>BSBM01001823.1:0-443136 GCA_027924585.1 Larix kaempferi
TGAGGGTGAGGGAGAGGTTGGGGGTTACTGGTATAGAGAGAGATATTGGAGGTTAATAGGTGTTTATATATAGAGAGATATCACAAGGTTTGTATTGATGGTTAGTGGTGGGGGGAAGAGAGACATAGAGTGGGGGGAAAGGTAGGTGGGTGATGAGTAAGGTTTTTGGGGGAGAGAGAGAAAGAGAGAGAAATAAATTGAGAGGGAGTGGGGGTTAGGGATTATGGGTTAGAGAGAGAGAGACTGGGGGTTAAGGATTTATAGAGAGAGAGTTTGTGAGAGAGAGAAATACATTGGGGGTTAGGGGTTAGTTTGTTAGAGAGAGAGAGAGAGAGATTGGGTCTTAAGTGTTTAGAAAGAGAGTAGTGAGATATATTGGGTGTTAAGGTTTAGGATCTAGGGGTTTAGAGAGGGAGAGAATGGGAGTTAGGGGTCAGAGGTCAGGGCCTATCAATTAGGGGTTAGGATTTAGCAATTAGGGACTATCGATTTAGAGAGAGAGAGAGGGATGAAGAGAGAATGTGTGTCAGACCTTTAGATACAAAGAGAGAAAGGGGTTTGGAAAGAGCGAGAAAAACAATGGAGGTCAGAGAGATTGTGTGTTTTCATTTTAGGAAGAGTGTGAGAGATTGAGAGAGATAAATAGATTGAGGGTTAGGGTTTAGGTGTTTAGAGAGAGAGAGAGAGAGAGATATTGGGGGTTACATGTTTAGATAGAGAGAAAGAGAGAAAGAGATAATGGGGGTTGAGGGTTAAGGTTATGGGTTATGGTCTATCGGTTTAAAGAGAGAGAGAAAAATTGGGGGTTATGGGTTTATGGTCTATCTGTTTAAAGAGAGAGAGTTGAGATTAGGGGTTTAGAGAGAGAGCGAGATATTGGTGGTTAGTGTTTTTTATAATTAGGGGGTTTAGAGAGAGAGAGAGATTGGAGGCTAGGGGTTTAGAAAGAGATAGAGAGAGGTCAGTTGTTACTGGCTTAGAGAGATAGAGATCAAGTGTTAGGGTTTAGGGGTCTAGAGTGAGATAGTGAATGAGAGAGAGATATATTGAAGGTTAGGTTTTTTGAGAGAGAGAGAAAAAGAGATCATGGGTTAGGTGTTAGGGAGGGAGAGAGAGAGATAGAGAGATATTGAAGGTTAGGGATCTAGAAAGAGAGAGAGTGTGGAGGTTAGGGGTTGAGAGAGAGGGGGGTTAATTGTTTAGAGAGATATTGAAGGTTAGGGTGACAATGAGAGAGATATATATATTGGAGGTTAGAGGTTTACAGAGATATACTAGGGGTTATGGATTTAGAGAGAGAGAGAGAGAGATTGGAGGTTAAGGGTTTAGAGGGAGAGAGAGAGAGAGAGATTGTGGGTTAGGGGTTTAGAGAGAGAGAGAGAGATTAGAGGTTAGGGATTCAAAGAGAGAGAGAGAGATTGGAGGTTAGGGATTCAAAGAGAGAGAGAGAGATTCCAGGTTGTGTGTTTAGAGAGAGAGGGAGATTGGGGGTTAATGGTTTATAAAGATAGAGAGATTAGGGGTTTAGAGAGAGTGTCTGTTAGGGGTTTAAAGAGATAGATATTGGAGGTTAGGAGTTTAGAGAGAGAGATACAAGGGGCAATTTTGGGGGTTAGGGTTTTATAGATAGAGAGAGAGAGATATTTGTCATTACGGGTTTGGAAAAATATAGAGAGATTGGTAGTTAGGGGTTTAGAGAGAGAGATTTAGAAGAAACAAAGAATGGTAATTAGTGGTATTAGGAGAGAGAGAAAGAGATTGAGAGTTAGGGATTTAGAGAGAGAAAGAGAGGTTCGAGCTTAGGTGTTTAGAGAGAGAGATTGGATGTTGGTGGTTTAGAGAGAGAGAGAGACCATAGGTTAGGGGTGTAGAGAGAGAGAGAGAGACCATAGGTTAGGGGTGTAGAGAGAGAGAGAGAGATTATGGGTTGGCGGTTTAGAAAGAGAGGAAGTGAGATTGGGGGTTAGGGTTTTAGAGAGGGAGAGAGATTGGGGGTTAGGGTTTCAGATAGAGAGATAGATTGGGGCTTAGGGGTTTAAAAAGAGATATATTGGGGGGTTATGGATTTAGAGAGATGGAGATTATAGGTTAGGGTTCTAGATATTAAGAGAGATAGAAAGAGAGAGCGTGGGGGTTACATGTTTAGAGCGAAAGAGATTGGAGGTTAGGAGTTTAGAGAGAAAGATATTGGGGGATGGGGGCAATTTAAAGAGAAAGAGAGAGAGAGATTGGGGTTAGGGGTTTAGAGAGAGACAGGGAGAGAATGGGGGTTAGGGGTTAAGAGAAAGAGGGGGGAGGGGGAGAAAAATATTGGATATTTGAGGATTAGACATAGAGACATCGATAGAAAAAGAGAGATTTGGGGTTAGGGGTTTAGAGAGAGAGAGAGGTTGAGATCCAGTGTTACAGGTTTAGAGAGAGATAGAGAGAGAGAGAGATTTGGGGGTGGGGTTTAGATAGCGAGAGATATTGGAGGTTAGAGAGAAAGATTGATTGGGCATTGGGGGTTTAGAGAGAGAGGGAGGGAGGGAGATTGGGGATTCGGGGTTCAAGGAGAGAGAGATATTGGAGGTTAGGGGTTTAGAGAGAGAGAGAGAGAGAGAGAGAGAGAGAGATAGAGAGATTAGTCATTAGGCGTTTGGAAAAATATAGAGAGATTGGGGGTTAGGGGTTTAGAAAGAGATATTTATAAGAAATAGAGAATGGTAGTTAGTGGTATTGAGAGAGAGTGAAAGAGATTGAGATTTAGGGGTTTAGAGATAGAGAGAGAAATATTCGAGCTTAGGTGTTTATAGAGAGAGACTAGGTGTTGGTGGTTTAGAGAGAGAGAGACCATATGATAGGGGTGTAGGGAGAGAGACAGAGATGGGGGTTAGTGTTGTAGAGTGAGAGAGATTAGGTGTTGGAGGTTTAGAAAGAGAGGATGAGACATTTGGGGTTAGGGTTTCAGAGAGGGGGAGAGATTGGGGGTTAGGGTTTAGAGAGAGAGATAGATTGGGGCTTAGGGGTTTAGAAAGAGAGATATTGGGGGTTATGGATTTAGAGAGATTTATATTATAGGTTAGGGTTCTAGATATTGAGAGAGATAGAAAGATAGAGCATGGGGGTTAAATGTTTAGAGCGAAAGAGATTGCGGGTTAGGAGTTTAGAGAGAAAGATATTGGGGGATAGGGGTTTAGAGAGAGAGAGAGAGAGAGAGATTGGGGTAAGGGGTTCAGAAAGAGAGAGGGATAGAATGGGTGTTAGGGGTTAAGAGAGAGAGAAGGGGAGGGGGAGAGAGAGATTGGAGGTTTTATGTTTAGACATAGAGACATTGATAGAAGGACATATATTAGGGCTTTTGGGTTTTAGAGGGAGAGAGAGATTGTAGGTTAGGTGTTTAGAGAGAGAGAGAGAGAGAGACAGAGACAGAGAAAGATTCAGGGGTGGGGTTTAGAGAGCGAGAAAGATTGATTGGGTGTTAGGGGTTTAGAGAGAGAGAGAGGGAGATTGGGGATTAGGGGTTCAAAGAGAGAGATATATTGGAGGTTAGGGGTTTAGAGATAGTGAGAGGGAGATTGTGAGTTAATAAGGTTTTAGAGATAGAGAGAGATCATGGGAGGAGTATGGATGGTTTGTGTTGGGGAGGAGAGATACAAAGAGAGGAGGGATAGGTACCAATGTGAGAAGTGGTTGTTTGAGATTTGGAGAGGGAGAGAGAGAGAGAGAAAGGGTTAGGGGTTTATAGAGAGGTAGGGGTGAGAGTGAGGTTGGGGGTTAATGGTTTAGAGAGAGAGAAAGAGAGAGATTGAGGATTAGGTGTTTATAGAGAGAGATATTGAGGGTTACAAGCTAGGATCTATAGGTTTACAGAGAGAGAGATTGGGGGTTAGTGGTTTAATAGAGAGAGATAGAGGGGTTTAGAGAGAGATAGATTGGAGGTTGTGGGTTTAGAGAGATAGAGAGAGAGAGATTATTATTTAGTGGTTTAGATATATAGATATATTAAGGGTCAAGTGTTAGGGATTATAGATTTAGAGAGAGAGAGAGAGATTGAGGTTTATGAGTTTAGAGAGAGAGGGAGAGATATTGGAGCTAAGGGGTTTATAGAGAGAGAGAGGAGGAGGAATTTAGGCATAGAGATCGATTAGGTGTTAGGGTTTAAAGAGAGAGAGAGAGAGAGATTCAAGCTTAGGTGTTTAGAGAGAGAGATTGGATGTTGGTAGTTTAGAGGGAGAGAGAGACTATAGGTTAGGGGTGTAGGGGGAGAGAGAGAGAGAGAGAGAGTTTGGGGGTTTCCGGTTTAGATTGAGAGAGATTAGGGGTTGGCAGTTTAGAAAGAGAGGATGAGAGATTGGGGGTTAGGGTTTTGGAGAGGGAGAGAGATTGGGGGTTAGGGGTTTAGAGAGATAAATAGATTGGGGCTTAGGGGTTTATAAAGAGAGAGATTACGGGTTATGGATTTAGAGAGATAGATATTATAGGTTAGGGTTCTACATATTGAGAGAGACAAAAAGAGAGAGCATGGGGGTTATATGTTTAGAGTGAAAGAGTTTGGGGGTTAGAAGTTTAGAGAGAAAGAGATTGGGGGATAGGGGCTTGAGAGAGAGAGAGAGGGAGATAATGGGGGTTAGGGGTTGAGAAATAGAGAGAAGGAGGGAGATGAGGAGAGAGAGAGAGAGAGAGAGAGAGAGAGAGAGAGAGAGAGAGATTCATAGTTAGAGGTTTAGAGAGAGAGATATTGTAGGTTAGGTTTTTAGAGAGAGAGCGAGAGAGATTCAGGGGTGGGATTTAGAGAGAGAGAGATGAAGGTTAGAGAGAAGGATTGATTAGGTGTTGGGGGGTTAAAGACAGAGAGAGAGAGAGAGAAATATAGGGATATTGGGGATTATGGGTTCAAAGAGAGAGAGATATTAGAGGTTATGGGTTTAGAGAGAGAGAGATAGAGAGACAGTTAATAAGGGTTTAGAGATAGAGATAGATCATGGGAGGAGTATGGATGGTTTGTGTTGGGGAGGAGAGATACAAAGAGAGGGATAGGTACCTATGTGAGAAGTGGGTGTTTGGGATTTGGAGAGGGAGAGAGAGAGAGAGAAAGGGTTAGGGGTTTAGATAGAGTGAGGGTGAGAGAGAGGTTTGGGGTTAATGGTTTAGAGAGAGAGAGAGAGAGAGAGAGAGAGAGAGAGATTGGGGATTAGGTGTTTAGAGAGAGAGATATATATTGAGGGTTACGGGCTAGGTTATATAGGTTTAGAGAGAGAGAGATATTTGAGTTTAGGGATTTAGAGAGAGAGAGCGAGAGATTGGAGGTTAATGGTTTAAAGAGAGAGGTAGAGGGGTTTAGAGATATATAGAGAGAGAGATTGGTTTTTAGAGGTTTAGAGATATAGATATATTAGGGGTTAGGGGTTAGGGATTTAGAGAGAGAGAAAGAGAGAGAGATATTGGAGCTAAGGGGTTTATATATAGAGAGAGAGGAGGAGGAGGAGTTTAGGTAGAGAGATCGATTGGGTGTTAGGATTTAGAGAGAAATAAAGAGATTGGGGGTTAGGGGTTTAGAGAGAGAGAGAGAAATTGTGGGTTATGGTTTTAGAGAGAGAGAGAGTGAGAGAAAGAGAAAGAGTTTGGGGGTTAGGGGTTAGTTGCTTAGAGAGAGAGAGATAGATTGGGTGTTAAGTGTTTAGAGAGAGAAAAAGAGAGATATATTGGGGTTAGGGTTTAGGGTCTAGGGGTTTAGAGAGCGAGAGAGATATATTTGATGTTAGCGGATTAGAGAGAGAGATTGGGGGTTAGAGGTTTAGATATAGAGAAATGGATGATTTTAAGAGAGAGAGAGAGAGATATTGGAGTTTAGCAGTTTAGAGAGAGAAAGAGAGAATGGGAGTTAGGGGTTAGGGGTTAGGGACTATAGGTTTAGACAAAGAGAGAGGGGGAGGCATTAAGAGAGAGATATTGGGGTTAGGTATTTAGAGATATAGAGAAAAAGAGACATTGAGGGTAAGGGTTTTACATAGAGAAAGAGAGGGAGAGATAGAGATAGAGAGAAATATTTGATGTTAACGGATTAGAGAGAGAGAGAGAGAGAGAGATTGGGGGTTAGAGGTTTAGATACAAAGAAAGGGGTGGATTTTAAGAGATAGAGATATTTGAGGTTAGAGGTTTAGAGAGAGAGATATTGGTTATTATGGGTTTAGAGAGAGAGAGAATGTGAGTTGGGGTTAAGGGTTAGGGGCTAGGAGTTAGGGATTACAGACTAGGGGTTTAGAGTGAGAGAGAGAGATATTGGGGCTAGGGTTTTAGAAACGCGGAGAGAAAGAGAGAAATTGAGGGTAACAATTTTACATAGGGAGAGAGAGAGAGAGAGAGAGAGAGGGAAAGAGAGATAGAGAGAATGGGTGTTGGAGAGAGAGAGAGAGAGAGAGAGAGAGATTGATTGGGTTTTAGGTGTTTAGAAAGATAGAGAGGGTGAATGGCGATTAGCGATTTTGAGAGAGAGAGAGAGAGAGATTGTAGGTTAGGGGTTTAGTTAGAGATAGAGGTAGAGAGACTGGATGTTTAGAGAGAAAGAGATTTAGGAATAGGATTTTATAGAGAGAGATAGACTTGGTGTTATGGGCTTAGAGAGAGAGAGAGAGAGAGAGAGTGGGGTTAGGGGTTTATAGAGAGAGAGAGAGGGAGAGAATGGGGTTTAGGGATTGAGAGAGGAAGGAAGAGGGGGAGAGAGAGAGATTGGAGGTTCAAGATTTAGACATAGCGACATCGATAAAAAGAGTGATATTTGGGGTTATGCATTTAGAGACAAAGAGAGAGAGAGAGAGAGAGAGAGATTTGGGGTTTAGATAGAGAGAGATTGGGGGTTTAGATAGAGAGAGATTGGGGGTTTAGAGAGAGAGAGAGATTGGGGTTTAAAGATAGATAGATAGATAGAGAGAGAGAGAGAGAATATGGGCGTTAGGGGTTTAGAGAGAAAGAGGTTGAGGATTAGGTTTTTTTAGAGAGAGGGAGAGAGATTGGATATGTGTGTGTGTGTGTGTGTGAGAGAGAGAGAGAGAGAGAGAGAGAGATTTGAGATTAGGCATTTAGAGAGAAATATATTGGGGGTTACAGGTTTAGAGAGGGAGAGAGATAGGGGGTAAGGGGTTTAAATAGGGAGATAAAGAGAGACGGATATTGGGGGTTAAGGGTTTTGAGAGAGAGATTAGGGGTTAGGGGTTTGTGTGACTTATAAGTATTATGTTCTAAATGTTAGTGGTTATAAGTTATATGGGTTGGATGAGAGTGACTAAAGTAGCTAATGTTTAGAGGAGGTTAAAAATAGAATTAACAAGGAAAGAGATCCTAACTCCTAGGTTGCATGAATAGAGTGTCAACAAAGGGGGTTCCCTCGTTAGACCACTTTAAAAACCTTGTGTATACATGGTCGACCACCCAACTTGGGGCGTACTGGGAGGGCTTCTCTGGGAGTTACCTCCCTCCACCTATTACTAGCGCAACGACGTCCCAGTTTCCAGCTACAACCAAGGCACATGTGTCAAGATGCCGAGTTAGGAATTTGTTTCCAGGCAATTTCCCAAAATGGTTCTTTGAAAACACTCTATACAAGACTTTCAATAGAACCCCTATGGTCAACATACTAATGCAAACAATATATAAAAATGTATACAATTTAATATTCATAAGAAACAAATATTTTCTAGAATCTTATTCTTATTTAAATATTCTAATTAAATTTATATATATAAACCATAAAAAACATTAAAAATAATTTACCAAAAGTAAACAAAATAGTAATTTATAATCTAATAAAACATTAAACTAAGAATAAGAGCATAAGAAAAGGGGCCCACATTAGGCTTACTTTTTTCGACAAGAGGCAATCCGCCAGAGCGACAAGAGGCAGTCAGATCTACAGCAATGCTATCACTGGCCCTACCGAACTGCTGCTCTCACTTTCCCACCTAACAGGGGGTCGCTGGGATGATTGGATGGCTTATCTTGCAAAGACCCGATATGGTGCCTTCGAGTTTCTGGTGGTGGTATATCTTGATAGCGTTAAAGGTCTTTATTAGTGAGATGGGGTCTATAGTGGGACGCTTGAAGATATCGACAGGCAAGGACTTAAGCAAGAGAAGGAATGGGGAAGACAGCAATCAGAGTCGAATTGCAACCAAATTGCACAGCAAAGGAATCTCATGGAAATAGAGGCAATGCGGATCATGATAAAAATTAGTTTTTATGTACTTTGATTTTGGGAACCTTTTATAGGATACACTAAGGGTTTAGAGGGGATGGAAAACTTTTGAAACATTTTGTAAACACCTCAGTATACTCTGCAGAGGCTCTATGTTTACTCCTGTTGCTTAAAAGGAAAATCACCTCTCAATAACTCACTGCTATAAGTAGCTCTTTTAATATAATTCTCTTTCATATTTATTTAAACATAAAACAGAGAACAGAGCCGAGGAATTGAAGCAGCGAAAAGCGCCTCGTCCGAGACGGTACCCAGCCTCCACATCTCGAAGGTCGCAAGTTCGAGTCCTCCCGAGATATGTGAGGTCAAATGCACTAACTGTAAAAGATGAGCAAAAATGATATGCTTAAGAAGCCATCGTGCAGATTTCTGTGGTAGAAATGATGCCTTGAGAAGTCATCTTGGTAGTTGGGCTTTGCTGCATACCTTGTGAGTTTAATTGAAGTTTGGTTTCTGATTTATGGTAGTTGGGCTTTGGTGCATACATTGTGTGTTTAATAGAAGCTTGGTTTCTAACTAATATGTAAATCAGAGCGTAAAAATTCGGAGTCAGCTAAATGCTATTATTTTTGCCAAAATAGTGGCACTGGTACAGTAAAAGAGAGTTCTATGGTTCTATGAGTCACTATCAATATAATCATCCAACTGGCACAAATAAAAAGAGAAAGATTGGGGGTTAGGGTTTCAGAGAGAGAGATGGAGATTATAGGTTAGGTTTCTAGATATTGAGAGAGATAGAAAGAGAGAGCATGGGGGTTACATGTTTAGAGTGAAAGAGATTGGAGGTTAGGAGTTTAAAGAGAAATATATTGGGGGATGGGGGCAATTTAGAGAGAAAGAGAGAGAGATTGGGGTTAGGGGTTTAGAGAGAGACTGGGAGAGAAAGGGGGGTAGGGGTTAAGAGAGAGAGGGGGGGAGGGGGAGAGAAAAATTGGAGATTTGAGGATTAGACATAGAGACATCGATAGAAGAAGAGAGATTGGGGGTTAGGGGTTTAGAGAGAGAGAGAGGTTGAGATCCCGTGTTAGAGGTTTAGAGAGAGAGATAGATTGTAGGTTATGTGTTAAGAGAGAGAGAGAAAGATTTGGGGGTGGGGTTTAGATAGCGAGAGATATTGGAGGTTAGAGAGAAATATTGATTGGGTATTGGGGGTTTAGAGAGAGGGAGGGAGGGAGGGAGATTGGGGATTCAGGGTTCAAGGAGAGAGAGATATTGGAGGTTAGGGCTTTAGAGAGAGAGATTGTGAGTTAATAAGGTTTAGCGAGAGAGAGAGAGAGAGAGAGAGAGATTGGTCATTAGGAATTTAGGAAATATAGAGAGATTGGGGGTTAGGGGTTTAGAAAGAGATATTTATAAGAAACAGAGAATGTTAATTAGTGGTATTGAGAGAGAGTGAAAGAGAGTGAGATTTAGGGTTTTAGAGAGAGAGAGAGAGAGATTAGAGCTTAGGTGTTTAGAGAGAGAGACTAAATGTTGGTGGTTTAGAGAGAGAGAGACCATAGGATAG
This sequence comes from Larix kaempferi, assembly GCA_027924585.1. Taxonomy (NCBI): domain Eukaryota; kingdom Viridiplantae; phylum Streptophyta; class Pinopsida; order Pinales; family Pinaceae; genus Larix; species Larix kaempferi. The sequence continues at coordinate 9,738 of BSBM01001823.1, forward strand.
GGGTGTAGGGAGAGAGAGAGAGAGAGAGAGAGAGATATTGGGGGTTAGTGTTGTAGAGTGAGAGACATTAGGTGTTGAGGTTTAGAAAGAGAGGAGGAGACATTTGGGGTTAGGATTTCAGAGAGGGGGAGAGATTGGGGGTTAGGGTTTTAGAGAGAGAGATAGATTGGGGCTTAGGGGTTTAGAAAGAGAGATATTGGGGGTTATGGATTTAGAGAGATAGATATTATAGGTTAGTGTTCTAGATATTGAGAGAGATAGAAAGATAGAGCATGGGGGTTACATGTTTAGAGCGAAAGAGATTGGGCTTTAGGAGTTTAGAGAGAAAGAGTTTGGGGGATAGGGGTTTAGAGAGAGAGAGAGAAAGATTGGGGCGAGGGGTTCAGAAAGAGAGAGGGAGAGAATGGGTGTTAGGGGTTAAGAGAGAGAGAAGGGGAGGGGAGAGAGAGATTGGAGGTTTTATGTTTAGACATAGAGACATCGATAGAAAGAGATATATTGGGGCTTTTGGGTTTAGAGGGAGAGAGAGATTGTAGGTTGGGTGTTTAGAGAGAGAGACAGAGACAGAGAGAGATTCGAGGGTGGGGTTTAGAGAGCGAGAAATATTGATTGGGCGTTAGGGGTTTAGAGAGAGAGAGAGAGGGAGATTGGGGATTAGGGGTTCAAAGAGAGAGATATATTGGAGGTTAGCGATTTAGAGAGAGAGAGAGGGAGATTGTGAGTTAATAAGGTTTTAGAGATAGAGAGAGATCATGGGAGGAGTATGGATGGTTTGTGTTGGGGAGGAGAGATACAAATAGAGGAGGGATAGGTACCAATGTGAGAAGTGGTTGTTTGAGATTTGGAGAGGGAGAGAGAGAGAGAGAGAAAGGGTTAGGGGTTTATAGAGAGTGAGGGTGAGAGAGAGGTTGGGGGTTAATGGTTTAGAGAGAGAGAGAGAGATTGAGGATTAGGTGTTTATAGAGAGAGATATTGAGGGTTACAGGATAGGGTCTATAGGTTTAGAGAGAGAGAGATTTAATTTTAGGGATTTATAGAGAGAGAGATTGGGGGTTAGTGGTTTAATAGAGAGAGATAGAGGGGTTTAGAGAGAGAGAGATTGGAGGTTATGGGTTTAGAGAGATAGAGATAGAGATTGGTTTTTAGTGGTTTAGAGATATAGATAGATTAAGGGTCAGGTGTTAGGGGTTATGGATTTAGAGAGAGAAAGAGAGATAGAGAGAGAGAGAGAGAGAGAGAGAGAGAGATTGGGGTTTACGAGTTTAGAGAGAGAGGGAGAGATATTGGAGCTAAGGGATTTATAGAGAGAGAGAGGAGGAGGAATTTAGGCAGAGAGATCGATTTGGTGTTAGGGTTTAGAGAGAGAGAGAGAGAGAGATTCAAGGCTAGGTGTTTATAGAGAGATATTGGATGTTGGTAGTTTAGAGGGAGAGAGAGACTATAGGTTAGGGGTGTAGGGGAAGAGAGAGACTATAGGTTTGGGGTGTAGGGGGTGAGAGAGAGAGAGAGAGAGAGAGTGTGTTTGTGGGTTTTCGGTTTAGAATGAGAGAGATTAGGGGTTGACAGTTTAGAAAGAGAGGATGAGAGATTGGGGGTTAGGGTTTTAGAGAGAGAGAGAGAGATTGGAGGTTAGGGGTTTAGAGAGATAGATAGATTGGGGCTTAGGGGTTTAGAAAGAGAGAGATTTCGGGTTATGGATTTAGAGAGATAGAGATTATAGGTTAGTGTTCTACATATTGAGAGAGATAGAAAGAGAGAACATGGGGGTTACATGTTTAGAGTGAAAGAGTTTGGGGGTTAGGAGTTTAGAGAGAAAGAGATTGGGGAATAGGGGCTTAGAGAGAGAGAGAGAGATTTGGTCTTAAGTTTTTAGAAAGAGAGTAGAGAGATATATTGGGTGTTAGGGTTTAGGGTCTAGGGGTTTAGAGAGAGAGAGAATGGGAGTTAGGGGTTAGAGGTCAGGGACTAGCAGTTAGGGGTTAGGATTTAGCGATTAGGGACTATTGGTTTAGAGAGAGAGAGAGGGATGAAGAGAAAATGTGTGTCAGACCTTTAGATACAAAGAGAGAAAGGGGTTTGGAAAGAGAGAGAAATAATGGTCAGAGAGATTGTGTGTTTCATTTTAGGGAGAGTGTGAGAGATCGAGAGAGATAAATAGATTGAGGGATAGGGTTTAGGTGTACATGTTTAGAAAGAGAGAGAGAGAAAGAGATAATGGGGGTTGAGGGTTAAGGTTATGGGTTATGGTCTATCGGTTTAAAGAGAGAGAGAGAAATTGGGGGTTATGGGTTATGGTCTATCGGTTTAAAGAGAGAGAGTTGAGATTAGGGGTTTAAAGAGAGAGCGAGATATTGGTTGTTAGTGTTTTTTTACAATGAGGGGGTTTAGAGAGAGAGAGAGATTGGAGGCTAGGGGTTTAGAAAGAGATAGAGAGAGGTCAATTGTTACTGGCTTAGAGAGATAGAGATTGAGGGTTAGGGTTTAGGGGTCTAGAGTGAGATAGTGAATGAGAGAGAGATATATTGAGGGTTAAGTGTTTTGAGAGAGAGAGATATTGAGGGTTAAGTGTTTTGAGAGAGAGAGAAAAAGAGATTATGGGTTAGGTGTTAGGGGTTAGGGAGGGAGAGAGAGAGAGATAGAGAGATATTGAAGGTTAGAGATCTAGAAAGTGAGAGAGTGTGGAGGTTAGGGGTTGAGAGAGAGGGGGGTTAATTGTTTAGAGAGATATTGAAGGTTAGGGTGACAGTGAGAGAGATATATATATATTGGAGGTTAGAGGTTTATATAGAGATAAACTAGAGGTTATGGATTTAGAGAGAGAAAGAGAGAGAGAGAGAGAAAGAGAGAGAGAGAGATTGGGGTTTACGAGTTTAGAGAGAGAGTGAGAGATATTGGAGCTAAGGGATTTATAGAGAGAGAGAGGAGGAGGAATTTAGGCAGAGAGATCGATTAGGTGTTAGGGTTTAGAGAGAGTGAGAGATTCAAGGCTAGGTGTTTAGAGAAAGATATTGGATGTTGGTAGTTTAGAGGGAGAGAGAGACTATAGGTTAGGGGTGTAGGGGAAGAGAGAGACTATAGGTTAGGGGTGTAGGGGGAGAGAGAGAGAGAGAGAATGTTTATGGGTTTTCGGTTTAGACTGAGAGAGATTAGGGGTTGGCAGTTTAGAAAGAGAGGATGAGAGATTGGGTGTTAGGGTGTTAGAGAGAGAGAGATATTGGGGGTTAGGGGTTTAGAGAGATAGATAGATTAGGGCTTAGGGGTTTAGAAAGAGAGAGATTGTGGGTTATGGATTTTGAGATATAGAGATTATAGGTTAGTGTTCTACATATTAAGATAGACAGAAAGAGAGAACATGGGGGTTACATGTTTAGAGTGAAAGAGTTTGGGGGTTAGGAGTTTAGAGAGAAAGAGATTGGGGAATAGGGGCTTAGAGAGAGAGAGAGATTTGGTTTTAAGTTTTTAGAAAGAGAGTAGAGAGATATATTGTGTGTTAGGGTTTAGGGTATAGGGTTTTAGAGAGAGAGAGAATGGGAGTTAGGGGTTAGAGGTCAGGGACTAGCAGTTAGGGGTTAGGATTTAGCAATTAGGGACTATCGGTTTAGAGAGAGAGAGAGGGATGAAGAGAGAACGTGTGTCAGACCTTTAGATACAAAGAGAGAAAGGGGTTTGGAAAGAGAGAGAGAAATAATGGAGGTCAGAGAGATTGTGTGTTTTCATTTTAGGGAGAGTGTGAGAGATCGAGAGAGATAAATAGATTGAGGGTTAGGGTTTAGGTGTTTAGAGAGAGAGAGATCGAGATATTGGGGGTTACATGTTTAGAAAGAGAGAGAGAGAAAGAGATAATGGGGGTTGAGGGTTAAGGTTATGGGTTATGGTCTATCGGTTTAAAGAGAGAGAGAGAAATTGGGGGTTATGGGTTATGGTCTATCGGTTTAAAGAGAGAGAGCTGAGATTAGGGGTTTAAAGAGAAAGCGAGATATTGGTGGTTAGTGTTTTTTATAATGAGGGGGTTTAGAGAGAGAGAGAGATTGGAGGCTAGGGGTTTAGAAAGATATAGAGAGAGGTCAATTGTTACTGCTTAGAGAGATAGAGATCGAGGGTTAGGGTTTAGGGGTCTAGAGTGAGATAGTGAATGAGAGAGAGAGATATTGAGGGTTAGGTGTTTTAAGAGAGAGACAAAAATAGATTATGGGTTAGGGAGGGAGAGAGAGAGAGATAGAGAGATATTGAAGGTTGGAGATCTAGAAAGTGATAGAGTGTGGAGGTTAGGGGTTGAGAGAGAGGGGGGTTAATTGTTTAGAGAGATATTGAAGGTTAGGGTGACAGTGAGAGAGATATATATATTGGAGGTTAGAGGTTTATAGAGATAAACTAGAGGTTATGGATTTAGAGAGAGAGAGAGAGAGAGAGATTGGAGGTTAAGGGTTTAGAGGGAGAGAGAGAGAGAGAGAAATTGGGGGTTAGGGGTTTAGAGAGAGAGATTAGAGGTTAGGGATTCAAAGAGAGAGAGAGATTGGAGGTTAGGGATTCAAAGAGAGAGAGAGATTGAGGGTTAAGTGTTTAGAGAGAGAGAGAGATTGGGGGTTAATGGCTTAGAAAGATAGAGAGATTAGGGTTTTAGAGAGAGTGTCTGTTAGGGGTTTAAAGAGAGAGATGTTGGAGGTTAGGAGTTTAGAGAGAGATATACAAAGTGAAATTTTGGGGGTTAGGGTTTCATAGATAGAGAGAGAGAGATTGGCCATTAAGGGTTTAGAAAAATATAGATAGATTGGGGGTTAGGGGTTTAGAGAGAGAGATTTAGAAGAAAAAAAGAATGGTAATTAGTGGTATTGGGAGAGAGAGAAAGAGATTGAGAGTTAGGGGTTTAGAGAGAGAGAGAGGTTCAAGCTTAGGTGTTTAGAGAGAGAGATTGGATGTTGGTGGTTTAGAGAGAGAGAGAGACCATAGGTTAGGGGTGTAGACAGAGAGAGAGCGAGAGAGATTATGGGTTGGCTGTTTAGAAAGAGAGAGAGTGAGATTGGAAGTTAGGGTTTTAGAGAGGGAGAGAGATTGGGGGTTAGGGTTTCAGAGAGAGAGATGGAGATTATAGGTTAGGGTTCTAGATATTGAGAGAGATAGAAAGAGAGAGAATGGGGGGTTACTTGTTTAGAGTGAAAGAGATTGGAGGTTAGGAGTTTAAAGAGAAATATATTGGGGGATGGGGGCAATTTAGAGAGAAAGAGAGAGAGATTGGGGTTAGGGGTTTCAAGAGAGACAGGGAGAGAATGGGGGTTAGGGGGTTAAGAGAGAGAGGGGGGGAGGGGGGAGAGAAAAATTGGAGATTTGAGGATTAGACATAGAGACATCGATAGAAGGAAAGAGATTGGGGGTTAGGGGTTCAGAGAGAGAGAGAGGTTGAGATCTAGTGTTAGAGGTTTAGAGAGAGAGATAGATTGTAGGTTATGTGTTAAGAGAGAGACAGAGAGAGAGAGAGAGATTTGGGGGTGGGGTTTAGATAGCGAGAGAGATTGGAGGTTAGAGAGAAAGATTGATTGGGTGTTGGGGGTTTAGAGAAAGAGAGAGGGAGGGAGATTGGGGATTCAGGGTTCAAGGAGAGAGATATATTGGAGGTTAGGGCTTTAGAGAGAGAGATTGTGAGTTAATAAGGTTTATAGAGAGAGAGAGAGAGAGAGATTGGTCATTAGGCATTTAGAAAAATATAGAGAAATTGGGGGTTAGGGGCTTAGAAAGAGATATTTATAAGAAACAGAGAATGGTAATTAGTGGTATTGAGAGAGAGTGAAAGAGAGTGAGATTTAGGAGTTTAGAGAAAGAGAGAGAGATTCGAGCTTAGGTGTTTAGAGAGAGAGACTAAGTGTTGGTGGTTTAGAGAGAGAGAGAGAGAGAGAGAGAGAGAGACCATAGGATAGGGGGTGTAGGGAGAGAGAGAGAGAGAGAGAGAGAGAGAGAGAGAGAGAGATATTAGGGGTTAGTGTTGTAGAGTGAGAGACATTAGGTGTTGGAGGTTTAGAAAGAGAGGGAGGAGACATTTGGGGTTAGGATTTCAGAGAGGGGGAGAGATTGGGGGTTAGGGTTTTAGAGAGAGAGATAGATTGGGGCTTAGGGGTTTAGAAAGAGAGATATTGGGGGTTATGGATTTAGAGAGATAGATATTATAGGTTAGTGTTCTAGATATTGAGAGAGATAGAAAGATAGAGCGTGGGGGGTTACATGTTTAGAGTGAAAGAGATTGGGCGTTAGGAGTTTAGAGAGAAAGAGTTTGGGGGATAGGGGTTTAGAGAGAGAGAGAGAGAGAAAGATTGGGGTAAGGGGTTCAGGAAGAGAGAGGGAGAGAATGGGTGTTAGGGGTTAAGAAAGAGAGAAGGGGAGGGGGAGAGAGAGATTGGAGGTTTTATGTTTAGACATAGAGACATCGATAGAAAGAGATATATTGGGGCTTTTGGGTTTAGAGGGAGAGAGAGATTGTAGGTTAGGTGTTTAGAGAGAGAGACAAAGACAGAGAGATATTTGAGGGTGGGGTTTAGAGAGCGAGAAATATTGATTGGGTGTTAGGTGTTTAGAGAGAGAGAGAGAGGGAGATTGGGGATTAGGGGTTCAAAGAGAGAGATATATTGGAGGTCAGCGGTTTAGAGAGAGAGAGAGGGAGATTGTGAGTTAATAAGGTTTTAGAGATAGAGAGAGATCATGGGAGGAGTATGGATGGTTTGTGTTGGGGAGGAGAGATACAAATAGAGGAGGGATAGGTACCAATGTGAGAAGTGGTTGTTTGAGATTTGGAGAGGGAGAGAGAGAGAGAGAGAAAGGGTTAGGGGTTTATAGAGAGTGAGGGTGAGAGAGAGGTTGGGGGTTAATGGTTTAGAGAGAGAGAGAGATTGAGGATTACGTGTTTATAGAGAGAGATATTGAGGGTTATAGGATAGGGTCTATAGGTTTAGAGAGAGAGAGAGATTTAATTTTAGGGGTTTAGAGAGAGAGAGATTGGACGTTATGGGTTTAGAGAGATAGAGATAGAGATTGTTTTTTAGTGGTTTAGAGATATAGATAGATTAAGGGTCAGGTGTTAGGGGTTATGGATTTAGAGAGAGAAAGAGAGAGAGAGAGATTGGGGTTTACGTGTTTAGAGAGAGAGGGAGAGATATTGGAGCTAAGGGATTTATAGAGAGAGAGAGGAGGAGGAATTTAGGTAGAGAGATCGATTAGGTGTTAGGGGTTTAGAGAGAGAGTGAGAGATTCAAGGCTAGGTGTTTAGAGAGAGAGATTGGATGTTGGCAGTTTAGAGTGTGAGAGAGACTATAGGTTAGGGGTGTAGGGGAAGAAAGAGACTATAGGTTAGGGGTGTAGGGGGAGAGAGAGAGAGAGAGAGAGAGAGAGAGAGAGTTTGTGGGTTTTTGGTTCAGACTGAGAGAGATTAGGGGTTGGCAGTTTAGAAAGAGAGGATGAGAGATTGGGGGTTAGGGTTTTAGAGAGAGAGAGAGATTGGGGGTTAGGGGTTTAGAGAGATAGATAGATTGGGGATTAGGGGTTTAGAAAGAAAGAGATTGAGGGTTATGGATTTAGAGAGATAGACATTATAGGTTAGTGTTCTACATATTGAGAGAGACAGAAAGAGAGAACATGGGGGTTACATGTTTAGAGTGAAAGAGTTTGGGGGGTTAGGAGTTTAGAGAGAAAGAGATTGGGGAATAGGGGCTTAGAGAGAGAGAGAGAGATTTGGTCTTAAGTTTTTAGAAAGAGAGTAGAGAGATATATTGGGTGTTAGGGTTTAGGGTCTAGGGGTTTAGAGAGAGAGAGAATGGGAGTTAGGGGTTAGAGGTCAGGGACTAGCAGTTAGGGGTTAGGATTTAGCGATTAGGGACTATCGGTTTAGAGAGAGAGAGAGGGATGAAGAGAGAATGTGTGTCAGACCTTTAGATACAAAGAGAGAAAGGGGTTTGGAAAGAGAGAGAGAAATAATGGAGGTCAGAGAGATTGTGTGTTTTCATTTTAGGGAGAGTGTGAGAGATCGAGAGTGACAAATAGATTGAGGGTTAGGGTTTAGGTGTTTAGAGAAAAAGAGATCGAGCTATTGGGGGTTACATGTTTAGAAAGAGAGAGAGAGAGAAAGAGATAATGGGTGTTGAGGGTTAAGGTTATGGGTTATGGTCTATCGGTTTAAAGAGAGAGAGAGAAATTGGGGGGTTATGGGTTATGGTCTATCGGTTTTAAAGAGAGAGAGCAAGATATTGGTGGTTAGTGTTTTTTTATAATCAGGGGGTTTAGAGAGAGAGAGAGAGATTGGAGGCTAGGGGTTTAGAAAGAGATAGAGGGAGGTCAGTTGTTACTGGCTTAGAGAGATAGAGATCGAGGGTTAGGGTTTAGGGGTCTAGAGTGAGATAGTGAATGAGAGAGAGAGAGATATTGAGGGTTAGGTGTTTTGAGAGAGAGAGAAAAAGAGATTATGCATTAGGTGTTAGGGGTTAGGGAGGGAGAGAGAGAGAGAGATTCGGGGATAGGGGTTTAGAGAGAGAGAGAGAGATTGGGGTAAGGGATTTAGAAAGAGAGAGGGAGAGAGAATGGGTGTTAGGGGTTAAGAGAGAGAGAAGGGGAGGGGGGAGAGAGAGATTGGAGGTTTTATGTTTAGAAATAGATACATCGATAGAAAGAGATATATTGGGGTTTTTGGGTTTAGAGGGAGAGAGAGATTGTAGGTTAGGTGTTTAGAGAGAGAGAGAGAGAGAGAGAGAGAGATTGTAGGTTAGGTGTTTAGAGAGAGAGAGAGAGAGAGAGAGAGAGAGAGAGAGATTCGGGGGTGGGGTTTAGAGAGTGAGAAATATAGATTGGGTGTTGGGGGTTTAGAGAGAGAGTGAGAGGGAGATTGGGGATTAGGGGTTCAAAGAGAGAGATATATTGGAGGTTAGGGGTTTAGAGAGAGAGAGAGGGAGATTGTGAGTTAATAAGGTTTTAGAGATAGAGAGAGATCATGGGAGGAGTATGGCTGGTTTGTGTTGGGGAGGAGAGATACAAAGAGAGGAGGGATAGGTACCTATGTGAGAAGTGGTTGTTTGAGATTTGGAGAGGGAGAGAGGATTAGGGTTTATAGAGAGTGAGGGTGAGAGAGAGGTTGGGGGTTAATGGTTTAGAGGGAGAGAGAGAGATTGAGGATTAGGTGTTTATAGAGAGAGATATTGAGGGTTCTAGGATAGGGTCTATAGGTTTAGAGAGAGAGAGATTTAATTTTAGGGATTTATAGAGAGAGAGATTGGGGGTTAGTGGTTTAATAGAGAGAGATAGTGGGGTTTAGAGAGAGAGAGATTGGAGGTTATGGGTTTAGAGAGATAGAGATAGAGATTTTGTTTTAGTGGTTTAGAGATATAGATAGATTAAGGGACAGGTGTTAGGGGTTATGGATTTAGAGAGAGAGAGAGAGATTGGGGTTTACGAGTTTAGAGAGAGAGGGAGAGATATTGGAGCTAAGGGGTTTATAGAGAGAGAGGAGGAGGAGGAATTTAGGCAGAGAGATCGATTAGGTGTTAGGGTTTAGAGAGAGAGAGAGAGAGAGAGAGAGAGAGATTCAAGCTTAGGTGTTTAGAGAGAGAGATTGAATGTTGGCAATTTAGAGGGAGAGAGAGACTATAGGTTAGGGGTGTAGGGAGAGAGAGGCTCTATAGGTTAGGGGTGTAGGGGGAGAGAGAGACTATAGGTTAAGGGTGTAGGGGGAGAGAGAGAGAGAGAGAGAGAGAGAGTTTGGGGGTTTTTGGTTTAGACTGAGAGAGATTAGGGGTTGGCAGTTTAGAAAGAGAGGATGAGAGATTTGGGGTTAGGGTTTTAGAGAGGGAGAGAGATTGGGGGTTAGGGGTTTAGAGAGATAGATAGATTGGGGCTTAGGGGTTTGGAAAGGGAGAGATTGTGGGTTATTGATTTAGAGAGATAGAGATTATAGGTTAGGGTTTTACATATTGAGAGAGACAGAAAGAGAGAGCATGGGGGTTACATGTTTAGAGTGAAAGAGTTTGGGGGTTAGGAGTTAGAGAGAAAGAAATTGGGGGATAGGGGCTTAGAGGGAGAGAGAGATTGGGTCTTAAGTTTTTAGAAGTACAGTAGTGAGATATATTGGGTGTTAGGGTTTAGGGTCTAGGGGGTTTAGAGAGAGAGAGAATGGGAGTTAGGGGTTAGAGGTCAGGGACTAGCAGTTAGGTGTTAGGATTTAGCGATTAGGGACTATCAGTTTAGAGAGAGGGGAGTGGGATGAAGAGAGAATGTGTGCCAGACCTTTAGATACAAATAGAGAAAGGGGTTTGGAAAGAGAGAGAGAAATAATGGAGGTCAGAGAGATTGTGTGTTTTCATTTTAGGGAGAGTGTGAGAGATCGAGAGTGACAAATAGATTGATGGTTAGGGTTTAGGTGTTTAGAGAGAGAGAGATCGAACTATTGAGGGTTACATGTTTAGAAAGAGAGAGAGAGAAAGAGATAATGGGGGTTGAGGGTTAAGGTTATGGGTTATGGTCTGTCAGTCTAAAGAGAGAGAGAGAATTTGGTGGTTATGGGTTATGGTCTATTGGTTTAAAGAGAGAGAGTTGAGATTAGGGGTTTAAAGAGAGAGCAAGATATTGGTGGTTAGTGTTTTTTATAATGAGGGGGTTTAGAGAGAGAGAGATTGGAGGATAGGGGTTTAGAAAGAGATAGAGAGAGGTCAGTTGTTACTGGCTTAGAGAGATAGAGATCGAGGGTTAGCATTTAGGGGTCTAGAATGAGATAGTGGATGAGAGAGAGAGAGATAGTGAGGGTTAGGTGTTTTGAGAGAGAGAAAAAGAGATTATGGGTTAGGTATTAGGGGTTAAAGAGGGAGAGAGAGAGATAGAGAGAGATATTGAAGGTTAGGGATCTAAAAAGAGAGAGAGTGTGGAGGTTAGGGGTTGAGAGAGAGGGGGGTTAATTGTTTAGAGAGATATTGAAGGTAAGGATGACCGTGAGAGAGATATATATATTGGAGGTTATAGGTTTACAGAGATATACTAAAGGTTATGGATTTATAGAGAGAGAGAGAGAGGAGAGAGAGAGAGAGAGAGAAATTGGAGGCTAAGGGTTTAGAGGGAGAGAGAGAGAGAGATTGGGTGTTAGGGGTTTAGAGAGAGTGTCCATTAGGGGTTTAAAGAGAGAGATATTGGAGATTAGGAGTTTAGAGAGAGAGATACAAAGGGAAATTTTGGGGGTTATGGTTTTATAGAGAGAGAGAGAGAGAGAGATTAGTCATTAAGGGTTTAGAAAAATATAGAGAGATTGGGGGTTAGGGGTTTAGAAAGAGATATTTATAAGAAACAGAGAATGGTAATTAGTGGTATTGAGAGAGAGTGAAAGAGAGTGAGATTTAGGAGTTTAGAGAAAGAGAGAGAGATTCGAGCTTAGGTGTTTAGAGAGAGAGACTAAGTGTTGGTGGTTTAGAGAGAGAGAGAGAGGAGAGAGAGAGAGGAGAGAGAGAGAGACCATAGGATAGGGGTGTAGGGAGAGAGAGAGAGAGAGAGAGAGATATTAGGGGTTAGTGTTGTAGAGTGAGAGACATTAGGTGTTGGAGGTTTAGAAAGAGAGGAGGAGACATTTGGGGTTAGGATTTCAGAGAGGGGGAGAGATTGGGGGTTAGGGTTTTAGAGAGAGAGATAGATTGGGGCTTAGGGGTTTAGAAAGAGAGATATTGGGGTTATGGATTTAGAGAGATAGATATTATAGGTTAGTGTTCTAGATATTGAGAGAGATAGAAAGATAGAGCGTGGGGGTTACATGTTTAGAGTGAAAGAGATTGGGCGTTAGGAGTTTAGAGAGAAAGAGTTTGGGGGGATAGGGGTTTAGAGAGAGAGAGAGAAAGATTGGGGGTAAGGGGTTCAGGAAGAGAGAGGGAGAGAATGGGTGTTAGGGGTTAAGAAAGAGAGAAGGGGAGGGGGAGAGAGAGATTGGAGGTTTTATGTTTAGACATAGAGACATCGATAGAAAGAGATATATTGGGGCTTTTGGGTTTAGAGGGAGAGAGAGATTGTAGGTTAGGTGTTTAGAGAGAGAGACAAAGACAGAGAGATATTTGAGGGTGGGGTTTAGAGAGCGAGAAATATTGATTGGGTGTTAGGTGTTTAGAGAGAGAGAGAGAGGGAGATTGGGGATTAGGGGTTCAAAGAGAGAGATATATTGGAGGTCAGCGGTTTTAGAGAGAGAGAGAGGGAGATTGTGAGTTAATAAGGTTTTAGAGATAGAGAGAGATCATGGGAGGAGTATGGATGGTTTGTGTTGGGGAGGAGAGATACAAATAGAGGAGGGATAGGTACCAATGTGAGAAGTGGTTGTTTGAGATTTGGAGAGGGAGAGAGAGAGAGAGAGAAAGGGTTAGGGGTTTATAGAGAGTGAGGGTGAGAGAGAGGTTGGGGGTTAATGGTTTAGAGAGAGAGAGAGATTGAGGATTAGGTGTTTATAGAGAGAGATATTGAGGGTTATAGGATAGGGTCTATAGGTTTAGAGAGAGAGAGAGATTTAATTTTAGGGGTTTAGAGAGAGAGAGATTGGAGGTTATGGGTTTAGAGAGATAGAGATAGAGATTGTTTTTTAGTGGTTTAGAGATATAGATAGATTAAGGGTCAGGTGTTAGGGGTTATGGATTTAGAGAGAGAAAGAGAGAGAGAGAGATTGGGGTTTACCTGTTTAGAGAGAGAGGGAGAGATATTGGAGCTAAGGGATTTATAGAGAGAGAGAGGAGGAGGAATTTAGGTAGAGAGATCGATTAGGTGTTAGGGTTTAGAGAGAGAGTGAGAGATTCAAGGCTAGGTGTTTAGAGAGAGAGATTGGATGTTGGCAGTTTAGATTGTGAGAGAGACTATAGGTTAGGGGTGTAGGGGAAGAAAGAGACTATAGGTTAGGGGTGTAGGGGGAGGAGAGAGAGAGAGAGAGGAGAGAGAGAGAGAGAGTTTGTGGGTTTTGGTTCAGACTGATAGAGATTAGGGGTTGGCAGTTTAGAAAGAGAGGATGAGAGATTGGGGGGTTAGGGTTTTAGAGAGAGAGAGAGATTGGGGGGTTAGGGGTTTAGAGAGATAGATAGATTGGGGCTTAGGGGTTTAGAAAGAAAGAGATTGAGGGTTATGGATTTAGAGAGATAGACATTATAGGTTAGTGTTCTACATATTGAGAGAGACAGAAAGAGAGAACATGGGGGTTACATGTTTAGAGTGAAAGAGTTTGGGGGTTAGGAGTTTAGAGAGAAAGAGATTGGGGAATAGGGGCTTAGAGAGAGAGAGAGAGATTTGGTCTTAAGTTTTTAGAAAGAGAGTAGAGAGATATATTGGGTGTTAGGGTTTAGGTTCTAGGGGTTTAGAGAGAGAGAGAATGGGAGTTAGGGGTTAGAGGTCAGGGACTAGCAGTTAGGGGTTAGGATTTAGCGATTAGGGACTATCGGTTTAGAGAGAGAGAGAGGGATGAAGAGAGAATGTGTGTCAGACCTTTAGATACAAAGAGAGAAAGGGGTTTGGAAAGAGAGAGAGAAATAATGGAGGTCAGAGAGATTGTGTGTTTTCATTTTAGGGAGAGTGTGAGAGATCGAGAGTGACAAATAGATTGAGGGTTAGGGTTTAGGTGTTTAGAGAGAAAGAGATCGAGCTATTGGGGGTTACATGTTTAGAAAGAGAGAGAGAGAAAGAGATAATGGGTGTTGAGGGTTAAGGTTATGGGTTATGGTCTATCGGTTTAAAGAGAGAGAGAGAAATTGGGGGTTATGGGTTATGGTCTATCGGTTTAAAGAGAGAGAGCAAGATATTGGTGGTTAGTGTTTTTTATAATCAGGGGGTTTAAGAGAGAGAGAGAGATTGGAGGCTAGGGGTTTAGAAAGAGATAGAGGGAGGTCAGTTGTTACTGGCTTAGAGAGATAGAGATCGAGGGTTAGGGTTTAGGGGTCTAGAGTGAGATAGTGAATGAGAGAGAGAGAGATATTGAGGGTTAGGTGTTTTGAGAGAGAGAGAAAAAGAGATTATGCATTAGGTGTTAGGGGTTAGGGAGGGAGAGAGAGAGAGAGATTCGGGGATAGGGGTTTAGAGAGAGAGAGAGAGAGATTGGGGTAAGGGGTTCAGAAAGAGAGAGGGAGAGAATGGGTGTTAGGGGTTAAGAGAGAGAGAAGGGGAGGGGGAGAGAGAGATTGGAGGTTTTATGTTTAGAAATAGATACATCGATAGAAAGAGATATATTGGGGTTTTTGGGTTTAGAGGGAGAGAGAGATTGTAGGTTAGGTGTTTAGAGAGAGAGAGAGAGAGAGAGAGAGAGAGATTCGGGGGTGGGGTTTAGAGAGTGAGAAATATAGATTGGGTGTTGGGGGTTTAGAGAGAGAGTGAGAGGGAGATTGGGGATTAGGGGTTCAAAGAGAGAGATATATTGGAGGTTAGGGGTTTAGAGAGAGAGAGAGGGAGATTGTGAGTTAATAAGGTTTTAGAGATAGAGAGAGATCATGGGAGGAGTATGGCTGGTTTGTGTTGGGGAGGAGAGATACAAAGAGAGGAGGGATAGGTACCTATGTGAGAAGTGGTTGTTTGAGATTTGGAGAGGGAGAGAGGATTAGGGGTTTATAGAGAGTGAGGGTGAGAGAGAGGTTGGGGGTTAATGGTTTAGAGGGAGAGAGAGAGATTGAGGATTAGGTGTTTATAGAGAGAGATATTGAGGGTTCTAGGATAGGGTCTATAGGTTTAGAGAGAGAGAGATTTAATTTTAGGGATTTATAGAGAGAGAGATTGGGGGTTAGTGGTTTAATAGAGAGAGATAGTGGGGTTTAGAGAGAGAGAGATTGGAGGTTATGGGTTTAGAGAGATAGAGATAGAGATTTTGTTTTAGTGGTTTAGAGATATAGATAGATTAAGGGACAGGTGTTAGAGGTTATGGATTTAGAGAGAGAGAGAGAGATTGGGGTTTACGAGTTTAGAGAGAGGGAGAGATATTGGCGCTAAGGGGTTTATAGAGAGAGAGAGGAGGAGGAATTTAGGCAGAGAGATCGATTAGGTGTTAGGGTTTAGAGAGAGAGAGAGAGAGAGAGAGAGAGATTCAAGCTTAGGTGTTTAGAGAGAGAGATTGAATGTTGGCAATTTAGAGGGAGAGAGAGACTATAGGTTAGGGGTGTAGGGAGAGAGAGGCTCTATAGGTTAGGGGTGTAGGGGGAGAGAGAGATTATAGGTTAAGGGTGTAGGGGGAGAGAGAGAGAGAGAGAGAGAGAGAGTTTGGGGGTTTTTGGTTTAGACTGAGAGAGATTAGGGGTTGGCAGTTTAGAAAGAGAGGATGAGAGATTTGGGGTTAGGGTTTTAGAGAGGGAGAGAGATTGGGGGTTAGGGGTTTAGAGAGATAGATAGATTGGGGCTTAGGGGTTTAGAAAGGGAGAGATTGTGGGTTATGGATTTAGAGAGATAGAGATTATAGGTTAGGGTTTTACATATTGAGAGAGACAGAAAGAGAGAGCATGGGGGTTACATGTTTAGAGTGAAAGAGTTTGGGGGGTTAGGAGTTTAGAGAGAAAGAAATTGGGGGATAGGGGCTTAGAGGGAGAGAGAGATTGGGTCTTAAGTTTTTAGAAGGACAGTAGTGAGATATATTGGGTGTTAGGGTTTAGGGTCTAGGGGTTTAGAGAGAGAGAGAATGGGAGTTAGGGGTTAGAGGTCAGGGACTAGCAGTTAGGTGTTAGGATTTAGCGATTAGGGACTATCAGTTTAGAGAGAGGGAGAGGGATGAAGAGAGAATGTGTGCCAGACCTTTAGATACAAATAGAGAAAGGGGTTTGGAAAGAGAGAGAGAAATAATGGAGGTCAAAGAGATTGTGTGTTTTCATTTTAGGGAGAGTGTGAGAGATCGAGAGTGACAAATAGATTGATGGTTAGGGTTTAGGTGTTTAGAGAGAGAGAGAGATCGAACTATTGAGGGTTACATGTTTAGAAAGAGAGAGAGAGAAAGAGATAATGGGGGTTGAGGGTTAAGGTTATGGGTTATGGTCTGTCAGTTTAAAGAGAGAGAGAGAGAATTTGGTGGTTATGGGTTATGGTCTATCGGTTTAAAGAGAGAGAGTTGAGATTAGGGGTTTAAAGAGAGAGCAAGATATTGGTGGTTAGTGTTTTAATAATGAGGGGGTTTAGAGAGAGAGAGATTGGAGGATAGGGGTTTAGAAAGAGATAGAGAGAGGTCAGTTGTTACTGGCTTAGAGAGATAGAGATCAAGGGTTAGCGTTTAGGGGTCTAGAATGAGATAGTGGATGAGAGAGAGAGAGATAGTGAGGGTTAGGTGTTTTGAGAGAGAGAAAAAGAGATTATGGGTTAGGTATTAGGGGTTAAAGAGGGAGAGAGAGAGATAGAGAGAGATATTGAAGGTTAGGGATCTAAAAAGAGAGAGAGTGTGGAGGTTAGGGGTTGAGAGAGAGGGGGGTTAATTGTTTAGAGAGATATTGAAGGTAAGGATGACCGTGAGAGAGATATATATATTGGAGGTTATAGGTTTACAGAGATATAGTAAAGGTTATGGATTTATAGAGAGAGAGAGAGAGAGAGAGAGAGAGATTGGAGGCTAAGGGTTTAGAGGGAGAGAGAGAGAGAGATTGGGTGTTAGGGGTTTAGAGAGAGTGTCTATTAGGGGTTTAAAGAGAGAGATATTGGAGATTAGGAGTTTAGAGAGAGAGATACAAAGGGAAATTTTGGGGGTTATGGTTTTATAGAGAGAGAGAGAGAGAGAGATTAGTCATTAAGGGTTTAGAAAAATATAGAGAGATTGGGGGTTAGGGGTTTAGAGAGAGAGATTTAGAAGAGAGAGAGAGAGGGAGAGGGAGAGAGAGATATATTGGAGGTTAGGGGTTTAGAGAGAGAGAGAGAGGGAGATTGTGAGTTAATAAGGTTTTAGAGATAGAGAGAGATCATGGGAGGAGTATGGATGGTTTGTGTTGGGGAGGAGAGATACAAAGAGAGGAGGGATAGGTACCTATGTGAGAAGTGGTTGTTTGAGGTTTGGAGAGGAAGAGAGAGAGAGAAAAAGGGTTAGGGGTTTATAGAGAGTGAGGGTGAGAGAGACGTTGGGGAATAATGGTTTAGAGAGAGAGAGAGAGAGAGAGAGAGAGATTTAGGATTAGGTGTTTATAGAGAGAGATATTGAGGGTTACAGGCTAGGGTCTATAGGTTTAGAGAGAGAGAGTTTTAATTTTAGGGATTTTTAGAGAGAGAGAGAGATTGGGGGTTACTGGTTTAATAAAGAGAGATGGAGGGGTTTAGAGAGAGAGAGATTGGAGGTTATGGGTTTAGAGAGATAGAGATAGAGATTATTTTTTAGTGGTTTAGAGATATAGATAGATTAAGGGTCAGGTGTTAGGGGTTATGGATTTAGAGAGAGAGAGAGAGATTGAGGTTTACAAGTTTAGAGAGAGAGGGAGAGATATTGGAGCTAAGGGGTTTATAGAGAGAGAGAGGAGGAATTTAGGCAGAGAGATCGATTAGGTGTTAGGGTTTAGAGAGAGAGAGAGATTCAAGCTTAGGTGTTTAGAGAGAGAGATTGGATGTTGGTAGTTTAGAGGGAGAAAGAGACTATAGGTTAGGGGTATAGGGGGAAAGAGAGACTATAGGTTAGGGGTGTAGGGGAAGAGAGAGAGAGAGAGAGAGAGAGAGAGAGAGAGAGATAGAGTTGGAGGAGGAGGATTTTAGGTAGAGAGATCGATTGGGTCTTAGGGATTTAGAGAGAAATAAAGAGATTGGGGGTTAGGGGTTTAGAGAGAGAGAGAAAAATTATGGGTTAAGGTTTTAGAGAGAGAGAGAGAGAGAGAAAGAGAAAGAGTTTGGGGGTTAGGGGTTAGCTACTTAAAGAGAGAGAGATAGACTGGGTGTTAAGTGTTTAGAGAGAGAGAAAGAGAGATATATTTGGGGTTAGTGTTTAGGGTCTAGGGGTTTAGAAAGCGAGAGAGAGATATTTGATGTTAACGGATTAGAGAGAGAGAGAGATTGGGGGTTAGAGGTTTAGATACAGGGAAATGGATGATTTTAAGAGAGAGAGAGAGATTGGAGTTTAGCGATTTAGAGAGAGAAAGAGAGAATGGAAGTTAGGGGTTAGGGGTTAAGGACTATACGTTTAGACAAAGAGAGAGAGGGAGGCATAGAGAGAGAGAGATATTGGGGTTAGGGATTTAGAGATATAGAGAAAAAAAGACATTGAGGGTAATGGTTTTACATAGAGAAAGAGAGGGAGAGATAGAGATAGAGAGAGATATTTGATGTTAGCAGATTAGAGAGAGAGAGAGAGAGATTGGGGGTTAGAGGTTTAGATACAAAGAAAGGGATGGATTTTAAGAGATAGAGAGAGATATATTTGAGGTTAGAGGTTTAGAGAGAGAGATATTGGTTATTATGGGTTTAGAGAGGGAGAGAATGGGAGTTGGGGTTAGGGGTTAGGGGTTAGGGGCTAGGGGTTAGGGGCTAGGATTTAGGGATTACGGACTAGGGGTTTAGAGTGAGAGAGAGAGATATTGGGGCTAGGGTTTTAGAAACACAGAGAGAGAGAGAGAAATTGAGGGTAACAATTTTACATAGGGAGAGAGAGAGAGAGACGGAAAGAGAGATAGAGAGAATGGGTGTTAGAGAGAGAGAGAGAGATCGATTGGGTTTTAGGTGTTTAGAGAGATAGAGAGGGTGAATGGCAATTAGGGGTTTTCATAGAGAGAGAGAGAGAGAGAGAGAGAGAGAGAGAGAGAGATTATAGGTTAGGGGTTTAGTGAGAGATAGAGGTAGAGAGATCGGATGTTTAGAGAGAAAGAGATCTAGGAATAGGATTTTATAGAGAGAGATAGACTTGGTGTTATGGGCTTAGAGAGAGGAGAGAGAGAGAGAGATTGGGGTTAGGGATTTATAGAGAGAGAGAGAGGGAGAGGAGAATGGGGTTTAGGGATTGAGAGAGGGAGGAAGAGGGGGAGAGAGAGAGATTGGAGGTTCAAGGTTTAGACATAGCGACATCGATAAAAGAGTGATATTTGGGGTTATGCATTTAGAGAGAGAGAGAGAGAGACAGAGAGAGAGAATATGGGTATTAGGTGTTTAGAGAGAAAGAGGTTGAGGATTAGGTTTTTTAGAGAGAGAGAGAAAGAGAGAGAGATTGGATGTGTGTGTGTGTGTGAGAGAGAGAGAGAGAGAGATTAGTGTTTGGAGGTTTTGAAATAGAGGAGGAGAGATTGGGAGTTAGGGATTTGGCAAGAGAGAGAGAGATATTGGGGAGTTATGGTTTTACAGAGAGATATAGATTGGGGTTTAGGGGTTTAGAAAGAGAGATTGGGTGTTATGGATTTAGAGAGATAGGGATTTTAGGTTAGGGTTTTAGAGATTGAGAGAGATAGAAAGATAGAGTGTGGGATAGAAAGAAAGAAAGAGAGAGAGAGATATTGGGATTAGGGGTTCAGAGAGAGAGAGAGAGAGAGAGAGAGAGAGAGAATGAGGGTTAGGGGTTGAGAGAGAGAGAGGGAGAGGGAGAGAGAGATATTGGAGGTTTGAGGTTTAGACATAGATACATCGATAGAAAGAGATAAATTTCGGGTTATGGGTTTTAGAGAGAGAGAGATATTGGGGGTTTAAGGGTTCAAAGAGAGAGAGAGAGATATTCGATGGTGGGATTTTAGAGAGCGAGAGAGATTGGAGATGAGAGAGAGATGGATTGGTTGCTGAGGGCTTAGAGAGAGAGAGAGACATATAGAAAGGGAGATTGGGGATTAGGGGTTCAAAGAAACACTTATATTGGAGGTAAAGGGTTTAGAGAGAGAGAAAGAGAGATATGGCGAGTTAATAAAGGTTTAGACATAGAGAGAGATCATGGGGGGAGTATGGATGCTTATTGTTGGGGAGGAGAGAAACAAAGAGAGGAGGGATGAGTACCTAGGTGAGAAGTGGGTGTTTGGGATTTTGAGAGAGGAGAGAGAGAGAAAGGGTTTAGGGGTTTTAAATATAGTGAGGGTGAGGGAGAGGTTGGGGGTTAATGGTTTAGAGAGAGATATTGGAGGTTAATAGGTGTTTATATATAGAGAGATATCACAAGGTTTGTATTGATGGTTAGTGGTGGGGGGAAAGAGAGACATAGAGTGGGGCGAAAGGTAGGTGGGTGATGAGTAAGGTTTTGGGGGAAGAGAGAGAGAGAGAAATAAATTGAGAGGGAGTGGGGGTTAGGGACTATGGGTTTAGAGAGAGAGAGAGAGAGAGTGGGGGTTCAGGTTTTATAGAGAGAGAGTTTGTGAGAGAGAGAAATACATTGGGGGTTAGGGGTTAGTTTGTTAGAGAGAGAGAGAGAGATTGGGTCTTAAGTGTTTTGAAAGAGAGTAGTGAGATATATTGGGAGTTAGGGTTTAGGGTCTAGGGGTTTAGAGATAGGGAGAATGAGAGTTAGGGGTTAGAGTTCAAGGACTAGCAGTTAGGGGTTAGGATTTAGTGATTAGGGACTATCGGTTTAGAGAGAGAGAGAGGGATGAAGAGAGAATGTGTGTCAGACCTTTAGATACAAAGAGAGAAAGGGGTTTGAAAAGAGAGAGAGAGAAATAATGGAGGTCAGAGAGATTGTGTGTTTTCATTTTAGGGAGAGTGTGAGAGATCGAGAGAGATAAATAGATTGAGGGTTAGGGTTTAGGTGTTTAGAGAGAGAGAGAGATCGAGATATTGGGGGTTACATGTTTAGAAAGAGAGAGAGAGAACGAGATAATGGGGGTTGAGGGTTAAGGTTATGGGTTATGGTCTATTGGTTTAAAGAGAGAGAGAGAAATTGGGGGTTATGGGTTGTGGTCTATCGGTTTAAAGAGAGAGAGTTGAGATTAGGGGTTTAGAGAGAGAGTGAGATATTGGTGGTTAGTGTTTTTTATAATGAGGGGGTTTAGAGAGAGAGAGAGAGAAATTGGAGGCTAGGGGTTTAGAAAGAGATAGAGAAAGGTCAGTTGTTACTGGCTTAGAGAGATAGAGATCGAGGGTTAGGGTTTAGGGGTCTAGAGTGAGATAGTGAATGAGAGAGAGATATTGAGGGTTAGGTGTTTCGAGAGAGAGAGAAAAATAGATTATGGGATAGGTGTTAGGGGTTAGGGAGGGAGAGAGAGAGAGATGGAGAGATATTGAAGGTTAG
Organism: Larix kaempferi; assembly: GCA_027924585.1. Lineage (NCBI taxonomy): Eukaryota > Viridiplantae > Streptophyta > Pinopsida > Pinales > Pinaceae > Larix > Larix kaempferi. The sequence goes on from BSBM01001823.1 coordinate 30,823, forward strand.
GGATCTAGAAAGAGAGAGAGTGTGGAGGTTAGGGGTTGAGAGAGAGGGGGTTAATTGTTTAGAGAGATATTGAAGGTTAGAGTGACAGTGAGAGAGATATATATATTGGAGGTTAGAGGTTTACAGAGATATACTAGGGGTTATGGGTTTAGAGAGAGAGAGAGAGAGAGAGAGAGATTGGATGTTAAGGGTTTAGAGGGAGAGAGAGAGAGAGATTGGGGGTTAGGGGTTTAGAGAGAGAGATTAGAGGTTAGGGATTCAAAGAGAGAGAGAGATTGGGGGTTAGGTGTTTACAGAGAGAGGGATATTGGGGGTTAATGGTTTAGAAAGATAGAGAGATTAGGGGTTTAGAGAGAGTGTCTGTTAGGGGTTTAAAGAGAGAGATAGTGGAGATTATGAGTTTAGAGAGAGAGATACAAAGGGCAATTTTGGGGGTTAAGGTTTTATAGAGAGAGAGAGAGAGAGATTGGTCATTAAGGGTTTAGAAAAATATACAGAGATTGGGGGTTAGGGGTTTAGAGAGAGTGATTTAAAAGAAACAAAGAATGGTAATTAGTGGTATTGGGAGAGAGAGAAAGAGATTGAGAGTTAGGGGTTTAGAGAGAGAGAGAGAGAGAGGTTCGAGCTTAGGTGATTAGAGAGAGAGATTGGATGTTGGCGATTTAGAGAGAGAGAGAGACGATAGGTTAGGGGTGTAGAGAGATAGATAGAGAGATTATGGGTTGGCGGTTTAGAAAGAGAGGAAGTGGGATTGGGGGTTAGGGTTTTAGAGTGGGAGAGAGATTGGCGGTTAGGGTTTCAGAGAGAGAGATAGATTGGGGCTTAGGGGTTTAAAAACAGATATATTGGGGGTTATGGATTTAGAGAGATGGAGATTATAGGTTAGGGTTCTAGATATTGAGAGAGATATAAAGAGAGAGCGTGGGGGTTACATGTTTAGAGCGAAATAGATTGGAGGTTAGGAGTTTAGAGAGAAAGATATTGGGGGATGGGGACAATTTAGAGAGAAAGAGAGAGAGATCGGGGTTAGGGGTTTAAAGAGAGACAAGGAGAGAATGGGGGTTAGGGGTTAAGAGAGAGAGGGGGGGCAAGGGGAGAGAAAGATTGGAGATTTGAGGATTAGACATAGAGACATCGATAGAAAGAGAGAGATTGGGGGTTAGGGGTTTAGAGAGAGAGAGAGGTTGAGATCCAGTGTTAGAGGTTAAGAGAGAGAGATAGATTGTAGGTTATGTGTTAAGAGAGAGAGAGAGAGATAGATTGTAGGTTATGTGTTAAGAGAGAGAGAGAGAGATATTTGGGGGTGGGTTTAAATAGTGAGAGAGATTGGAGGTTAGCGAGAAAGATTGATTGGGCATTGGGGATTTAGAAAGAGAGAGAGGGAGGGAGATTGGGGATTCGCGGTTCAAGGAGAGAGAGATATTGGAGGCTAGGGGTTTAGAGAGAGAGATTGTGAGTTAATAAGGTTTATAAAGAGAGAGAGAGAGAGAGAGAGAGAGAGAGAGAGAGGTCATTAGGTGTTTAGAAAAATATAGAGAGATTGGGGGTTAGGGGTTTAGAAAGAGATATTTATAAGAAATAGAGAATGGTAATTAGTGGTATTGAGAGAGAGTGAAAGAGATTTAGATTTAGGGGTTTCGAGAGAGAGAGACTAGGTGTTGGTGGTTTAGAGAGAGAGAGACCATAGGATAGGGGTGTAGGGAGAGAGAGAGAGAGAGAGAGATATATCGGGTGTTAGTGTTGTAGAGTGAGAGAGATTAGGTGTTGGAGGTTTAGAGAGAGAGGAGGAGACATTTGGGGTTAGGGTTTTAGAGAGGGGGAGAGATTGGGGGTTAGGGTTTTAGAGAGAGAGATAGATTGGGGCTTAGGGGTTTAGAAAGAGGGATATTGGGGGTTATGGATTTAGAGAGAAATATTATAGGTTAGGGTTCTAGATATTGAGAGAGATAGAAAAATAGAGCATGGGGGTTACATGTTTAGAGCGAAAGAGATTGGGGGTTAGGAGTTTAGAGAGAAAGAGATTGGGGGATAGGGGTTTAGAGAGAGAGAGAGAGAGATTGGGGTAGGGGGTTCAGAAAGAGAGAGGGAGAGAATGGGTGTTAGGGGTTAAGAGAGAGAGAAGGGGAGGGGGAGAGAGAGATTAGAGGTTTTATTTTTAGACATAGAGACATCGATAGAAAGAGATATATTGGGGATTATGGGTTTCGTGGGAGAGAGAGATTGTAGCTTAGGTGTTTAGAGAAAGAGAGAGACAGAGACAAAGACAAAGAGAGATTCAGGGGTGGGGTTTAGAGAGCGAGAAAGATTGATTGGGTGTTGGGGGTTTAGAGAGAGAGAGAGAGGGAGATTGGGGATTATGGGTTCAAAGAGAGAGAGATATTGGAGGTTAGGGGTTTAGAGAGAGAGAGAGGGAGATTGTGAGTTAATAAGGTTTTCGAGATAGAGAGAGATCATGGGAGGAGTATGGATGGTTTGTGTTGGGGAGGAGAGATACAAAGAGAGGAGGGATAGGTACCTATGTGAGAAGTGGTTGTTTGATATTTGGAGAGGGAGAGAGAGAGAGAGATTGAGGATTAAGTGTTTATAGAGAGATATATTCAGGGTTATAGGCTAGGGTCTATATGTTTAGAGAGAGAGATATTTAATTTTAGGGATTTATAGAGAGAGAGATTGGGGGTTCGTGGTTTAATAGAGAGAGATAGAGGGGTTTAGAGAGAGAGAGAGATTGAAGGTTATGGGTTTAGAGAGATAGATAGATTAAGTGTTAGGGGTTATGGATTTAGAGAGAGAGAGAGAGAGATTGGGATTTACGAGTTTAGAGAGAGAGGGAGAGATATTGGAGCAAAGGGGTTTATACAGAGAGAGAGGAGGAGGAATTTAGGTAGAGAGATGGATTAGGTGTTAGGGTTTAGAGAGAGAGAAGGAGATTCAAGCTTAGGTGTTTAGAGAGAGGTTGGATGTTGGCAGTTTAGAGGGAAAGAGAGACTATAGGTTAGGGGTGTAGGGGGAGAGAGAGAGAGAGAGAGAGACAGAGTTTGGGGGTTTTCGGTTTAGACTGAGAGAGATTAGGGGTTGGCAGTTTAGAAAGAGAGGATGAGATATTGGGGGTTAGGGTTTTAGAGAGGGAGAGAGATTGGGGGTTAGGGATTTAGAGAGATAGATAGATTGGGGTTTAGAAAGAGAGAAATTCCGGGTTATGGATTTAGAGAGATAGAGATTATAGGTTAGGGTTCTACATATTGAGAGAGACAGAAAGAGAGCATGGGGGTTACATGTTTAGAGTGAAAGAGTTTAAGGGTTAGGAGTTTAGAGAGAAAGAGATTGGGGGATAGGGGCTTAGAGAGAGAGAGAGATTGGGTCTTAAGTGTTTATAAAGAGAGTAGTGATATATATTGGGTGTTAGGGTTTAGGGTCTAGGGGTTTAGAGAGAGAGAGAATGGGAGTTAGGGGTTAGAGGTCAAGGACTAGCAGTTAGGGGTTAGGATTTAGCGATTAGGGACTATCGATTGAGAGAGAGAGAGAGGGATGAAGAGAGAATATGTGTCAGACCTTTAGATACAAAGAGAGAAAGGGGTTTGGAAAGAGAGAGAAATAATGGAGGTCAGAGAGATTGTGTGTTTTCATTTTAGGGAGAGTCTGAGAGATTGAGAGAGATAAATAGATTGAGGGTTAGGGTTTAGGTGTTTAGAGAGAGAGAAATCGAGATATTGGGGGTTACATGTTTAGAAAGAGAGAGAGAGAGAAATAATGGGGTTGAGGGTTAAGGTTATGGGTTATGGTCTATCGGTTTAAAGAGAGAGAGAGAAATTGGGGGTTATGGGTTATGGTCTATTGGTTTAAAGAGAGAGAGTTGAGATTAGGGGTTTAGAGAGAGAGCGAGATATTGGTAGTTAGTATTTTTTATAATGAGGGGGTTTAGAGAGAGAGAGAGAGATATTGGATGCTAGGTGTTTAGAAAGAGATAAAGAGAGGTCAGTTGTTACTAGCTTAGATTGATAGAGATCGAGGGTTAGGGTTTAGGGTTCTAGAGTGAGATAGTGAATGAAAGAGAGATATATTGAGGGTTAGGTGTTTTGGGAGAGTGAGAAAAAGAGATTATGGGTTATGTGTTAGGGGTTAGGGAGGGAGAGAGAGAGACATAGAGAGAGATATTGAAGGTTAGGGTGACAGTGAGTGAGAGATATATATTGGAGGTTAGAGGTTTGCATAGATATACTAGGGGTTATGGATTTAGAGAGAGAGAGAGAGAGATTGGAGGTTAAGGGTTTAGAGGGAGAGAGAGAGAGAGATTGGGGGTTAGGGGTTTAGAGAGAGAGATTAGAGGTTAGGGATTCAAAGAGAGAGAGAGATTGGAGGTTAGGGATTCAAAGAGAGAGAGAGATTGGGGGTTAGGTGTTTAGAGAGAGAGGGAGATTGGGGGTTAATGGTTTAGAAAGATAGAGAGATTAGGGGTTTAGAGAGAGTGTCTGTTAGGGGTTTAAAGAGAGAGATATTGGAGGTTAGGAGTTTAGAGAGAGAGATGCAAAGGGCAATTTTGGGGGTTAGGGTTTTATAGATAGAGACAGAGAGATTGGTCATTAAGGGTTTAGAAAAATATAGAGAGATTGGGGGTTAGGGGTTTAGAGAGAGAGATTTAAAAGAAACAAAGAATGGTAATTAGTGGTATTAGGAGAGAGAAAGAGATTGAGAGTTAGGGGTTTAGAGAGAGAAAGAGAGGTTCGAGCTTAGGTGTTTAGAGAGAAAGATTGGGTGTTGGTGGTTTAGAGAGAGAGAGAGAGACCATAGGTTAGGGGTGTAGAGTGAGAGAGAGAGAGATTATGGGTTAGCAGTTTAGAAAGAGAGGAAGTGAGATTGGGGGTTAGGGTTTTAGAGAGGGAGAGAGATTGGGGGTTAGGGTTTCAGAGAGAGAGATAGATTGGGGCTTAGGGGTTTAAAAAGAGATATATTGGGGGTTATGGATTTAGAGAGATGGAGATTACAGGTTAGGGTTCTAGATATTGAGAGAGATAGAAAGAGAGAGCATGGGGGTTACATGTTTAGAGCGAAAGAGATTGGAGGTAGGAGTTTAGAGAGAAAGATATTGGGGGATGGGGGCTATTTAGAAAGAAAGAGAGAGAGATTGGGGTTAGGGGTTTAGAGAGAGACAAGGAGAGAATGGGGGTTAGGGGTGAAGAGAGAGAGGGGGGGAGGGGGAGAGAAAGATTGGAGATTTGAGGATTAGACATAGAGACATCGATAGAAAGAGAGAGATTGGGGGTTAGGGGTTTAGAGAGAGAGAGAGGTTGAGATCCAGTGTTAGAGGTTTAGAGAGAGAGAGAGGTTGAGATCCAGTGTTAGAGGTTTAGAGAGAGAGATAGATTGTAGGTTATGTGTTAAGAGAGAGAGAGAGAGAGAGAGAGAGAGAGAGAGAGAGAGAGATTTGGGGGTGGGCTTTAGATAGCGAGAGAGAATGGAGGTTAGCGAGAAAGATTGATTGGGCATTGGGGGTTTAGAGAGAGAGAGAGGGAGGGAGATTGGGGATTCAGGGTTTAAGGAGAGAGAGATATTGGAGGTTAGGGGTTTAGAGAGAGAGATTGTGAGTTAATAAGGTTTATAAAGAGAGAGAGAGAGAGAGAGAGAGAGAGAGAGAGATTGGTCATTAGGCATTTAGAAAAATATAGAGAGATTGGGGATTAGGGGTTTAGAAAGAGATATTTATAAGAAACAGAGAAGTCTAACTAGTGGTATTGAGAGAGAGTAAAAGAGATTGAGATTTAGGGCTTTAGAAAGAGAGAGAGAGAGAGATTTGAGCTTAGGTGTTTAGAGAGTGAGACTGGGTGTTGGTGGTTTAGAGAGAGAGAGATCATAGGATAGGGGTGTAGGGAGAGAGAGAGAGAGAGAGAGATATTGGGGGTTAGTGTTGTAGAGTGAGAGAGATTAGGTGTTGGAAGTTTAGAAAGAGAGGAGGAGACATTTGGGGTTAGGGTTTCAGAGAGGGGGAGAGATTGGGGGTTAGGGTTTTAGAGAGAGATAGATTGGGCTTAGAGGTTTAGAAAGAGAGATATTGGGGGTTATGGATTTAGAGAGATAGATATTATAGGTTAGGGTTCTAGATATTGAGAGAGATAGAAAGATAGAGCGTGGGGGTTACATGTTTAGAACGAAAGAGATTGGGGTTTAGGATTTTAGAGAGAAAGAGATTGGGGGATAGGGGTTTAGAGAGAGAGAGAGAGAGATTGGGGTAAGAGGTTCAGAAAGAGAGAGGGAGAGAATGGGTGTTAGGGGTTAAGAGAAAGAGAAGGGGAGGGGGAGAGAGAGATTGGAGGTTTTATGTTTAGACATAGAGACATCGATAGAAAGAGATATATTGGGGCTTTTGGGTTTAGAGGGAGAGAGAGATTGTAGGTTAGGTGTTTAGAGAGAGAGAGAGAGAGAGGGATACAGAGATAGAGAGAGATTTGGGGGTGGGGTTTAGAGAGCGAGAAAGATTGATTGGGTGTTGGGGGTTTAGAGAGAGAGAGAGAGGGATATTAGGGATTAGGGATTCAAAGAGAGAGATATATTGGAGGTTAGGGGTTTAGAGAGAGAGAGAGAGGGAGATTGTGAGTTAATAAGGTTTTAGAGATAGAGAGAGATCATGGGAGGAGTATGGATGGTTTGTGTTGGGGAGGAGAGATACAAAGAGAGGAGGGATAGGTACCTATATGAGAAGTGGTTGTTTGAGATTTGGAGAGGGAGAGAGAGAGAGAGAAAGGGTTAGGGGTTTATAGAGAGTGAGGGTGAGAGAGAGGTTGGGAGTTAATGGTTTAGAGAGAGAGAGAGAGAGAGAGAGAGATTGAGGATTAGGTGTTTATAGAGAGAGATATTGAGGGTTACAGGCGAGGGTCTATAGGTTTAGAGAGAGAGAGATTTAATTTTAGGGATTTATAGAGAGAGAGAGATTGGGGGTTAGTGGTTTAATAGAGAGAGATAGAGGGGTTTAGAGAGAGAGAGATTGGAGGTTATGGGTTTAGAGAGATAGAGATAGAGATTGTTTTTTAGTGGTTTAGAGATATAGATAGATTAAGGGTCAGGTGTTAGGGGTTATGGATTTAGAGAGAGTGTGAGAGAGAGAGATTGGGGTTTACGAGTTTAGAGAGAGAGGGAGAGATGTTGGAGCTAAGGGGTTTATCGAGAGAGATAGGAGGAGGAATTTAGGCAGAGAGATCGATTAGGTGTTAGGGTTTAGAGAGAGAGAGAGAGATTCAAGCTTAGGTGTTTAGAGAGAGAGATTGGATGTTGGCAGTTTAGAGGGAGAGAGAGACTATAGGTTAGGGGTGTAGGGTGAGAGAGAGAGAGAGAGAGAGAGAGAGAGAGAGAGTTTGGGGGTTTTCGGTTTAGACTGAGAGAGATTATGGGTTGGGAGTTTAGAAAGAGAGGATGAGAGATTGGGGGTTAGGGTTTTAGAGAGGGAGAGAGATTGGGGTTTAGGTGTTTAGAGAGATAGATAGATTGGGGCTTAGGGGTTTATAAAGAGAGAGATTGCGGGTTATGGATTTAGAGAGATAGAGATTATAGGTTAGGGTTCTACATATTGAGAGAGATAGAAAGAGAGAGCATATGGGTTACATGTTTAGATTGAAAGAGTTTGGGGGTTAGGAGTTTTGAAAGAAAGAGATTGGGGGATAGGGGCTCAGAGAGAGAGAAATATTGGGGTTAGGGTTTCAGAGAGAGAGAGGGAGAGAATGGGGGTTAGGGGTTGAGAAAGAGAGAGAAGGAGGGAGATGAGGAGAGAGAGAGAGAGATTCAGAGTTAGAGGTTTAGAGAGAGAGATATCGTAGGTTAGGTTTTAGAGAGAGAGAGAGAGAGGGATTCAGGGGTGGGGTTTAGAGAGAGAGAGATTGGAGGTTAGAGAGAAGGATTGATTGGGTGTTGGGGGTTTAGAGACAGAGAGAGAGAAACATAGGGATATTGGGGATTATGGGTTCAAAGAGAGAGAGATATTAGAGGTTGTAGGTTTAGAGAGAGAGAGATAGAGAGACAGTTAATAAGGGTTTAGAGATAGAGAGAGATCATGGGAGGAGTATGGATGGTTTGTGTTGGGGAGGAGAGATACAAAGAGAGGAGGGATAGGTACCTATGTGAGAAGTGGGTGTTTGCGATTTGGAGAGGGAGAGAGAGAGAGAGAAAGGGTTAGGGGTTTAGATAGAGTGAGGGTGAGAGAGAGGTTCGGGGTTAATGGTTTAGAGGGAGAGAGAGATTGAGGATTAGGTGTTTATAAAGAGAGATATTGAGGGTTATAGGCTAGGGTCTATAGGTTTAGAGAGAGAGATTTAATTTTAGGGATTTATAGAGAGAGAGATTGGGGGTTAGTGGTTTAATAGAGAGAGATAGAGGGGTTTAGAGAGAGAGAGATTGGAGGTTATGCATTTAGAGAGATAGCGATAGAGATTGTTTTTTAGTGGTTTAGAGATATAGATAGATTAAGGGTCAGGTGTTAGGGGTTAATGATTTAGAGAGAGAGAGAGAGAGAGAGAGAGATTGGGGTTTATGGGTTTAGAGAGAGAGAGAGAGAGATTGGGGATTAGGTGTTTAGAGAGAGAGATATTGAGGGTTACGGGCTAGGTTATATAGGTTTAGAGAGAGAGAGAGAGATTTGAGTTTAGGGATTTAGAGAGAGAGAGAGAGAGAGATTGGGGGTTAATGGTTTAATAGAGAGAGGTAGAGGGGTTTAGAGATATATATAGAGAGAGATTGGTTTTTAGAGGTTTAGAGATATAGATAGATTAGGGGTTAGGGGTTAGGGATTTAGAGAGAGAGAGAGAGATATTGGAGCTAAGGGGTTTATATATAGAGAGAGAGAGGAGGAGGAGTTTAGGTAGAGAGATCGATTGGGTGTTAGGGATTTAGAGAGAAATAAAGAGATTGGGGGTTATGGGTTTAGAGAGAGAGAGAAATTATGGGTTAAGGTTTTAGAGAGAGAGAGAGTGAGAGAAAGAGAACGAGTTTGGGGGTTAGGGGTTAGTTTCTTAGAGAGAGGGAGATAGATTGGGTGTTAAGTGTTTAGAGAGAGAGAGAAAGAGAGATATATTTGGGGTTAGGGTTTAGGGTCTAGGTGTTTAGAGAGAGAGATAGAGATATTTGATGTTAGTGGATTAGAGAGAGAGAGATTGGGGGTTAGAGGTTTAGATACATAGAAAGAGATGATTTTAAGAGAGAGAGAGAGATTGGAGTTTAGCGGTTTAGAGAGAGAAAGAGAGAATGGGAGTTAGGGGTTAAGGACTATAGGTTTAGACAGAGAGAGAGAGGGAGGCATAGAGAGAGAGATATTGGGGTTAGGGATCTAGAGATATAGAGAAAAAGAGACATTGAGGGTAAAAGTTTTACATAGAGAAAGAGAGGGAGAGATAGAGATAAAGAGAGATATTTGATGTTAGCGGATTAGAGAGAGAGAGAGAGAGAGAGATTGGGGGTTAGAGGTTTAGATACAAAGAAAGGGATGGATTTTAAGAGATAGAGAGAGAGATATTTGAGGTTAGAGGTTTAGAGAGAGAGAGATTAGTTATTATGGGTTTAGAGAGAGAGAGAATGGTTATTATGGGTTTAGAGAGAGAGAGAATGGGAGTTGGGGTTAGGGGTTAGGGACTAGGGGTTAGGGGATAGGAGTTAGGGATTACGGACTAGGGGTTTAGAGTGAGAGAGAGAGATATTGGGGCTAGGGTTTTAGAAACGCGGAAAGAAAGAGAGAAATTGAGGGTAACAATTTTACATAGGGAGAGAGAGAGAGAGAGAGAGAGAGAGAGAGACGGAAAGAGAGATAGAGAGAATGGGCGTTAGAGAGAGAGAGAGAGAGAGAGAGAGAGAGAGAGAGAGAGATCGATCGATTGGGTTTTAGGTGTTTAGAGAGATAGAGAGGGTGAATGGCGATTAGGGGTTTTGAGAGAGAGAGAGAGAGAGAGAGATATTGTAGGTTAGGGGTTTAGTGAGAGATAGAGGCAGAGAGACCGGATTGTTAGAGAGAAAGAGATTCAGGAATAAGATTTTATAGAGAGAGATAGACTTGGTGTTATGGGCTTAGAGAGAGAGAGAGAGAGAGAGAGAGAGAGAGAGAGAGAGATTGGGGTTAAGGGTTTATAGAGAGAGAGAGAGGGAGAGAATGGGGTTTAGGGATTGAGAGAGGGAGGAAGAGGGGGAGAGAGAGAGATTGGAGGTTCAAGGTTTAGAGAGAGAGAGAGAGATATTGAGGGTTACGGGCTAGGTTATATAGGTTTAGAGAGAGAGAGAGAGATTTGAGTTTAGGGATTTAGAGAGAGAGAGAGAGAGAGAGATTGGGGGTTAATGGTTTAATAGAGAGAGGTAGAGGGGTTTAGAGATGTAGAGAGAGAGAGATTGGTTTTTAGAGGTTTAGAGATATAGATAGATTAGGGGTTAGGGGTTAGGGATTTAGAGAGAGAGAGAGAGATATTGGAGCTAAGGGGTTTATATATAGAGAGAGAGAGGTGGAGGAGTTTAGGTAGAGAGATCGATTGGGTGTTAGGGATTTAGAGAGAAATAAAGAGATTGGGGATTAGGGGTTTAGAGAGAGAGAGAAATTATGGGTTAAGGTTTTAGAGAGAGAGAGAGTGAGAGAAAGAGAAAGAGTTTGGGGGTTAGGGGTTAGTTTCTTAGAGAGAGAGAGAGATAGATTGGGTGTTAAGTGTTTAGAGAGAGAGAGAAAGAGAGATATATTTGGGGTTAGGGTTTAGGGTCTAAGTGTTTAGAGAGAGAGATAGAGATATTTGATGTTAGTGGATTAGAGAGAGAGAGATTGGGGGTTAGAGGTTTAGATACAGAGAAAGGGATGATTTTAAGAGAGAGAGAGAGATTGGAGTTTAGCGGTTTACAGAGAGAAAGAGAGAATGGGAGTTAGGGGTTAAGGACTATAGGTTTAGACAGAGAGAGAGAGGGAGGCATAGAGAGAGAGATATTGGGGTTAGGGATTTAGAGATATAGAGAAAAAGAGACATTGAGGGTAAAAGTTTTACATAGAGAAAGAGAGGGAGAGATAGAGATAAAGAGAGATATTTGATGTTAGCGGATTAGAGAGAGAGAGAGAGAGAGAGAGAGAGATTGGGGGTTAGTGGTTTAGATACAAATAAAGGAATGGATTTTAAGAGATAGAGAGAGAGATATTTGAGGTTAGAGGTTTAGAGAGAGAGAGATTAGTTATTATGGGTTTAGAGAGAGAGAGAATGGTTATTATGGGTTTAGAGAGAGAGAGAATGGGATTTGGGGTTAGGGGTTAGGGACTAGGGGTTAGGGACTAGGGGTTAGGGGCTAGGAGTTAGGGATTACGGACTAGGGGTTTAGAGTGAGAGAGAGAGATATTGGGGCTAGGGTTTTAGAAATGCGGAAAGAAAGAGAGAAATTGAGGGTAACAATTTTACATAGGGAGAGAGAGAGAGAGAGAGAGAGAGAGAGAGAGATCGATTGGGTTTTAGGTGTTTAGAGAGATAGAGAGGGTGAATGGCGATTAGGGGTTTTGAGAGAGAGAGAGAGAGAGAGAGAGAGAGAGATTAGGGGTTTAGTGAGAGATAGAGGCAGAGAGACCGGATTGTTAGAGAGAAAGAGATTCAGGAATAAGATTTTATAGAGAGAGATAGACTTGGTGTTATGGGCTTAGAGAGAGAGAGAAAGAGAGAGAGAGAGAGAGAGAGATTGGGGTTAAGGGTTTATAGAGAGAGAGAGAGGGAGAGAACGGGGTTTAGGGATTGAGAGAGGGAGGAAGAGGGGGAGAGAGAGAGATTGGAGGTTCAAGGTTTAGACATAGCGACATCAATAAAAAGAGTGATATTTGGGGTTATGCATTTAGAGAGAGAGAGAGAGAGAGAGAGATTTGGGGTTTAGATAGAGAGAGATCGGGGGTTTAGAGAGAGAGAGAAAGATTGGGGTTTAAAGATAGATAGATAGAGAGAGAGAGAGAGAGAATATGGGCGTTAAGGGGTTTATAGAGAAAGAGGTTGAGGATTAGGTTTTTTTAGAGAGAGAGAGAGAGAGAGAGAGAGAGAGAGAGAGAGAGAGAGATTGGATGTGTGTGTGTGTGTGTGTGTGAGAGAGAGAGAGAGAGAGAGATAGACTTGGTGTTATGGGCTTAGAGAGAGAGAGAGAGAGAGAGAGAGAGATTGGGGTTAAGGGTTTATAGAGAGAGAGAGGGAGAGAATGGGGTTTAGGGATTGAGAGAGGGAGGAAGAGGGGGAGAGAGAGAGATTGGAGGTTCAAGGTTTAGACATAGCGACATCGATAAAAAGAGTGATATTTGGGGTTATGCTTTTAGAGAGAGAGAGAGAGAGAGAGAGAATATGGGCATTAGGGGTTTAGAGAGAAAGAGGTTGAGGATTAGGTTTTTTAGAGAGAGAGAGAGAGAGAGATTGGATGTGTGTGTGTGTGAGAGAGAGAGAGAGAGATTAGTGTTTGGAGGTTTTGAAAGAGAGGAGGAGATATTGGGAGTTAGGGATTTGGAGAGAGAGAGAGAGATATTGGGAGTTATGGTTTTACAGAGAGATATAGATTGGGGTTTAGGGGTTTAGAAAGAGAGATTGGGGGTTATGGATTTAGAGAGATAGGGATTTTAGGTTAGGGTTTTAGAGATTGAGAGAGATAGAAAGATAGAGTGTGGGATAGAAAGAAAGAAAGAGAGAGAGATATATTGGGGTTAGGGGTTCAGAGAGAGAGAGAGAGAGAGAGAGAGAGAATGAGGGTTAGGGGTTGAGAGAGAGGGAGGGAGAGGGAGAGAGATATTGGAGGTTTGAGGTTTAGACATAGATACATCGATAGAAAGAGATAAATTTCGGTTATGGGCTTAGAGAGAGAAAGATATTGGGGGTTAAGGGTTCAGAGAGAGAGAGAGAGAGATATTCGATGGTGGGAGTTTAGAGAGCGAGAGAGATTGGAGATGAGAGAGAGATGGATTGGTTGCTGGGGGTTTAGAGAGAGAGAGAGACATATAGAAAGGGAGATTGGGGATTAGGGGTTCAAAGAAACACTTATATTGGAAGTAAATGGTTTAGAGAGAGAGAAAGAGAGATATGGCGAGTTAATAAAGGTTTAGACATAGAGAGAGATCATGGGGGGAGTATGGATGCTTATTGTTGGGGAGGAGAGAAACAAAGAGAGGAGGGATGAGTACCTAGGTGAGAAGTGGGTGTTTGGGATTTTGAGAGAGAGAGAGAGAAAAAGGGTTAGGGGTTTAAATATAGTGAGGGTGAGGGAGAGGTTGGGGGTTAATGGTTTAGAGAGAGATATTGGAGGTTAATAGGTGTTTATATATAGAGAGATATCACAAGGTTTGTATTGATGGTTAGTGGTGGGGGGAAGAGAGACATAGAGTGGGGGGAAAGGTAGGTGGGTGATGAGTAAGGTTTTGGGGGAAGAGAGAGAGAGATTTGGTTTTAAGGGCTCAGAGAGAGAGAGAGAAATAAATTGAGAGGGAGTGGGGGTTAGGGATTATGGGTTTAGAGAGAGAGAGAGACTGGGGGTTAAGGTTTTATAGAGAGAGAGTTTGTGAGAGAGAGAAATACATTGGGGGTTAGGGGTTAGTTTGTTAGAGAGAGAGAGAGAGATTGGGTCTTAAGTGTTTTGAAAGAGAGTAGTGAGATATATTGGGAGTTAGGGTTTAGGGTCTAGGGGTTTAGAGATAGGGAGAATGAGAGTTAGGGGTTAGAGGTCAAGGACTAGCAGTTAGGGGTTAGGATTTAGTGATTAGGGACTATCGGTTTAGAGAGAGAGAGAGGGATGAAGAGAGAATGTGTGTCAGACCTTTAGATACAAAGAGAGAAAGGGGTTTGGAAAGAGAGAGAGAGAAATAATGGAGGTCAGAGAGATTGTGTGTTTTCATTTTAGGGAGAGTGTGAGAGATCGAGAGAGATAAATAGATTGAGGGTTAGGGTTTAGGTGTTTAGAGAGAGAGAGATCGAGATATTGGGGGTTACATGTTTAGAAAGAGAGAGAGAAAGAGATAATGGGGGTTGAGGGTTAAGGTTATGGGTTATGGTCTATCGGTTTAAAGAGAGAGAGAGAAATTGGGGGTTATGGGTTGTGGTCTATCGGTTTAAAGAGAGAGAGTTCATATTAGTGGTTTAGAGAGAGAGCGAGATATTGGTGGTTAGTGTTTTTTATAATGAGGGTGTTTAGAGAGAGAGAGAGAGATTGGAGGCTAGGGTTTTAGAAAGAGATAAAGGTTAGTTGTTACTGGCTTAGAGAGATAGAGATCGAGGGTTAGGGTTTAGGGGTCTAGAGTGAGATAGTGAATGAGAGAGAGATATTGAGGGTTAGGTGTTTTGAGAGAGAGAGAAAAATAGATTATGGGATAGGTGTTAGGGGTTAGGGAGGGAGAGAGAGAGATGGAAAGATATTGAAGGTTAGGGATCTAGAAAGAGAGAGAGTGTGGAGGTTAGGGGTTGAGAGAGAGGGGGGTTAATTGTTTAGAGATATATTGAAGGTTAGGGTGACAGTGAGAGAGATATATATATATTGGAGGTTAGAGGTTTACAGAGATATACTAGGGGTTTACAGAGAGAGATAGAGATTGGAGGTTAAGGGTTTAGAGGGAGAGAGAGAGAGAGATTGGGGGTTAGGGGTTTAGAGAGAGAGATTAGAGGTTAGGGATTCAAAGAGAGAGAGAGATTGGGGGTTAGGTGTTTACAGAGAGAGGGAGATTGGGGGTTAATGGTTTAGAAAGATAGAGAGATTAGGAGTTTAGAGAGAGTGTATGTTAGGGGTTTAAAGAGAGAGATAGTGGAGGTTATGAGTTTAGAGAGAGAGATACAAAGGGCAATTTTGGGGGTTAAGGTTTTATAGAGAGAGAGAGAGAGATTGGTCATTAAGGGTTTAGAAAAAGATACAGAGATTGGGGGTTAGGGGTTTAGAGAGAGCGATTTAGAAGAAACAAAGAATGGTAATTAGTGGTATTGGGAGAGAGAGAAAGAGATTGAGAGTTAGGGGTTTAGAGAGAGAGAGAGGTTCGAGCTTAGGTGTTTAGAGAGAGAGATTGGATGTTGGCGATTTAGAGAGAGAGAGAGACGATAGGTTAGGGGTGTAGAGAGATAGATAGAGAGATTATGGGTTGGCGGTTTAGAAAGAGAGGAACTGGGATTGGGGGTTAGGGTTTTAGAGTGGGAGAGAGATTGGTGGTTGGGGTTTCAGAGAGAGAGATAGATTGGGGCTTAGGGGTTTAAAAATAGATATATTGGGGGTTATGGATTTAGAGAGATGGAGATTATAGGTTAGGGTTCTAGATATTGAGAGAGATATAAAGAGAGAGCCTGGGGGTTACATGTTTAGAGCGAAAGAGATTGGAGGTTAGGAGTGTAGAGAGAAAGATATTGGGGGATGGGGAGAATTTAGAGAGAAAGAGAGAGAGATCGGGGTTAGGGGTTTAGAGAGAGACAAGGAGAGAATGGGGTTAGGGGTTAAGAGAGAGAGGGGGTGCAGGGAGAGAGAAAGATTGGAGATTTGAGGATTAGACATAGAGACATCGATAGAAAGAGAGAGATTGGGTGTTAGGGGTTTATAGAGAGAGAGAGGTTGAGATCGAGTGTTAGAGGTTTAAGAGAGAGATAGATTGTAGGTTATGTGTTAAGAGAGAGAGATAGAGAGATTTGGGGGTGGGGTTTAAATAACGAGAGAGATTAGAGGTTAGAGAGAAAGATTGATTGGGCATTGGGGGTTTACAAAGAGAGAGAGGTAGGGAGATTGGGGATTCGGGGTTCAAGGAGAGAGAGATATTGGGGGCTAGGGCTTTAGAGAGAGAGATTGTGAGTTAATAAGGTTTATAAAGAGAGAGAGAGAGAGAGAGAGAGGTCATTAGGCGTTTAGAAAAATATAGAGAGATTGGGGGTTAGGGGTTTAGAAATAGATATTTATAAGAAACAGAGAATGGTAATTAGTGGTATTGAGAGAGAGTGAAAGAGATTGAGATTTAGGGGTTTCGAGAGAGAGAGAGAGAGACTAGGTGTTGGTGGTTTAGAGAGAGAGAGACCATAGGATAGGGGTGTAGGGAGAGAGAGAGAGAGAGATATTGGGTGTTAGTTTTGTAGAGTGAGAGAGATTAGGTGTTGGAGGTTTAGAGAGAGAGGAGGAGACATTTGGGATTAGGGTTTCAGAGAGGGGGAGAGATTGGGGGTTAGGGTTTTAGAGAGATAGATAGATTGGGGCTTAGGGGTTTAGAAAGAGAGATATTGGGGGTTATGGATTTAGAGAGATAAATATTATAGGTTAGGGTTCTAGATATTGAGAGAGATAGAAAAATAGAGCATGGGGGTTACATGTTTAGAGCGAAAGAGAATGGGGGTTAGGAGTTTAGAGAGAAACAGATTGGGGGATATGGGTTTAGAGAGAGAGAGAGAGAGAGAGATTGGGGTAAGGTGTTCAGAAAGAGAGAGGGAGAGAATGGGTGTTAGGGGTTAAGAGAGAGAGAAGGGGAGGGGGAGAGAGAGATTAGAGGTTTTATTTTTAGACATAGAGACATCGATAGAAAGAGATATATTGGGGGCTTTTGGGTTTAGTGGGAGAGAGATATGGTAGGTTAGGTGTTTAGAGAGAGAGAGAGACAGAGACAAAGACAAAGAGAGATTCAGGGGTGGGGTTTAGAAAGCGAGAAAGATTGATTGGGTGTTGGGGGTTTAGAGAGAGAGAGAGGGAGATTGGGGATTAGGGGTTCAAAGAGAGAGAGATATTGGAGGTTAGGGGTTTAGAGAGAGAGAGAGGGATATTGCTAGTTAATAAGGTTTTAGAGATAGAGAGAGATCATGGGAGGAGTATGGATGGTTTGTGTTGGGGAGGAGAGATACAAAGAGAGGAGGGATAGGTACCTATGTGAGAAGTGGTTGTTTGAGATTTGGAGAGGGAGAGAGAGAGAGAGAAAGGGTTAGGGGTTTATAGAGAGTGAGGGTGAGAGAGAGATTGGGGGTTAATGGCTTAGAGAGAGAGAGAGAGAGATTGAGGATTAAGTGTTTATAGAGAGAGATATTGAGGGTTACAGGCTAGGGTCTATATGTTTAGAGAGAGAGAGATTTAATTTTAGGGATTTATAGAGAGAGATTGGGGGTTAGTGGTTTAATAGAGAGAGATAGAGGGGTTTAGAGAGAGAGAGAGATAGAAGGTTATGGGTTTAGAGAGATAGATAGATTAAGGGTCAGGTGTTAGGAGTTATGGATTTAGAGAGAGAGAGAGAGAGAGATTGGGATTTACGAGTTTAGAGAGAGAGGGAGAGATATTGGAGCAAAGGGGTTTATACAGAGAGAGAGGAGGAGGAATTTAGGTAGAGAGATGGATTAGGTGTAAGGGTTTAGAGAGAGAGAGGGAGATTCAAGCTTAGGTGTTTAGAGAGAGATTGGATGTTTGCAGTTTAGAGGGAAAGAGAGACTATAGGTTAGGGGTGTAGGGGGAGAGAGAGAGAGAGAGAGACAGAGTTTGGGGGTTTTCGGTTTAGACTGAGAGAGATTAGGGGTTGGCAGTTTAGAAAGAGAGGATTAGAGATTGGGGGTTAGGGTTTTAGAGAGGGAGAGATATTGGGGGTTAGAGATTTAGAGAGATAGATAGATTGGGGTTTAGAAAGAGAGAGATTGCAGGTTATGGATTAGAGAGATAGAGATTATAGGTTAGGGTTGTACATATTGAGAGAGACAGAAAGAGAGGGCATGGGGGTTACATGTTTAGAGTGAAAGAGTTTAAGGGTTAGGAGTTTAGAGAGAAAGAGGTTGGGGGATAGGGGCTTAGAGAGAGAGAGAGATTGGGTCTTAAGTGTTTAGAAAGAGAGTAGTGAGATATATTGGGTGTTAGGGTTTAGGGTCTAAGGGTTTAGAGAGAGAGAGAATGGGAGTTAGGGGTTAGAGGTCAGGGACTAGCAGTTAGGGGTTAGGATTTAGCGATTAGGGACTATCGGTTGAGAGAGAGAGAGAGAGAGGGATGAAGAGAGAATGTGTGTCAGACCTTTAGATACAAAGAGAGAAAGGGGTTTGGAAAGAGAGAGAGAAATAATGGAGGTCAGAGAGATTGTGTGTTTTCATTTTAGGGAGAGTCTGAGATATCGAGAGAGATAAATAGATTGAGGGTTAGGGTTTAGGTGTTTAGAGAGAGAGAAATCGAGATATTGGGGGTTACATGTTTAGAAAGAGAGAGAGAGAGAGAAATAATGGGGGTTGAGGGTTAAGGTTATGGGTTATGGTCTATCGGTTTAAAGAGAGAGAGTTGAGATTATGGGTTTAGAGAGAGAGCGAGATATTGGTGGTTAGTATTTTTTATAATGAGTGGGTTTAGAGAGAGAGATATATCTATTGGAGGCTAGGGGTTTAGAAAGAGATAAAGAGAGGTCAGTTGTTACTGGCTTAGAGAGATGGAGATCGAGGGTTAGGGTTTAGGGGTCTAGAGTGAGATAGTGAATGAAAGAAAGATATATTGAGGGTTAGGTGTTTTGAGAGAGAAAGAAAAAGAGATTATGGGTTATGTGTTAGGGGTTAGGGAGGGAGAGAGAGAGAGAGAGATAGAGAGATATTGAAGGTTAGGGATCTAGGAAGAGAGAGAGTGTGGAGGTTAGGGGTTGAGAGAGAGGGGGGTTAATTGTTTAGAGAGATATTGAAGGCTAGGGTGACAGTGAGTGAGAGATATATATTGGAGGTTAGAGGTTTACATAGATATACTAGGGGTTATGGATTTAGAGAGAGAGAGAGAAAGATTGGAGGTTAAGGGTTTAGAGGGAGAGAGAGAGAGAGATTGGGGGTTAGGGGTTTAGAGAGAGAGATTAGAGGTTAGGGATTCAAAGAGAGAGAGATATTGGAGGTTAGGGATTCAAAGAGAGAGATAGATTGGGGGTTAGGTGTTTAGAGAGAGAGGGAGATTGGGGGTTAATGGTTTAGAAAGATAGAGAGATTAGGGGTTTAGAGAGAGTGTCTGTTAGGGGTTTAAAGAGAGAGATATTGGAGGTTAGGAGTTTAGAGAGAGAGATACAAAGGGCAATTTTGGGAGTTAGGGTTTTATAGATAGAGAGAGAGAGAGATTAGTCATTAAGGGTTTAGAAAATATAGAGAGATTGGGGGTTAGGGGTTGAGAGAGAGATTTAAAAGAAACAAAGAATGCTAATTACTGGTATTGGGAGAGAGAGAAAGAGATTGAGAGTTAGGGGTTTAGAGAGAGAAAGAGAGGTTCGAGCTTAGGTGTTTAGAAAGAAAGATTGGATGTTGGCGGTTTAGAGAGAGAGAGAGACCATAGGTTAGGGGTGTAGAGTCAGAGAGAGAGAGAGATTATGGGTTAGCAGTTTAGAAAGAGAGGAAGTGAGATTGGGGGTTAGGTTTTTAGAGAGGGAGAGAGATTGGGGGTTAGGGTTTCAGAGAGAGAGATAGATTGGGGCTTAGGGGTTTAAAAAGAGATATATTGGGGGTTATGGATTTAGAGAGATGGAGATTACAGGTTAGGGTTCTAGATATTGAGAGAGATAGAAAGAGAGAGCATGGGGGTTACATGTTTAGAGCGAAAGAGATTGGAGGTAGGAGTGTAGAGAGAAAGATATTGGGGGATGGGGGCAATTTAGAAATAAAGAGAGAGAGATTGGGGTTACAGGTTTAGAGAGAGACAAGGAGAGAATGGGGGTTAGGGGTTAAGAGAGAGAGGGGGGGAGGGGGGAGAGAAACATTGGAGATTTGAGGATTAGACATAGAGACATCGATAGAAAGAGAGAGATTGGGGGTTAGGGGTTTAGAGAGAGAGAGGTTGAGATCCAGTGTTAGAGGTTTAGAGAGAGAGATAGATTGTAGGTTATGTGTTAAGAGAGAGAGAGAGAGAGATTTGGGGGTGGGGTTTAGATAGCAAGAGAGATTGGAGGTTAGCGAGAAAGATTGATTGGGCATTGGGAGTTTAGAGAGAGAGAGAGGGAGGGAGATTAGGGATTAAGGGTTTAAGGAGAGAGAGATATTGGAGGTTAGGGGTTTAGAGAGAGAGATTGTGAGTTAATAAGGTTTATAAAGAGAGAGAGAGAGAGAGAGAGAGAGAGAGAGAGATTGGTCATTAGACATTTAGAAAAATATAGAGAGATTGGGGATTAGGGGTTTAGAAAGAGATATTTATAAGAAACAGAGAATGGTAATTAGTGGTATTGAGAGAGAGTGAAAGAGATTGAGATTTAGGGGTTTAGAAAGAGATAGAGAGAGATTCGAGCTTAGGTGTTTAGAGAGAGAGACTAGGTGTTGGTGGTTTAGAGAGAGAGAGACCATAGGATAGGGGTGTAGGGAGAGAGAGAGAGAGAGAGAGAGAGAGAGAGAGAGAGAGAGAGAGAGAGATAAGGGTAAGGGGTTCAAAAAGAGAGAGGGAGAGAATGGGTGTTAGGGGTTAAGAGAGAGAGAAGGGGAGGGGGAGAGAGAGATTGGAGGTTTTATGTTTAGACATAGAGACATCGATAGAAAGAGATATATTGGGGCTTTTGGGTTTAGAGGGAGAGAGAGATTGTAGGTTAGGTGTTTAGAGAGAGAGAGAGACAGATACAGAGATAGAGAGAGATTCGGGGGTGGGGTTTAGAGAGCGAGAAAGATTGATTGGGTGTTGGGGGTTTAGAGAGAGAGAGAGGGAGATTAGGGATTAGGGGTTCAAAGAGAGAGATATATTGGAGGTTAGGGGTTTAGAGAGAGAGAGAGGGAGATTGTGAGTTAATAAGGTTTTAGAGATAGAGAGAGATCATGGGAGGAGTATGGATGGTTTGTGTTGGGGAGGAGAGATACAAAGAGAGGAGGGATAGGTACCTATGTGAGAAGTGCTTGTTTGAGATTTGGAGAGGGAGAGAGAGAGAGAGAAAGGGTTAGGGGTTTATAGAGAGTGAGGGTGAGAGAGAGGTTGGGGGTTAATGGTTTAGAGAGAGAGAGAGAGATTGAGGATTAGTTGTTTATAGAGAGAGATATTGAGGGTTACAGGCGAGGGTCTATAGGTTTAGAGAGAGAGAGATTTAATTTTAGGGATTGATAGAGAGAGAGAGATTGGGGGTTAGTGGTTTAATAGAGAGAGATAGACAGGTTTAGAGAGAGAGAGATTGGAGGTTATGGGTTTAGAGAGATAGAGATAGAGATTGTTTTTTAGTGGTTTAGAGATATAGATAGATTAAGGGTCAGGTGTTAGGGGTTATGGATTTAGAGAGTGAGAGAGAGAGAGAGAGATTGGGGTTTATGAGTTTAGAGAGAGAGGGAGAGATGTTGGAGCTAAGGGGTTTATCGAGAGAGATAGGAGGAGGAATTTAGGAAGAGACATCGATTAGGTGTTAGGGTTTAGAGAGAGAGAGATTCAAGCTTAGGTGTTTAGAGAGAGAGATTGGATGTTGGCAGTTTAGAGGGACAGAGAGACTATAGTTTAGGGGTGTAGGGTGAGAGAGAGAGAGAGAGAGAGTTTGAGGGTTTTCGGTTTAGACTGAGAGAGATTATGGGTTGGGAGTTTAGAAAGAGAGGATGAGAGATTGGGGGTTAGGGTTTTAGAGAGGGAGAGAGATTGGGGTTTAGGGGGTTAGGGTTTTAGAGAGGGAGAGAGATTGGGGTTTAGGGGTTTAGAGAGATAGATAGATTGGGGCTTAGGGTTTTATAAAGAGAGAGATTGCGGGTTATGGATTTAGAGAGATAGAGATTATAGGTTAGGGTTCTACATATTGAGAGAGACAGAAAGAGAGAGCATATGGGTTACATGTTTAGATTGAAAGAGTTTGGGGGTTAGGAGTTTAAAGAGAAAGAGATTGGGGGATAGGGGCTCAGAGAGAGAGAAATATTGGGGTTAGGGTTTCAGAGAGAGAGAGGGAGAGAATGGGGGTTAGGGGTTGAGAAAGAGAGAGAAGGAGGGAGATGAGGAGAGAGAGAGAGAGATTCAGAGTTAGAGGTTTAGAGAGAGAGATATCGTAGGTTAGGTTTTAGAGAGAGAGAGAGAGGGATTCAGGGGTGGGGTTTAGAGAGAGAGATATTGGAGGTTAGAGAGAAGGATTGATTGGGTGTTAGGGGTTTAGAGACAGAGATAGAGAAACATAGGGATATTGGGGATTATGGGTTCAAAGAGAGAGAGATATTAGAGGTTGTAGGTTTAGAGAGAGAGAGATAGAGAGACAGTTAATAAGGGTTTAGAGATAGAGAGAGATCATGGGAGGAGTATGGATGGTTTGTGTTGGGGAGGAGAGATACAAAGAGAGGAGGGATAGGTACCTATGTGAGAATTGGGTGTTTGGGATTTGGAGAGGGAGAGAGAGAGAGAGAGAGAAAGGGTTAGGGGTTTAGATAGAGTGAGGGTGAGAGAGAGGTTCGGGGTTAATGGTTTAGAGGGAGAGAGAGATTGAGGATTAGGTGTTTATAGAGAGAGATATTGAGGGTTATAGGCTAGGGTCTATAGGTTTAGAGAGAGAGAGATTTAATTTTAGGGATTTATAGAGAGAGAGATTAGGGGTTATTGGTTTAATAGAGAGAGATAGAGGGGTTTAGAGAGAGAGATATTGGAGGTTATGGGTTTAGAGAGATAGAGATAGAGATTGTTTTTTAGTGGTTTAGAGATATAGATAGATTAAGGGTCAGGTGTTAGGGGTTATGGATTTAGAGAGAGAGAGAGAGAGAGAGATTGGGGTTTATGGGTTTAGAGAGAGAGAGAGAGAGAGATTGGGTATTAGGTGTTTAGAGAGAGAGAGATATTGAGGGTTACGGGCTAGGTTATATAGGTTTAGAGAGAGAGAGAGATTTGAGTTTAGGGATTTAGAGAGAGAGAGAGAGAGAGATTGGGGGTTAATGGTTTAATAGAGAGAGGTAGAGGGGTTTAGAGATATATATAGAGAGAGATTGGTTTTTAGAGGTTTAGATATATAGATAGATTAGGGGTTAGGGGTTAGGGATTTAGAGAGAGAGAGAGAGATATTGGAGCTAAGGGGTTTATATAGAGAGAGAGGAGGAGGATGAGGAGTTTAGGTAGAGAGATCGATTGGGTGTTAGGTATTTAGAGAGGAATAAAGAGATTGGGGGTTAGGGGTTTAGAGAGAGAGAGAGAAATTATGGGTTAAGGTTTTAGAGAGAGAGAGAGTGAGAGAAAGAGAAAGAGTTTGGGGGTTAGGGTTAGTTTCTTAGAGAGAGGGAGATAGATTGGGTGTTAAGTGTTTAGAGAGAGAGAAAGAGAGATATATTTGGGTTAGGGTTTAGGGTCTAAGTGTTTAGAGAGAGAGATAGAGATATTTGATGTTAGCGGATTAGAGAGAGAGAGATTGGGGGTTAGAGGTTTAGATACAGAGAAAGGGATGATTTTAAGAGAGAGAGAGAGATTGGAGTTTAGCGGTTTAGAGAGAGAAAGAGAGATTGGGAGTTAGGGTTTAAGGACTATAGGTTTAGACAGAGAGAGAGAGGGAGGCATAGAGAGAGAGATATTGGGGTTAGGGATTTAGAGATATAGAGAAAAAGAGACATTGAGGGTAAAAGTTTTACATAGAGAAAGAGAGGGAGAGATAGAGATAAAGAGAGATATTTGATGTTAGCAGATTAGAGAGAGAGAGAGAGAGAGAGAGAGAGAGAGAGAGAGAGAGATTGGGGGTTAGAGGTTTAGATACAAAGAAAGGGATGTATTTTAAGAGATAGAGAGAGAGATATTTGAGGTTAGAGGTTTAGAGAGAGAGAGATTTGTTATTATGGGTTTAGAGAGAGAGAGAATGGTTATTATGGGTTTAGAGAGAGACAAAATGGGAGTTGGGGTTAGGGGTTAGGGACTAGGGGTTAGGGGCTAGGAGTTAGGGATTACGGACTAGGGGTTTAGAGTGAGAGAGAGAGAGATATTGGGGCTAGGGTTTTAGAAACGCGAAAAGAAAGAGAGAAATTGAGGGTAACAATTTTACATAGGGAGACAGAGAGAGAGAGACGAAAAGAGAGATAGAGAGAATGGGCATTAGAGAGAGAGAGAGAGAGAGATCGATTGGGTTTTAGGTGTTTAGAGAGATAGAGAGGGTGAATGGCGATTAGGGGTTTTGAGAGAGAGAGAGAGAGAGATATTGTAGGTTAGGGGTTTAGTGAGAGATAGAGGCAGAGAGACCGGATTGTTAGAGAGAAAGAGATTCAGGAATAGGATTTTATAGAGAGAGATAGACTTGGTGTTATGGGCTTAGAGAGAGAGAGAGAGAGAGAGAGAGAGAGAGAGATTGGGGTTAAGGGTTTATAGAGAGAGAGAGAGGGAGAGAATGGGGTTTAGGGATTGAGAGAGGGAGGAAGAGGGGGAGAGAGAGAGATTGGAGGTTCAAGGTTTAGACATAGCGACATCGATAAAAAGAGTGATATTTGGGGTTATGCATTTAGAGAGAGAGAGAGAGAGAGAGAGAGAGATTTGGGGTTTAGATAGAGAGAGATTGGGGGTATAGAGAGAGAGAGAAAGATTGGGGTTTAAAGATAGATAGATAGATAGAGAGAGAGAGAGAATATGGGCGTTAAGGGGTTTATAGAGAAAGAGGTTGAGGATTAGGTTTTCTTAGAGAGAGAGAGAGAGAGAGAGAGAGAGAGAGAGAGAGAGATTGGATGTGTGTGTGTGTGAGAGAGAGATTTGAGATTAGGCATTTAGAGAGAAACATATTAAGGGTTACATGTTTAGAGAGGGAGAGAGATAGGGGGTAAGGGGTTTAAAGAGGGAGATAAAGAGAGACGGAGATTGGGGGTTAAGGGTTTTGAGAGAGAGATTAAGGGTTAGGGGTTTGTGTGACTTATAAGTATTATGTTGTAAATGTTAGTGGTTATAAGTTATATGGGTTGGATTAGAGTGGCTAAACTAGCTAATGTTTAGAGGAGGTTAAAATTAGAATTAACAAGGAAAGAGATCCTAACTCCTAGGTTGCATGAATAGAGTGTCAACAAAGGGGGGTCCCTCGTTAGACCACTTTAAAAACCTTGTGTATACATGGTCGACCACCCAACTTGGGGCGTACTGGGAGGGCTTCTCTGGGAGTTACCTCCCTCCACCTATTACTAGCGCAACGGCGTCCCAGTTTCCAGCTACAACAAAGGCACATGTGTCAAGATGCCGAGTTAGGAAATTGTTTCCAGGCAATTTCCCAAAATGGTCCTTTGAAAACACTCTATACAAGACTTTCAATAGAACCCCTATGGTCAACATACTAATGCAAACAATATATAAAAATGTATACAATTTAATATTCATAAGAAACAAATATTTTCTAGAATCTTATTCTCATTTAAATATTCTAATTAAATTTATATATATAACCATAGAAACATTAAAAATATTTTACCAAAAGTAAACAAAATAGTAATTTATAATCTAATAAAACTTTAAACTAAGAAAACACTCTAAACTATTTTAACAAACTCATAATTATTAACTTGAACTTTAAATTATTTCAACATTATTAATGAGAACTATTTCAATATGGGAAAACAACTAAATTATTAAGAATAACATTGACAAAAAATACAAATCTCTATGCATCACATCATAGTACTAATTACAAAAAAATTTACATTTCATATCATAAAATTTGATATACTGGCCTACCGCGCTGCTGCTCTCACTTTCCCACCTAACAGGGGGTCGCTGGGATGACTGGATGGCTTATGGTGCCTTCGAGTTTCTGGTGGTGGTCGCTGGGATGACTGGATGGCTTATGGTGCCTTGGATGAGCCGTGCACAGAGCTTAAGAATTCACTCGGAAATTCAGTCTTTGGCCCGATCCAGTTTTTTTCACATTCTTAGTATAAATAATTCTAGTGCAGATAGACTGGACAATCTTGCCACCATGGAAAATCCAGAAAAATTGAGAATCAACGACTGTCAAACTATTTGCACTGATTTTGTTTCGAATGTGACTGGAAGATAAGTGACAAGAACAACTCCAAGATCCCAAGCGACAACTTCAAGATTGTGTGCAAAGGAGCTCGTAATGATGGACTTTCCTCTCGAGCAGATCTCAATCAAATGATATCGGCAGGCAAGGACTTAAGCAAGAGAAGGAACGGGGAAGACAGCAATCAGAGTCCAATTGCAACCAAATTGCACAGCAAAGGAATCTCATGGAAATAGAGGCAATGCAGATCGTGATAAAAATTAGTTTTTATGTACTTTGATTTTGGGAACTTTTTATAGGATACACTAAGGGTTTAGAGGGACTGGAAAACTTTTGAAACATTTTGTAAACACCTCAGTAAACTCTATGTTTACTCCTGTTGCTTAAAAGGAAGCTCTTTTAATATAATTCTCTTTCATGTTTCTTTAAACATAAAACAGAGAACAGAGCCGAGGATTTTAAGCAGCGAAAAGCGCCTCGTCCGAGACGGTACCCAGCCTCCACATCTCGAAGGTCGCGAGTTCGAGTCCTCCCGAGATATGCGAGGTCAAATGCGCAGCCTCTGAGTGTTGCGGTCTGACAGAAGAGTGCACTAACTGTAAAAGATGAGCAAAAATGATATGCTTAAGTGTAGAAATGATGCCTTGAGAAGTCATCTTGGTAGTTGGGCTTTGCTGCATACGTTGTGAGTTTAATTGAAGCTTGGTTTCTGATTTATGGTAGTTGGGCTTTGCTGCATACATTGTGTGTTTAATAGAAGCTTGGTTTCTGACTAATATGTAAATCAGAGCGTAAAAAATCGGAGTCGGCTAAATGCTATTATTTTTGCCAAAATAGTGGCACTGGTACAGTAAAGGAGAGTTCTATGGTTCTATGAGTCACTATCAATATAATCATCCAACTGGCACAAATAAAAAATGACTAAATGTAATCATCCAAATTGCACAAAAAAAACAAGTATTGGAATAATAAAAACGGAATGGGCCAGTCCTTATTAATAACTTTCAGTAGTTTCACATATAATTAGGACGCTCCGGCCGAATTCTTTGATGAGACTTAAGCCTTTGAATGCAAAGGAATTTCCGAAATTGGATGAGACTGCTTGGTCGTGGATTCTATTTTAATCACTAGATTGAAATGTGGAGTAATAAAAAATGCGTGAAGTTTAAATGAATCCCACTCTATGGGTATAAATAACCATAGAGTAATAACCAAAACATAATGAATCATGGCTAAAGACCAAAGAGCAATCATGGCTAATGCATCTGACAGAGAATCTGATTACCATAGATTAAAATGGCTGTGCCAGAAATACAGGGTCTTACTCAATCACACACATCATGCTACAGTCAAGTTTCGGGGTTTTTAGATGGAATATATTGAAATTTAATTATTTATAAATATAATTTAAAGAAAACATTATAAAAATAATTAACATAAATTGCAATTATATCTTCATCCACTTGCAGCGTGAGACAAAAGATGGTATGATATCCGCTTTCGCGCAGGTGAGATTGTTATTATATCGCATACCTTCATCCAACGGTTCATGTTCGTTTGCTTTTTCCCCGACCTACATCGAACGGCTTATATTAACAGTTTTTTTAATGAATGAGAAGATATAATGACAAGGACTTGTGACAAGCATCTCCCTGGCCACTTGGCTTTTTGCTTTTTCAAAATGAACGTTATAATGATAGTGACTCCTAACTACCTAACTGCTCACCACTCCCTTCCTCCATGAAATGGAATCATGAAAATATAATCTTCTAAAATCATAAATTTGGAAAGAGATTTAAAATCATAAATTTGGAGAGAAATTCATTATTTGCTTTACCGTTTTAATGGTACAAACTTATTTTCAGTATAATTTGGTTTATCATAAATTAAAAAGAGATATTCGTTATTTGCTTTACGGTTTTACTTTTAAATTGGAGTTAAAGAATGGATGAAATTGCAAATTTAATAGGGTAGACTTGTAATTTTAAATTTATGATTGAAATTAAATATTATAAAATTTACATATCTTTCGTTTTGATTTTAAGTTTATTTTTCACATGGTTTGATTTTAGATATTGTTTTGAATGTAAATTCACAACTTGAATCCATGCAAGGTGATGGGTATGAGTGACCAAAGGACACTTTGAGAAGCGTCATTTTTTTGGGAAAAAGTTGTTTAGACATAACACTAGGCTTTTAATGTTTCTCCAAGGCAAGGTCAATCATCCACCAAGGGTTCTTTTGATGTTATGGATGTAATTAATCTCCAGCTTGGTGAGAAGTTGTGCAGCAAGGCCACAGGTTCTAAAGGTAAACCAAAGAAGAAATATTGTATATGTCCCCACAAAGATAAGGTGAGGATGGTAGTTGATCTAGACATTAAAATTGAGGAAGTGCTCAAGTTCTTGGGAAGAGTAGTTGTGGGGCGATTAAATGGAAAACTCAACTGTTCGGCTACCCTCAAAGATTGGCTTGGTGAAAATTGGGTAGAGTTGTTGGGATATATGCTAGTTTTCCATGTCCTAGCAAGATGGTAGTTATGCTTCATCCTCTGCTCTAGCAAGGATGTGGGGAATTTCATGGGACAAAATCGGTGTTGGGGGCCATCTCGTTTAGTATTGTAGGAATGGAGGGTGGATTTTGACCCACGTAGGGAGTTGATCTAGACTTAGAAAGTTTCGTCCATTTTTCTATCCCTTGGCTTCCCTTGGCTTTCCGATGTGAAGAAATCCTGAGGTATATCGAAGACTAAATTGGCAAATATGTAGAGCTAGGACACAATTCAGATTCTAAACCAAACTGCATATGGGCATGGGTCCATGTTGTGGTTGTCTTGTTTGAAGGGCTCTTGGAAGAAATAAAATTGATGTCGATATGTCTATCTTGGATGTAGAGGCCCAATTCGACTGCATATCCTCCATCAATTGCCCCATCATATTCTTTACGAGCCAATATGGGTCCCAAATCAGCTATGGATTTCCCATGGCCATGGTGTCTGCAATGATTCTGGCCTCCCAGTTATCCAGCAGCAAACGAATTGGAATGGAGACTTCGGGACCATATCCCTTCCTCATGGGATTCTCCTCCGGAGTGTTCTCACTCTTCTTGTTCTTGGTCTTGGCCCCCTTGGTTCTACCCATAATGGTCGTCGAAAAGGTGCAGCAGGCGCAAGAGTGAGTATGCCTGGAGTTGAGAGCACTGAAAGCATGGAGCGCTGAAAGCTTGGAGCCAAGAGTATAAGGAGCCTTGAGCATCACTGGGAAAGTGAGCCGCATCCAGTAGGATGAAGAGAGTCCTGTATCTAGAGCCATGAGCTTCAGTTTCGCATGCCCAAGGTCCATCGTCATGGTGTCTAGGGAGGATGAGACGACGTTGAGGACAGACATAATAAATAGCCTAACTCCTTGACGTCGCATTGCTTACGTCAACACGAGAACGTGTTGAGAGCCTGAGGCTAGGTGTCATGTCGATGTGACCCTATCCCGTCTTCCTGAAACTAGCACCCGCATCCAAGAAAAACTCTTTAATTAGAAAAATGATTTTTTTAAAATAGTAATTTGTATAGGATCTATTTTATTAATATTTGAACTTATAATTTTTTAAAAGAAAATATAATATATATATATATATATATATATATATATATTATTAAATAGAACAAATATAAAAAATAAAATTTAAAATATGATATTATATAATTAAATACACCAAATAAGTTCATTTATTACTAATGGATTACTAATGTGAAGTAAATTATTTTTCCCATTTATATGGATGAAAAGAAACAATTTAATTTGGATAACATATTCTATGCCATAGGAATGAGAAAATATAATAAACAATAAATAAATGAAATAAAAATAAATTAAAGTAATTTACAGGACATAACTTAAAAAACAAAATCTTAATATGCACTAGAAAATGACAATGAAGAATAGGGATCACTCATTTAGTGTTTTCGTTTTCTTTTTCTTTTTCCAAATCATTTTCACCTATGCATTACATTAGTGTTAACTATGCCTCAAGTATTAATTATTACTTTCAAGTTTGTAGATGTCACATGATGACGAAAATTGAAAGAATGTTACATTTTTTTTTAATTATTAATGTTATTTGATTTTGCATTTTAAGAGTCTTAACATAACTATGCATCACATTTCCACTACAAAGTAATGGAGGAACAAGAACGAGAATTAACATATAACAAACCAATAAGATTCCACCAAAGTAATCATACCGTAAATCTTTTAAATTAAAGTTTTGTTTTTAAAACAATATTTATCTTACATTTCATTGGGGCAGACACAGAGACATGGTGACGTGGTTGTTGTTCAGGATTTAAACCTTATACTGAGGAGAGACACTACCAACTTGGGCGGGGTTGAGAGGTAAATACATTCATTATATTGCATTTAGTTTCTACAAATGAAAGAGATCAAGATATCGAAAGATGCACCTTTAATCGACGGCTGGTCCTAGCTTTCGGTTGGTCTTCCGCTTGATCTTTCACTATGATGAACCTGCAACGCAAAGGAAACCTTCCTCAGCGTATCTTGATTGTAATAAATATGATGAATATTGAAAGAAATCAAACATCAACAACAATTAGATACTAAACCAAATGAATATACAATCCAATAGATATTCGATTTGGGACGGGAAGGGTATTTCCACCTTTTTATTGTCAAAGAAACATGAATCAGTACAAATATACCTGGTCGGTCAAGATGCTTCTGCAACCAAGACTTGGGATCCTGCCCTTCACAATGACTTGGGATTTCCTCCAACATAACAACACTTAAGGCCTTTCTTCTAGGTTTGTTCTATCTAGTCTCCTCTCATGGATCCTCCTTGTATTTATCGGACAAGGTAGGCAGTTGGAATCGAGAGGTGGTTCAATTGGGAGGTTGGGGAAGTTGCAGAACCAACTTCAACTAATCCCAATTCGTAATCTTAATATATTTTTTGATTTCATCTTAATATGTGCGTGAGTTTCATACAACAAGAGTAGCGCACAGAGAGCAACGTTCATGCTTTGCAACAAGTGTTTGCAACTTTTTGGAAAGTGTGCACTGGTTGTCCTTGAGGAAAGCGGAGCCGCATTGAATTTTCATGTGTTTGAATTGCTTACCCATTAATATATATTTCAAGAAGTAGGAAATAGTACCAGTCCAGCGATGTGTCCAACTAACATATGCAATTCTATGACTCCACGAAAATCATCGGCCCCCCTCTCAGGTCCCACGCTCTAAACCAAAACCACACCAGACCTCCCTCTCAAGTCTCAGGTTTCACAAGTAACAATGATAAACTGGAGCAGACCACACCTATACATAGCATCCTATGCTAAAAAGAAGGAAACGCAGCCCTCGTGATGCATGAACGGAGAGGAGAGCAGACCCGTTAATTAATTGGATTGGAAAAACAAATAACAATTCACCGCCCTCATTACCAAACAACGGCTTTAAAGGAAATCATCCAAAAATATAAAATCCTTCCTTAGAAATATAAAATCCGCTCCTCAGAAATATAAAAACCATCGCCCAGATATATACTGCCATCATCTTGCGAGAAGTCGTCGAAAACTACAACCGTACTTTTAAAATTTAATTTTACAATGTTTTATAACTATATCTTTAATCGTGGTTTGATTAGATTTTAAAATTAAACTTAAAGAAATTTAAAATTGAGATTAAGAAAACAATAAAAGTTGATTGTAATTAAAATATTTCAACATTCTCGAAACACTGATCCAGTCAAGTTTGACGTTAACGAATTTATTGAGTTTGGATTCTTTTCCTTAACTAATCAATAAATCCAAATACTAGTCAATGAATCCAAATAGAATTCCAAGAGAACCAACTATAACTTACAAAATTAACTAAGACTCTCGGAACTAATCGATCCTCAAATTTTGATGTTTTAAGATGCAAGGTAATTCAAAATATATAAGTTTGTATTTTCTTAGAGAATATCCATGTTTTTGAGAATTAATTCGTGCTTTTCCTATGCACAAGAGCTTTCTTTAGCACAAAACTTTTGATTTTATATATATATATTTTATTATTATTGTAATTATTTTATTTTATTTTTAAAAATGTTTTGTAATATATATATATATATATATATATATATATATATATATATAATACAATTAAAAATAAAATAAAATAATTACAATAATAATAATAATTTAAGTTTAACATAAGTATTTAGTAATATGTTAATTTTTTTTTGAAAAGCTGCAAATTATATTAGTTTAATAGAAGTACAGTAAGAGTTACAGTCATCGGTAGTCTTACCCAGAGGCGCCAACCATATTTATCAAAAGTGCTGTGGAAAATCAAAATAGTGCAATACAAAAAACCTGTGTCCATAGTGGGGAGATCTTGGTGGAAATGTAGAGAGTTCAAAGCCGTAGAGGCATACAAAAACCTATGCATATCTAGATAAGGCAAAAAAATACAAGAGAGAACAAAAAAACCTTGTTAACCAGTTGCTAAAGGCATTCCTCCAGGATAGGGAAACTGTATGTAACATTGTCCTTCCAGCCATTTGCAGAAATTGGTGCAGCAGTCCTCGGAGTTGAAGTAGCTGTCCCACGAATCGACGTGGCTTTCACTAGCTGGCGAGTGATGTGAGCTGGGTGCTTGACGAGTAGTGGAGTGGTCTTTCTAGGAACGACTGGGACAAATCCAGTCGGCTCGTTCCGAGTACGCTTTGCCAAGATTGGGCCCAAGGAGCTGGGTATGGGGAAGGAGGCTTGTGGCCTTTCCTTTCCAATCAGAGGGTCTCTGTTGCGCGTCATGGATGAAAGAATTGCCACCTGGGTTGTGCGTGTCCAAGCCGAGCGGAGTAGTTAGAGTGGCGTAGGGGATTTCAGCTCTAGCTGCAGGCGAGGTGGCTCCAAGGGTGGTGCTCCCAGAGCGAATGTCACGGTAGAAGGGTCGAGTGGGTTCGTAAGACTCCTAGCAGTGCGTATTCTCCAGGGTGCCGAGAGTGGACAACGAGTTGGGCAGAGTTGCACATAGGGACTAGGTGGCATGGCATGTAGAAGCCCAATTCGACTGCATATCCTCCATCAGTTGCCCCATCATATTCTTTACGAGCCAGTATGGGCCCCAAATCAGCTATGGATTTCCCATAGCCATGATGTCTGCAATGATTTTGGCCTCCCAGTTATCCAGCAGCAGACGAATTGGAATGGAGACTTCGAGACCATATCCCTTCCTCATGGGATTCTCCTCCAAAGTGTTCTCACTCTTCTTGTTCTTGGTCTTGGCCCCCTTGGTTCTACCCATAATGGTCATCGAAAAGGTGGAGCAGGCGCAGGAGTGAGTATGCCTGGAGTTGAGAGCACTAAAAGCATGGAGCACTGAAAGCTTGGAGCCGAGAGTATAAGGAGCTTGGAGCATCACTTGGAAAGTGAGTTGCATCGAGTAGGATGAAGGGAGTCATGTATCTAGAGCCATGAGCCTGAGTTTCGCACACCTAAGGTCCATCGTAATGGTGTCCAGGGAGGATGAGACGACGTTGAGGACAGACATAATAAATAACCTAACTCCTTGACATCGCATTGCTTACGTCAACAGGGGAACGTGTTGAGAGCCTGGGGCCAGGTGTCATGTGGATGTGACCCTGTCCCGTCTTCCTGGAGCTAGCACCCGCATCCGGGAAAAACTCTTTGATTAGAAAAATTATTTTTTTTAAATAATAATTTGTATAGGATCTATTTTATTAATATTTGAACTTATAATTTCTTAAAAGAAAATATATTATATATATTATTAAATAGAACAAATATAGAAAATAAGATTTAAAATATGATATTATATAATTAAATACACCAAATAAGTTCATGGATTACTAATAGATTACTAATGTGAAGTAAATTATTTTTCCCATTTACATGGATGAAAAGAAACAATTTAATTTGGATAACATATCCTATGTCGTAGGAATGAGAATATATAATAAACTAAAAATAAATAAAAATAAATTAAAGTAATTTACAAGACATTACTTAAAAAACAAAATCTTAATATGCACCAGAAAATGACAATGAAGAATAGGGATCACTCAATTAGTGTTTTCGTTTTCTTTTTCTTTTTCCAAATCATTTTCACCTATGCATTACATTAGTGTTAACTATGCCTCAAGTATTAATGTCACATGATGACGAAAATTGAAAGAATGTTACATTTTGATTTTTTTGAATTATTAATGTTATTTGATTTTGCATTTTAAGAGTCTTAACATAACTATGCATCGAATTTCCACTACAAAGTAATGGAAGAACAAGAACAAGAATTAACATATAACAAACCAATAATATTCCACCAAAGTAATCATACCGTCAATCTTCGTTTGATTGTGCTTTAAAGTGGAACTTTCGAAATTAAAAATAATTATAACATTCTAATACACGGATCGAGTCAAATTTGACATTAAGGGTTTGTTTTATTATAGAAAACCTTATTAAGTTTGGATTCATTTCCTTAATCAATGAATTTAAAACTATTAAATTTTTATATATTTTAATCTCTTTATATTGTTATGTGTTAGACTATGGACATATATGAATCACTCAAAGAGATTAATTTGGGGGCTGCAATGAAATTATTTTTTACTCTATGGTTGAAACATTTGTATTTTGATTTTTTTAAATTAAAGTTTTGTTTTTAAAACAATATTTATTCTACATTTCATTGGGGCTTGACACGGTGACGTGGTTGTTGTTCAGGATTTAAACCTTATAGTGAGGAGAGACACTACCAACTTGGGCGGAGTTGACAGGTAAGTACATTCATTATATTGAATTTAGTTTCTACAAATGAAAGAGATCAAGATATCGAAAGATGCACCTTTAATCGACGATTGGTCCTAGCTTTCGCTTGGTCTTCCGCTTGATCTTTCGCTATGATGAACCCGCAACACAAGGGAAACCTTCCTTAGCGTATCTTGACTGTAATAAATATGATGAATATTGAAAGCAATCAAACATCAACAACAATTAGATACTAAACCAAATGAACATACAATCCAATAGATATTTGATTTGACACGAGGGGTATTTCCACCTTTTTATTGTCAAAGAAACATGAATCAGTACAAATATACCTAATCGGTCAAGATGCTTCTGCAACCGAGTCCTGGGCTCCTGCTCTTCACAATGACTTGGGAATTCCTCCAGCATAACAGCACTTAAGGCCTTTCCTCTAGGTTTGTTCTATCTAGTCTCCTCTCATGGATCCTCCTTGTATTTATGGGACAAGGTAGGCAGTTGGAATCAAGAGGTGGTTGAATTGGGAGGTTAGGGAAGTTGCAGAACTAGCTTCAACTAATTCCAATTCGTAATCTTAATATATTTTTTGATTTCATCTTAAGATGTGCACGGGTTTCATACAACAAGAGTAGCGCAAAGAGAGCAACTTTCATGCTTTGCAACAAGTATTTGCAACTTTTTGGAAAGTGTGCGCTGGTTGTCCTTGAGGAAAGCAACGCATCTTTTGAGGTGTGCACTGGTTTACTAGAGTAAGAGTAGTGCACATGTGGTGAAATCAGGATAAACAGTAAATTTCTCAGCTGAAGGGTACTACCATCACAAAGTCATCTAGGTCAACCTAGCTCTTCAATCCATGGTGTCCTTTTGTGTGATCGACAGAGCAATGTGATCATGGACGGAGAAGTGCATATTTGACCTATAACAGTGGTGACATCTTCATAGTTAATGTTTGGGATGGTTCCTTGTAATGAGGCTAGAGGCTAGAGGGTAATTAATATTAGTACTAGTACCTTGTATCAAGGCTAGAGGGAATACCTTCACTAGTAAATACCTAACCCTTCCATTATTAGTTCATTAAGGTTATGGAATGGTATGGAAGTTGTCAACTATTTGGACTGTAGAAAAGAAAGGTCCTTTAGGGCATGATATTAATATGTTTAAGGTGATTATTCTATACTATATTGACCATGTCACAAACATTGGTGGATAATAGTATTAAGTAAAATATTGGTGTTTATGAATATACAACTCGATTCACTTGCGAGATTTAAATGTTATGTTTGATGTGTGTACCTACACATTTAATGTCTAACTGTTGAGGTGTAAGCGGGTTGGTAAAAGTGATCAACTCGAAACTTGATATGTTTCTCATCTATCATTTGGTATACAAAATTTAACTTCACGTCCTTTCCAAAGTGATGTAACTAAAAAGGAAGGATCTTGCTCGACCCATTTTTTTTTGTTATGGAACTTTCTTGTGGTGTATTTCTCCTCTATGAAATGAAAGGGTTTCATGATCATGATGCTTACTTTGTAGCTATC
Organism: Larix kaempferi; assembly: GCA_027924585.1. NCBI lineage: Eukaryota > Viridiplantae > Streptophyta > Pinopsida > Pinales > Pinaceae > Larix > Larix kaempferi. The sequence goes on from BSBM01001823.1 coordinate 66,906, forward strand.
ACAAGTAAACAAAGTCCTTCTCTCTTACCCGTCGAATATCACCTTGCAAACAAATTGGAGATATCATCCAACTAAAGACAGCTATACTTAGATATATTGTTTATACCAAGGTTATACATATTATATATGTTTCCTGCTTCAACATTTGGGTTTTATGTGTAGGTGACATCGATGCAGAAGAATCCACATTCTTCCATCTAGATCGACTACTTTTATCCCTTAAAGCACTTGGTAAATAGATTTGGTACTATTCGAGGTTATTGCAGAGTTTTTGCCATATAGGTTTCCTCGCATTCCTTGCTAATTTTTTTTAATGTTCATGGGTGTTGTGAATGGAACCAACCCCTTTGGTTCTTAACAATGGTCAATATGGAAACAAGTACGATGGAAACTGTTTGATAAATACTAAATGAATCATCCATAGCTTGGATTGAGTCGAGTCCGTAACTCTTCACATGTAGATTAATCCTTTACTTTTTTTCATTATCTTTTGTATGGGATTACATGTTTACCGCTGATTGTAATTTAAATAGTAAGTTCAAACCTCTTGAGTGAACTTTATGTTAACAATATGAATATATGAAACATGGAAACATTTTTGTTTGTAAGAGATATACAAACTATGGGTTTTTTCCTAGGTTTGTAATAATGTTAGTTATGGTAGTTTCGATCATTAATTTATAGGAACAACTAGTTGCTTGTTTACTTATAACCCCTTGTATTGATTGTTGAACTCTCTAACCCATTTATAGTTTGGATTAATATTTATAAAACTCAAGTATCATGGACCGTTCCAAGTAGGTGAGGTTTTGTAAGCATATGGTTTTCTTTTTTATTATGGATTTGGTTTGCATTCCTCACTTTCGAACTCATATCTCCTTTGCATATAATATAAATGGATTATTTTATCAGTACACTGTACTAGATATACATTCTTTTATATTTGTTATTTACTAACACAATCACAAGTAAAGTGGCCATTGAACATCGATAGGCACAACCAACCACTTAATTTTGTGGAGATGGCTTGCTATTAAATAAAATATCAACCTTAAAATAATTAATATAAACATTAAACTAGTTAATATAAACATAAAACAAATATAACCATCGCTTAAACATCTATAACAAATTTAAGTGAAGATGGTTGGCTATTAAACAAAGGATAAACATTAAGCTAATTAATATACACACAAAAAATTATTATTTAATAAACATATGTAGCGACTATCAAGTTGAGCAAGTTTTTTTTTTTTTTTTTTGCAGTTCGTGAATATGACACTCATCAGAATTGGTTATCCTAAAAATTTTAACCCTGCCCAAACATTCAGGTTTCGACCTTGAAACAATTATTCATACAACCTATTACACCCTATAAATACAATCTTCTAGAAGGAAAGTCATTTTCCAAAAGTCCATAATATAGTTAACGATTAGATAACATCATTTTTCAAATATAAAAATAATATTTATAACCAAGTTGAGACTCATCACAAATATGATTAATTTCAATTCCTCATTCCAATTCTATAATTCAAATGTTATACATATAACTTATTTATCTATAACCCGACACAACTTTCATAATTTAGTCTTTCAATCCCAAAATTTTAATCCTCTCTAGATACCTCCTACATTTAAGACATGTACACATCTTTAACTCATATCTATTAACCAATTTTCACATACATCTTATTATAGGAAGTCCTTACATGAATATTTAACTAAATATTAAAAAGATATTTCAATGAGCATTTATATATATTTCAATGATAAGGAAATGACAATTACATTACACATATACATATATTTTAACGAAATCATTTTCAAATAATATTATAATCAATAGCAATAACATCCTCAATTATAATTAAAAGACATATCATAAAATTGTGATGAAACATTTAATTTCTTCATCATCCTTAATTTAAACTATATATCGTTTCGACTATAATTCAGTCGAATACTATAGTGTAATTAAGTGTATTCTTAGATCATCTATTAAATAAACATTAGGAGCAATTCAATTCATTTATTATACCTTCTAATAAAACTTATAATAGCAATAATAAATTCGCCATTTAAAACAGAACTTAATACAAGCAGGTATTCATGTAAGTCTGTTTATAAGTGGAGGCCATAAAACACATCGACTAAGCTTGAAACTATTCTAAAGCAATTTGATTAAAACAATATCACTTATTAAATATGTTATAATGCATTTAAATTCATTTAACTACCGTCTAATAGATAGATCTTATTATAAGAAATAACCATTAACTCTTAGAGAATTAAAGGTCGTATTCTGTTTTAATTAAATTCCGATCTAAGCAATAAGAAATCGCAGTCATGAAATCGCTATGATCTGGGGAAATTGTCACGACAGATACTTGCCCTGAATCTAAAATATAAAACACAAATCGTATTCACACCGAGATCGGCAGTATAAAATATACACAGGAGATCGTTCGGATCCCAAATCAAAAATTTAAATCCTGAATCAATTTTATAACACACATCAAGATAGATCTGGAAGATGTTGAGATCCATCATTGATCAATTAGAAGACGCAGAGATCCTCAAATGAAATCGAATCCTGAGATCGATTTTTATAAACACACATCATGATAGATCTAGAAAATGCTGATAAATTGATCCGAGTCTGAAGATCGAACGCTGCAATAGAGGGTGCAGAGCTGATCTGGACATTCGCTGATAAATTGATCCGAGTCTGAAGATCGAACGCTACAATAGAGGGTGCAGAGCCGATCTGGATATAAAAATTAACCTAGAACTTAGTACTTAGATCACTGTTTAAAACTGAAGCACCTATATTTTGGTTATCATCATTTAGATCGGTACTGGCTGATCGAACTTTGCCATTAAAAGTGCATAGCCGATCTGAGTATGATATTAGCATGCTACTTAATACCAGACATGCCGATCTGGACTGAAATGCTAAATCGTGATCCTTCTCAAGTCATAACATATCTCGTTTAAATTATAGTAAAATAAATTGTGTGAATTCCGAGATTCCAAAATGAGATCTTTAGTAAAAGAAACTAACGTATTTAGATTTGTGAAACAGAGATCTAATGCTTTCGACAGTGAGCTAAACAAATTAGATCTTAGCAAAGAAATAGCATATTCAAAATTTTTCAGAAATTCTAGATCCATAATGTTTATTCAACAGAATTAAAATTTAAATCATTTCAACAACAAGAACCTGTGATGATGGTGGTCCCGGTAGAAAGGTTGAATTTTGTGTTTGCCGCAGATCCAAATCCACTGTAATAAAAGGAGCTCCAGTAGTTGATGCAGATCCAAAGAAGGTCACGACTTCAATCTCCTCACGATTTCCGATGGACACCTCGGTTAACCACCCAACCACTATGGAAGTACTCTACTTCCTTCTAGACCCCCGAGCTATTAGGGTCGTAGAGTTCACACATATATTTCAGAAATTCAGCTTGGGCTTCCCTTCCCACCAAGATTTCTCAGCCAACCCTTAGATAGCAGCAAGTCTTTGAGGCATTCGAAAATTACGACAATCGTCCAAATTATGGGCCCTTTACCCATTCCCCAAGCATTCCTTATAAAGGAAAATCTCATGCGACACATGTCGCTTCATGCATAATTAAATATTTTTAATTAATTATTTAATTAAAACACTCACCCATCCAAGTGTCAGTTTCTCTGGGAAGTGCACCAACACCCCTAACTTTGCTCTAGTTTGTCCCCCAGATATTTTAATTAACTCCTAGCTTTTAGTTGACTAGGTGTCTAATCTTAGGATTCTATTTTGCTCCTAAATAATGGTTTCTATTATTTTAAATGCTCAACAAAAATAACTATTCATGTGCAAATGCCTAAATTATTTTTATGCATTTGCTAAGTAATAATCTAGAGTTATTCTCATAAGTTTTTATGCAGTTAAATTTAACAATCAAACTCACTAGGATCACGGTGCCGCGCCGTTGGGCTCCTAGTTCCTTAATTTTAATTCCCTGACATGGCACCACTCCATCAGGTCCAGTCATCCATGGTTTCCATTCCTTGGCATGGTATCGCATCGTTGGGTCCTTGCGTCCATTCTTTCCGTTCTCGACAGGGTACTGCATCGTCGGGTCCTTCTTCCACCATCTTTCCGTTTTGACTTGCGGGAACTCTTGTAGGGATTTTAGGAATCGTTACCATCCATCCTCCGTCTACATGCTATATAGGGACTAATGGCGCTAAGGAGTGAGTCCGTTCTCACTGCACGCCCCTCAACTCATACGTGACTAGCTCCGTTGTGGCCCACCTCGTACGCCCTCACGCATTCCTCTTGAGCAAGCGGATCAGTGCTTATCTGCTCATGCGTGGTATTCTTGTCGGAAGTCGACATCGTCGTCGCTCCCCTTGTGTGTGATTTACCCGTACTCTATGACCCTTCATGTTCCTTTGTGTGTCCGTTGGTGAACCGTCTCACTTGTTTCTACACACACTTCTCACAACAAGTTATTAGTAGCATTGTTCTCAATAATCATCATCTGATTTCTAAATCTAGTATTGTTAAACATTTATAATTTATTCAAACTGTTCATTCATCCAATCAAATATACATTTCGTCGACAATTACATGATCACCGTATAGCTAGTCGTTAAGCATTATCCATCAACATAATTTTCCATAGTCATAGCTAATCGTTTAACATATGCAATTATTCATTTACATCAACAGTTCAGATACACATACTCAAAAATAAGGCCAAAAGTTTATTTAATTAATGTTTCAATTGGCTGGGTCACTCAGCAGGTGCCCTCAATGTCTACAAAAGTCTAGGGGCATTACATACACCCGTACTTATTTAGAACTTCGTCCCGAAGTTTAGAATAAAAATGGAAAACTACGACGCATCTCAGTTGCATCCTCCCAAGTCACAGAGCTTGGACTATGGCTATCCCACTGCACTTTGAATTGATCAATCACACGGTTCCTAAGTTTCTACGTTCACTGGTCTAAAATCCGGATCGGTTCGGCCATCATGGCCCCATCATCCGTTATCTGCACATTGCTCAATTCAATGATATGTGAAGTATCGGGAACATAGTGGCGCAATACAGAAATATGAAAAACATTATGAATTCTACTTACTGATGACGGCAAGTCAAGACGATAGGCAACCGGTCCTATCCATTATGAAATCCTAAAGGGTCCTACAAACCTAGGTGACAATTTGGCTCCCTTTCCAAACTTTATAGAACTCTTCTATGGTTTTACCTGTAGAAATACCCTATCCCCAATTTCGTAGTTACGATCAGTCCCGTGCGCATCCGCATAGCTCTTTTGGCGATCCTGTGCTTCCTTTAGTCGAGCATGAATCGTGACCATATGGTCTTCCATCTCTTGTATTACCTCAGGACCAAGTAATGTCCTATCCTCCAGTATATCCCAACTTATGGGAGTCCTACAAGGTCTCCCATAGAGAAATTCAAATGGAGCCATCTGAATAGAACTCTGATAACTGTTGTTGTATGCAAATTCTACCAAGGGTAAATATTCTTCCCACTTCTTCTGTTGATCCATTACATACATTCTTAGCATGTCCTCCAATAATTGGTTCACTCTTTCCGTTTGTCCGTCCGTTTTAGGGTGGTAGGCAGTGCTAAAGTTAAGTTGAGTACCAAGAGCTTCTTAAAAGCTTGTCCAAAACCTTCCAGTAAATACTGATCCTCTATCAGAAATAATTTTCTTCGGAATTCCATGTAGTCTTACTACTTCATTAATGAAGACTCGGGCTATCTATGGAGCTTGATACGTGTTCTTAATCGGTAGGAAATGCACACTCTTGGTAAGAGTGTCAACGACCACAAAAATTGTGTCATGTCTGTTGTTGGTTAAGGGAAAACCAACTATAAAATCCATAGAAATAACCTCCCATTTTGATTTTGGGATTGCATGTGGTTGCAGTAATCCGGCTGGGTGTCGATGTTCCTCCTTTACCATCTGTCACTCCATACACTTTGCCACAAAGCTTACCACATCCCTCTTCATACCATGCCAAAAGAAAAAAGGTTTCAAATTTGCATACATATTTTTTATTCCAGGATGTGCTCTATAGACGGCTCGGTGAGCCTCAGACAATATTAAACCTCGAATTTCTTCATTATCAGGAACATACATGTGACGGTTATACCGTAATAAACCATCCATGTCCAAAGAGTACCCTTCAAACTTGGGTATCCTCATCTGTTCATTCTCCAACTCAGCTTTTACTTCATTATACCATGTGTCCTTCTGTTGTAGTGTCAAGATCTTTTCTCTTAAGTTGGTCTTTAATGGTATGACAGAGAATATCCTGGGTCTACGACTAAGTGCATCTGCCACTTTGTTTAAGGTCCCTTTCACATAAGTTATGTCGAAGTCGTACTCACTGAGTACTTCCGACCATCTTCTCTGTCTTGCATTAAGGTCGCTTTGAGTGAAGATGTGTTGTAAGCCACAATGGCCAGTCTTTAATTCAAACTTTCTCCCTACTAGAAAGTGTTTCCATAACCTCAAAGCATGCATCACTGCAGTCATCTCCATATCATGGGTTGCATAGTTCTCTTCATGCGTCCTAAGTCTTCCGGATGTATACGCAATTACTCTTCCATCTTGCATCAGTACACAACCAACACCATCCTTTGAAGCATCCGTGCACACCAGGAAATGTTTATCCATATCAAGAACTCTTAAGATTGGTGCCGTAGTCAGTAATTCTTTTAATTTAACAAAGGCCTCTTCACATTTCTCCATCCAAATGAAAGGACGGTTCTTCTTTTGCAATTCAGTAATAGGTCCTGCTACTCTATAGAATCCTTCCACAAAACGTCTATAATACCCAGCAAGCCCCATAAAGCTTCGTACCTCATATATGTTTGTGGGTGCCGGCCAGTCCCAAATGGCTTCAATCTTGGCTTGATCTACAACTATCCCTTCGCTAGATATGATGTGTCCAAGATAATGAATCTCCTTCTGGAAGAACGAACACTTTGATAATTTTCCATAAAGGTGATTATCTCTTAAACATTTTAGGACTATCCTCAGGTGTTCCTCATGTTCTTCCGGTGTTCTTGAATAAATCAGAATGTCATTTAAGAACACCTGTACAAACTTGTCAAGGTGTTGCCGAAACACACCATTCATCAGGTTCATAAATACACTAGGTGCATTTGTTAAGCCAAAAGGTACTACGACAAATTTGTAGTGTCCAAATCTAGTTTTAAACGCTATCTTGGGAATATCTTCATCCTTGATCCTCAACTGGTGGCATCCCGACCTTAGGTCAATTTTTGAGAATACCGTCGCACCCTTCATCTGGTCAAAGAAGTCATCTATTCTGGGTAGGGGATACTGATTTCTTACGGTCTCCTTGTTCAATTGACGGTAGTCAATGCACAAGCGCCAAGACCCATCCTTCTTCTTTACAAAAATAACAGGTGCTCCCCAAGGAGACACACAAGGTTTGATCAGTCCTAAATCTAACAACTCTTGTAGTTGAATTTTCAATTCCTTCAATTCTAGTACTGACATTCAGTAAGGAGTTCTAGCTATGGGCTCGGTTCCAGGTTTTAGTTCTATGGTGAAATCCAGTTCACGCTGTGGCAGTAATCCGGGTAATGCGTCAGGAAACACGTCCATGAATTTTGAGAACAAGGGGTGATTAATTACTTCTACCTTATCTCCTTCCTTGTTCAATGCAATCACCGCATACAATTGACACCCTTTTCTCATGCTCTTCTTCAGCTGCATAGCTGATATCATTCTCAAGGAAACTTTCTTTTTCTTCCTAGTTAACATCCTCTTGTAACCTTCATCGTCGATGAAAGTTAGTTCCTTACTTCGGCAATCCATCACCGCTGAGTGTGCTTCCATCCAATCCATCCCTAGGATTAGATCATATGTACCCAATTCCGTAACATAAAAGGATATTCTAGAAGAACATACTCCTAGGTCGACTTCACAGTTCTCTACCTTAAGACCCACACTTTGGACACTACCGGATGCCATCTTGACAGTGTCGAAATCATCTTGACTTATTGCCATCATTTTATTATTTTCTACAACTTTTAAGGAAACAAAACTTTCAGTATCTCCAGGGTCTATAAGCAAGGAAAATACATTACCATGTATCTTACCTGTAGTCTCGAGGACGGTGGATTGATGTTCAGCTTGGCGGTTGTTGATGGCAGCGTGTATACGATGCGCTCGTCCTAAATCGACTACAGTAGTTTGTCGCGGTGCTTGGGCTCTTTGGTTTCCCCGGTCCTGCTGAGGACATTCGCTTTGGAAGTGTGGTCCTCCACACCTCCAACATCCTGCTTTGGGCCCTCTTGTTTTGTTTCTGGCAAGTGCATCATTTCTTCTTGGTCCAAACTGCACCGATTTTGCAAAAGGCTTTGCATGATCATTCCGTGGTGGCGGTCGGTATGGTGTTCTGTCATCCATAGTGGGGAGATCCTGGTGGAAATGTAAAGAGTTCATAGCCATAGAGGCATATAGCATCCTGTGCATATCTAGATAAGGAAAAAATATACAAGAGACAACAAAAAAAACTTGTTAACCAATTGTTGAAGGCGTCTCCTCCAGGATAGGGCAGCTGTATGCAACGTTGTCCTTCCAGGCATTTGCAGAAATCGGTGTAGCAGTCCTCGAAGTTGAAGCAAGTGTCCCAGGAGTCAACGTGGCTTTCATTGGCTGGCGAGTGACGTGAGCCGAGTGCTTGACGGGCAGAGGAGTGGTCTTTCTGGGCATGAATGGGACAAATCCAGTTGGCTAATTCTGTGTACGCTTTGAAAAGATTGGGCCCAAGGAGATCAGCATGGGGAAGGAATCTTGTGGCCTTTCCTTTCCAATCATAGGGTCTCTGTTGCGAGTCATGACCGAAGAATTGCCACCTGGGTTGTGCGTGTCCAAGCCGAGCGGAGTAGTCAGAGTGCCACAGGGGGTTTCAGCTCTTGCTACAAATGAGGTGGCTCGAGGTGTGGTGCTCCCAGAGTGGATGTCACGGTAGAAGGGTCGAGTGGGTGCATAAGTATTGGGCCTGGCCCAAGTGGGGCATTTTTTAGCAAGACCAATTTTGGAAATGCAGAGCTGAGCACATTTCAGTGAAAGAATGTTTGGTGTAAGTTTTGGTATGCTTCGAAGTTCTGTGCAACGCAGTGTCGGAAGAGATGCGAAGTTCGGTGCTGCGAGGTTACAGCACTACGATGTGTCCAGTCTACGGGATGCCAGCAAAGCAAATTGTTGGATGGAAGATGACACAGATTCCGGCTAGACGGTTGGCAGTCTAATTTTGGTAAAGATGCTCCAGGAGTGCCAAACGACGGGCAAGGAGCAATGAGGAAAGAAAGTGACTGGTCGCACACGCAAAAGATACCACTACCTGAACTAGTTGCATGAGACCGTTAGAGGAAGAACAACTTAGTGAAAGAGACCTGTTGGCATGCGCACAACACGAAGGCTAATAACGACATAAAGCATGCGTGGAAGACTACCAAGACAAAAGATTCGCTATCAGAAGCCAACAGTCCGGTTTTGAGGAAACTATGACAGTTTTGTAAACCTAAGGGTTTATGCCTGCGGATTGTAAGGACATGACCTACGGGCATGATCTATAAATAAGGCATTTTTATATGGGAAAAGGTTGTTGGGTTATTAAATACTCTTCATTTTGCTAAGTCTTGAATATTGCTAAATCCTTTGAGCTTAATTACTATTCTAAAGGCTCTGCAGATGAGTGCGCAGAGACCTAATTAAGAGAGAAGAGAGTCTGTAGCTGAGTGCACAGACAAAGAATTGTTGTTCCCTTCCCAAAGACTAATATAACAACAGTTCTTGTGGACGTAGCCTCCATCTGGGGGGTGAACCACGTTAAATCCTGTGTAGTGAGATTGTTTGTGTGTTTACATCTTACACTTATCTGCTTTCTAACATTGAATGCTTGCAATCTCATGTGTCAGTTGTTATGTTAATTTTTTTATATGTATTCACCATAGGAGAGAGATGGGGATAATATGTTAAGTGTTGCATGAATGAATGACAGTTGGATGCACAGTATCTCATGTTTGCAGAAGTATTAATTTATTGAATACTCACAACTACATCTAGAATTTGGGATAAGTAACTATGTCGATGCGCAACACGAAAAGTGCGCAACATTGTATGTTGTATCTGCTCACATTTGTTATAAAGCCAAATAATCTAAGGCAGTAGATGAATTGTTAAGTGTTATAGTAAAGTTTCCATAGTGGTCAAGTTTGGAAGAGGAAGTCTATAAGTTAGTTGTGCTATCCTATGATTCGCATCCTTGTCCGAACCGTGCAGTTTGTGGATGTGCTGGTTGTGAAGGTATCTCTGCTTGCAGAAGTAAGGACCGCGACGCAGTCTATTGTCGCGCAATCCCCCAGCCCGCTTTCAGAATTTACTTCAATTTGATCTAGGATCTTAACTGAGAGAACAACCTGTACAGCAAATCTATAGCATAACAATCAAGGACACAATAATGCAAGCACACAAGAGACACAGAGTTTACTTGGGGAAAACCATAAAGGTGAAAAACCCCAATAACTTCCTTAGAGATAGATATAGCAATGATACAACCAGAATACAAGAGATAGTCTTCTCCTAGCAGCAAAGCCTCCTCCTCCACAAGTGCGCCACTCTCCCAAGTGTGAGTGAGAGAATAGAATGTGTAAAATGAGAGAGACACACTCTCTATTTATACATTAACTTGACTTGACCTTTACTCAACTAGGTTGGCCTCAACTTAACGAATTAACATAATGCTGACTGGGCCGACCCCCACTAGGGTGGTCTAATAACCCTTTGACCCACATGGCTGACCCCTAATAGAGTGGTCTAATAACCCTTTGACCCACATGACTTATACAGGGACGACCCCAACAAGGTGGTCTAATAACCCATTAAGTATAAGTTACGCAACTTACAATATAAATGACGACACTTCCGTATAGAAGAATAATAACATCTCTATAGGAATACAACCACTTCCGTATAGAGGAATAATAACATCTCTATAGGAATACAATATACATATATGTGAAATACATTCCGAAGTTACATATACATCAACACTCCCTCTTAACTAGGAAGGTATTTCTCGACACAGGTCTTCTAGCACAAGTCTTCTTCTCTGGATCATCGTCACTGGATAATCGTCATCAAGTCATTATCATTGTCACTGCTGCTGCTATCTCAATCAATCTCTGAATCTACTCATCATAGTAAGTTCTACAGAGCCGGTCCTTTTTCATACTGGATGTATGCCCACCACCTGCAGGTCTTCATCATCTGTGCGAACGGTCTGATAGAGGTGGCCTCTCAGGACTAATTTTATGTGCGGATGCAATACCGGAAAGAGTATCCCAGGAACATTTATGTGCCTAAGCATGAACGGCAAGATCTCCCAAGACTGATTACATGCATCTCCTCCACGATACCTTTAAAGAGCATCCCAGGAACATTTATGTGCCACAACACAACCGACAAGATCTCTAAAGAGCATCCCAGGACTTATTACGAGCACACAGCTCAACCTCTCAGATCTCCAGGACTGATTACATTTGGATAGACAAAACCTTTAAAGAGCATCCCAGGAACATTTATGTGCCACAACACGACCGGAAAGATCTCTAAAGAGAATCCCAGGACTAATTACGAGCACACAGCTCAACCTCTCGGATCTCCAAAACTGACTACATGTTTCCTTAGTAATACCACATCCCAGGACTGATTACGAGCACACGGCTCAACCTATCAGATATCTAAGGACTGATTACATACTACATAGCAATACTGGAAAGAGTATCCCAGGAACATTTATGTGCTGCAGCACGACCGACAAGATCTCCCATGACTGATTACATGCTATTTGCACACCCTGCCACATATAATCTCTGACCTCCAAGTATCAACCTGATACTCATGATCCAACGGATCATCATTGCACGAGGCATCATCCTGATGCCCGTGATCATCTTGATCATCATCACTGCAACATCCTGCTGCATGTCATCTAGAGAAACATCCTGAAGCTCGTCATCCATGATTATCCTAATCATACAATGCATCTACCTGATGCATACCAAGTATCTACCTGATACATATCATCATACATGATTCACCTGATCATATAGTGTATCCACCTGATACAAATACAAATCATGATACATATCACCATACATGATCCACCTAATCATACAATGTATCCACCTGATACATATACAGATACATGGTCCAAGCATCCAACATGATGCATATACAAAAATACATACAAGTGATCCAACTGATCATATCCAGCATCCAACATGATGAGTACATACACATACATATAAATGATCCAACTGATCATATCCAACATCCAACATGATGCATAGACAGAGCAGTAACTGGAGCATTGTCCTAATGCTCATCATCCAACGCTTATATCCACAGCCATGTGAAGGATCCTCCTTCCAACATGCTTGGAATGGCTTCTGCAAATGTGTCCATCACTTCTTCCTCGAAGTGTCATCAATCTGAAGAACACCAAGCCTCTCCCTAAAGTACTCAAACTTCACCCTGGCTAGTGGCTTTATCAGCACATCTGCAATCTGCTCGTCCATCGTAATGTACAGGAGCTTCACAGCTCCTCTCTGCACCATATCCATGATATAGTGATATTTGATCTCTATGTGTTTCGACCTGTCATGAAACACTGGGTTCTTGGACAGCTTCACATAACTCTGGTTATCATAAAATATACTAGTAGTATCCAATGGTAGATCAAATAACTCAGACAGTAGCTTCCGTAGCCATACTGCCTCACAACTAGCTGAACAGGCTGCAACATACTCTGCCTCAGCTGTACTCAGTGCTATGCAGGACTGCTTCCTGCTAAACCAAGAGATCACACCTGATCCCATATTGAAGCAGCATACAGATGTGCTCTTCCTGTCTGCAACACTGCCAGCCCAATCTAAATCAACATAACCCTGCAGGTTAAACTTTTGATTCACTTCATACTTGAGCCCATAATCCACTGTACCCTTCAGGTACCTCAGAACATGTTTTACAGCAACCAGGTGAACACTCCTCGGGTTTGTCAAGAACTGGCTCAATGTGTTCACCACAAAGCAAATATCTGGTCTCGTGTTCATCAGGTACATCAAGGACCCAATCATCTAACGATACACAGTGATATCAACCAGATTAGATGAAGCATCACACAGAAACTTTGGGTTCAATGCCATAGGTGTGGCCATGGCCTTGCAGTCCATCATCCTGAACCTCTTCAGGATCTCTACTGCATACTTCCCTTGTCCAAGGAAGATTCCATCTGCACTCTGCCACACCTCCATGCCAAAAACAAATAGTGCATCATCCCCAAGTTCTTCAACTCAAACTTGGTAGCAAGCTTCCATTGCATGTCGGCAATCAATCTATCTTCACTTGTGATAAACAGGTCATCCACATACAAAAGTAGTGTCACTGGATTGCCTTCCTCAACCTTGTAGTAAAGGTTGGAATCCGCTTTACTCTTGGTAAAGCCAAAACTAGATAGAAAGCTTTCTATCCTACCATACCAAGTTCTGCACATATATGAATCCCTATCATGTGTCTCAAAACCAAGTGGCTTCTCCACATACACTTCTTCTTCAACTACAGAAAGCTGTCTTGAAATCCATATGGTGTATCTTCCCTATCATCACTGCAGCTGGAGCAAGTACTGATCTAATGGAAGTGTATCTGGCTATAGGAGCAAAAGTCTCTATGCTACCACCTGCAGCATGCTTGATATTGTAGCTTCTATTGGAAGTTACTACAGACTCCCCTTCAGGTCTTGGGACTGCATCCCAAACATCTTCGTGATCGACTGGTACTCCTCGATCATGGCATTCTTCTTAGATCCTGGGAACTTCAATATCTTCAATATTTTCAATAGATAACTTTGTTGCTGGACAAATGTTGTAGTCCTTCTTTTGTAGGTGATGGTATACGATCTTTCCTACACAACAAGTTAAATTGCATGATTAGAAAATATCTCATAGTTTTCAGAACAAATTCTTACACATAAAGAAATATGTCATACAGTCATGCAATTATCTTAGCCAATGCTTCAATACAACATTTATCCATATTCCATAACTTTCTAGATGCCTTCCAATCTCTACCAGAACATTGTTAAGAGTGTGCACAAATCCTAACATGTCAGCAAAGAGGTTTCATTCTATATAAGTAGCAATGGAATGTTGTACAGTGCCATAGGCCACTTACCCATGTATATTAATAGTATACTATTCATCAATGCAACTATTCTAATATGCATAATACACAACCTAATTCTAGGAACATAAGCATATACATCATTGAATAACATTATGTAAGAAATGACAATCCAAATACTTATCTTTGTATGGTTGCTGGGTGGACTCCCTCTGAATCCTTGCAACTCCATTCTGATGTGGATTATGAGAAGTGGTCAACTCCCTCTGAATATTTGCATCCTTGCAGAAACTACTGAAGTGTGCTCCTTTGCTTTCTTGCAGGAACAACTGGAGTGTGCTCCCTCTTGATCTTTGCTTCCTAGATTACCTGTCCTTGAACTTACATCCATCCTTCATCACTATGCATGCTTATTAGTATCATCATTGTGTTATCCTTGTAATCTCATACATTCATTAGTATATTCTCAATACTATCAAAACACAATAATCTTAAAGCATGTATAGTCATGATCATTTCAAACAGAAATAATAAGCATTAGTATTCAAGGTTTTAGGGAAGTCTTCTTTTACTCATACATATTCTTATTTGATCATAGGACTCTTTTGGTTAGTTGAATCATCAATCAAGATAAGAGATATAATATGCATAAAACCCGTGATTATTCAAACCTATACCTTCATGATTCTTCTGGTTAGTCATATCATCAATTATGGTAAGAAACATAATATGCATAAAACCATGACTATTCAAACCTATGAATTCATGAATAATCACTATCAACAACACAACAGTATAAGATCCTAACACAAGGTAGGATTCTAGCTTGATATAGTAAAAACATACCTGGATTAGCATGCTAGCTAGTTATGTCTAACATACCCGCATAATTTCTTCTGGTTCTCTTCAGTGACTTGTGCTAGTAGCCTGCATGTCTCATAGGTTAACCATTGTAGGACCAAGTTATACATACCTCGAAAGTAGATCTTCTATGTGATCCATGACAATCGATGAATCTTTGTCTTCATGTCACCATGATCATATGTTCTTGAAGTAGAACATGATTTGTCTTTCTTGGTGTACCTTTTATGTTAGCGAACAACATAAACCTCATACAACATCACAATGCATTAGTACATTCATAAGTGTCAAAACCTTAATCAATGAATATCTTCTATTAAGGTGATACGACAAGTCTAGTAATTAATCAAGATTGTACTGTAATGATATGAAGATAAACATATCATAAACTTAACCATGAACAGAATTTGAAACATACCTATAAGCCATACCTGTCAAGATTGCTTGTAATATTCTTATGGAAGGCCATAGCCTCATCTCCCTCTGAAACAGGAACTTCTTCACTTATGCAGGTGACCAATCCATCCTCTTCTAGGATTAACCCAATCCACTTGATTTGTAGGAACTGGACCTGGAGTTGGATTAGGGTTTGTCAAAGAAACCCTAAAAATTCAAACTTTGAATTTCAAACTTCCGAAAGGATAGAAATATGCGCCTTGATGAGCTAATCAAGTTGGTATATTCAGAATTTGAAAACTGCAAAGTTTCACCCCTCGAAATTGCCTTTTAGATTTCTGGATTCACTAGGGATGACCTTGAATTAGGGTTTGAGTTTCCCGGAGCTTCACCCAACCAAAAGATTTGATTCAAAGCTCTAAGCTTCGATTTTTCTGAGGAGCTTCCAGCCGCGGTCACAAATTTCCAAAATTCAAAGTTTTGCAGAAGCCCTGATTTTCCATCTTTTCGATCAAAGTCCTGAACTGGGGTTTGATCAAGACCGGCCTTCTGCCCAACCAAAAAATATGATCCTGGTCTCGAAATTTTGATTTTGATGAGTAGCATCCAACCATGGTCTCTGATTAGAGAAATTCCAACTTTCTCCGAAGCCCTAAATTCCGGAAACCATGAATGAAGGTGCTCAAAAATAATTATGTTTTGACAAAAATATGTACCTGATTGTTTATGGTGTAACTCTGAACTTTTCAATCCACAGGGTCTGAAATGTTTTCCTGAGATAGCCTGACCTGTTGTCTTTCCATCCGAATAGGTCTGACCTCAATTGGATTCTCTGAGAGAGAGTTATGCCAAGTGTCGCAACGTGACCGGTTTATGGGATAGTATAGGAGAGCGCACTTGTACAGTGTGCCACGTGTCACTGGTTCAACTTCTGCCTCTAAAACGTTTTCTTGCGATATCCTGACATGTTATCTTTCCATCCCGACAGGTCTGACCTCAATTGGATTCTCTGAGAGAGCATTATTCCAAGTGTCGCAACGTGACCTGTTTATGGGATAATACAGGAGAGAGAACTTGTACAGCGTGCCACGTGTCACTAGTTCAACTTCAGCCTCTGAAATTTTTTTCTAAGATATTACAGTCTGTGTACTACCTTTCATTTTTTTACGAAATTTCATTTGGATATTTCTAGCCCAAGTTATGACCTTTTTCCCAAGGTCACCTGATTTTGACTCGGATCTGGAAGAGGCAGAAACCCTATATTGTATAGATCATAAATCACAAAGTACAATGAATTAGAGGTTGTCCTTTGGAAACAAGGTACATGTGAATCAGATTTTCGACCTGTAAAAGTTTCAGATCTGAAAAATTTGCCAAAATGGATTTATAGCGAAAGTGCTACGATGACTAGTTTTGCTATATCAAGCCCTAGCATCGTAAGTGCAACAAGTGTCATACATGCCATATCATGCCTTCTTTAAGGCAAGCTCTGATACCATGTTAAATTTTCAGAATTTACTTCAATATGATCTAGGATCTTAACTGAGAGAACAACATATACAGCAAATCTACAGCATAACAATCAAGGACACAATAATGCAAGCACACAAGAGACACAGAATTTACTTGGGGAAAACCATAAAGGTGAAAAACCCCAATAACTTCCTCAGAGATAGATAGAGCAATGATACAACCAGAATACAAGAGATAGTCTTCTCCTAGCAGCAGAGCCTCCTCCTCCACAAGTGCGCCACTCTCCCAAGTGTGAGTGAGAGAATAGGATGTGTAAAATGAGAGAGACACACTCTCTATTTATACACTAACTTGACTTGACCTTTACTCAACTAGGTTGGCCTCAACTTAACCACTTAACATAATGCTGACTGGGCCGACCCCCACTAGGGTGGTCTAATAACCCTTTGACCCACATGGCCGACCCCCAATAGAGTGGTCTAATAACCCTTTGACCCACATGACTTATACAGGGCCGACCCCAGCAAGGTGGTCTAATAACCCATCAAGTATAAGTTACGGCACTTACAATATAAATGACGACACTTCCGTATAGAGGAATAATAACATCTCTATAGCAATACAACTACTTCTGTATAGAGGAATAATAACATCTGTATAGGAATACAATATACATATATGTGAAATACATTCTGAAGTTACATATACATCAACACTCTAGACCGGTTTTTTAAGCCAACAAATGGTTCCGTTGCAGTGGTAAGAATCTGTGATGAGTTGAAGTCGTGATGTGCGAAGTAGAAGAAGTTGAGCTGGGAGTCGACTTCTGGTATCCATACAAGAAATAAATCTGGGCATGGTGTGACAAGACAGAGAGAGACTTTGCAAGGAAAGAAAATAGACACCCACATCTTTCTGACATTTAGTGGTTGAATAAGTACCTATGGAAAGATGTTCATGAGGTATTTTGGGCATCTTTCAGAAAAGAGCTACATGAGTGGTTGTCTAGGCTCATAGAACATAGAAACTGTATACCGCAAAGCGTGCTGACTGAGTGGACACCAGAGCTTTTGAAAAACTCAAAGGGTTCAATAGTCCATTTGTTCGAGTAGTTGACTTCTGGGTCGATAGTACACTACAAATATTTGTAATGCAGTTCGCTTTAGACATGCTAAAGTCCTATACCACATCCGAAAGAGATTTTTTCAAGGGATTCAGAGGTAAGTACTTGAACAACCTCAGTTTATACATTAAGATGCTCTTAGCTGAGAAAGGTGTTTTTAGATTGCAGTAAAAAATTTTGCAATCTGTAATAGTCAATAGCATTTTTAGTGATTCTGACGAAGAGATGCATAACCTAAGAAGTGGGAAAAGATATAAATATACACCTAAGAAGAAGTCTAGTGGATCTGGGCTCCGCATAGATATTAATTCAGAAGACAAACCTGATAGCCAAACCGCACCTCTATCTGCCACCCGTCAGCCTATTACACCCCAGAATCCACCAGTTGTGAACACCGCACCTCTCATTGCACAAACCCATCTAGTTCATAACCCCACAGTTGTGAACATTCAACACAATATCATTTTTGCCATGCAGAACACTGTGCAGAACCCTCCACCACCTAGAAAAAGTATGACTGACGACATTAAGCTACTGATATTCAAAGGAATGGGTCTAGGAGACCCTGATCAACATTGGTTTCTATGTGAAGCTGTATGGAGTGTAAAACAAGTATAGGACGATGCTATGAAGCAAGCACAACTCATCACCACCTTTAGAGACAGAGCCTTGCATTGGTTCATGAAATACTCGCAGGGACAGCCGAGAACCCTGATAGAAATCAAGGATGCACTCTTAGTAGAATTCAAGAAGCTGAAATCAGATTCGTTGTGCATCACCGAGTTGAAAGAGATCAAATAGAGACCTAATGAAACGGTCTAGGAATTTGACCAGAAGTTTAAGACATTGTTGGACCAATTAAACTTTGTTATAGCACCGCAACATCATAAAGAATGGTTCATAGTTGCATTGTTGCCCCATATCAGAAAACCATTAATGCAGCAGAAAGTGGCTTCGCAGGAAGAATCCCTAGAGATTGCGATGAAGTTGGAAGCTTCACCGATCGAAGAAACTAGCACTGGCATGTCTCAGATTCAGAACTAGTTAGCTACCCTGACACTACAATTACTTGATGTCAAGAAAGTAAAGCAAGAGAGATAGGAAGTTTGGTGTACAGGTTGTAAGGGAGAAGGACACACTAAGGATCCTTGTCCTTTATTTCAAGAGTTCCTTAATATGGGTGGACCAAATCCATTAAATCCAAACCAAGGGTCATGGTGTGAAATTTGCAGAACCAAAGGACACCAGCCAAAAGATTGCCACATGATACAAAAATACGTAAGAACACCTAAAAATCTATATTGTAATTTCTATAAGTCAGTAGGGCATGATGAGTCTTATTCTTGCGCATATGAGCTCATGTTAGAAAGAAAGAAGGATATTGAGCATATGTATGGAGGAATGTACAGAGTCCAATAAGAGACTCTGCAGAAATAGAACAATGCCCAATCTGATCAGGGAGCACACCAAGGACGCGGAGGATACTGCGAGAGAGGAAGGAATAACGGTCCAGCGCAGGGATGGGGATGAGGTCAAGTAATTTGTTATAACTGTGGCCAAGCACGCCACGTATCTAGAGATTGTACCAACCCATGCAGTACATGCAGTTATTGTAGCTCATTTGATCATGTTATTGAAGACTGCCATGTGTTAGACTCGGTAGAAATGCAGAAAAGGAAGCAGTCAGAGCCGCCAAAGCCAAACATCTAGTTCATCGTAGCAAAAAGGAGACCTGCGGATCCAAGTATCAATGTAGGGATGCGAAGTGGCGCTACGATGGGAAGAGATGTAGGAGCAGAAGCTTCAACATCTGGAGATTTTAATACTAAATAGTCTCCTCTTGAAACAATATGGATAAGAAAAGCTACTGGGAAAGCACCTCCTTTCGACTTGAAAAAGAACAAGGAAGCATTTACATAAGTGTGGGATATCCTCAAAGAGTCGGCACCTAAGTTGTTGAGAATATCATTGTGCAGTGAAATACCATATGTCGAAGACGTACCGACTGCTTATGACAATACGAACCCCGCAGTAAAGACATGCACCTCTATTGCGTAGTTCCTAAGGAGCTACATGAAACTGTTGAAAAGAGAAGATGCTATAGTGGAATTGCAAAAATTGTTAAATCAATATGAACCACAAAGCGAAATGGAGATGACCGGTAGTGTAGTTCACCAGATCAAGAAACATTAGAGAAACGACCGAGAAATGAGGCTCGGTGCGCAGATAGGAGACTATGAAATGGATGAAATCATCCTTGATCTGGGCTCTAAAGTAAATGTCTTAACCAAGAAAACATGGCAGCAGATGGGGAGACCGAAGCTATTATGGTCACCTATCCAGTTGAGAATGGCCAACCAGGAAAAAGTCATACCCTTTGGAAGGCTATCCAATGTTCTTGTTGACATTGACGGAGTGCAAAGTCATGCAGACTTTGAAGTGATCGAGATTGTCGATGATAGTCAGCCTTATCCCATGTTGTTGGGGATTGACTAGGCTATGGAAAACCTCTCGATTATAAATATGAAAACAAAGAAGATGATCTTCGAAGGAAAGCATCTCAGGGTCATCGCACCACTGGACCCTGCAGACGGGGACAGATATAGTGAGTTGATTCAGGAGGAATCCATAGCTCAGTATTTGGATAGACTGTACCAGATGACTGCGAACCAGGAAGATTGTATTAACCCAATAGCGGATGGTACACTCAGGTGGAGATGCAACAGCTCTTGCATCTTAGACTCAGATGCAAGATTGGAGAATTGGCAGAGTCGCATGCATGAAGTATCAGCAAGGAGATGCGTGCAGATCCCAAAGTCACTACGCTGGATTGGCAAGGAGGTATGCCTAATCCCTACCTATGATGGTTTAGCTAATGTTTATTCCTTTATCCAAGAATATACTCCAACAATTGTATATGAACATCGCTTACCAGCATTAGACATGGCACTGCGTGAGACACCTGCCAGATGGTGGGTTGCGCACAAGTAGACATTGACCACATGGGATCAATGCAGAATGAAGATGCAGATCAGGTTTGCTGATAAAGTTACACCACCTTTTAAGAAATATAATGGACAGATAGGTCCAAAATAACATATTGAGGTCTGTTCACAAGCCTGGGAGGAGAGACCACATACAGAATGGGTGCATCTATTTGTGCATATGCTAAAGGATGACATTCTGAAGAAATGGTACCTAGACTTGGATTTGCACAGAGGAACCATAGATTGGGTCATGCTAACTCCAAACTTCCAGAAGGACTTCCGTTTTGAAGATGAGAACCTAACTATACATGATTCTTTGCAAATAATTAAGGAACGAATATTTAGGGAAGATTGTCCACATAGAAATATGACTTTGGAGGAATTATTTGGGGCAGGTAGCATACCTGTGAACCTACAGTTGGATTGGAAGGAACAGGAAGAGCATGCCATGGAATGTTATAATCTAGCTGAGGGGGCGAAGAAAAAGAGCACAGTGATGAGGAGGACCCGCACAACATTAAGATACCTGAGTCAGAAGGTGCGTGCGAGGTAGAGGGACCTCTGCTAGAAATTCTAGATATGAGCAACCCTGTGAAAACAATGAAAGTGAACAATGGCACCAGTGAAGAGACAAAGTTCGCGTCTATTGGAGACTACTGGGATGATCAAACCATCGTGGAGATCGCAGATACACTACATGAATATTAGGATTTATTCCCGACAAAGTTCACAGAGATGAAAGGCATTTTTGGAGACTTAGGATTTATGAAAATACCTCTTAAGCCAAGCGCGAAGCCCGTTAAGAAAAGGCCATATTGTCTGAACCCGTGATACAAAGAAAGAGTTAGGGAAGAACTTGATAAAATGCTCGATGCAGGGATCATCGAGCTAGTCGAAGAATATGAGTGGATAAGCCCCATGGTTGTCCAAGATAAGAAAACCAAAGGTGAGATTAGGATTTGTGTGGATCTCAGAAAGTTGAACAATGCTTCCATGAATGACCCATTTCCTACTCCTTTTACGGATGAGGTGCTTGATAATGTTGGAGGAGATGAATCCTATTCCTTTGTTGATGGTTTTTCGGGATATCATCAAATAAGAATTGATCCCGTGGATAGGCACAAGACTACTTTTGCTATAGAATGGGGGTCGTTGCAATACATAGTGATGCCATTTGGTCAAAATAACGCACCCGCTATATTTTCCAGAGTTGTTGTCGCAGCATTCAAAGATTTAATGCATAAGTTTTTAGAAGCTTATTTTGATGATTGGATTGTCTTTGGACTGATGAAGAACCATTGTGCGAACCTGAGAATGATGCCGAAAAAGTGTAGACAACATCAGATCTCCTTGAATTTAAAGAAGTGTGTTTTTTGTGTTCCCTATGGGATTCTGCTAGGACACAATGTGTGCAAACACGGCTTGGTGGTTGATCCTGTGAAGATCACTGTCATTGTAAACTTTCCAATGCCAAATTCAGTCAAGCAATTGCGCACTACATTGGGGCATACCGGCTACTACAGGAAGTTTATAAAGGGTTATGCGCCGATAACCACAACAATGGAGAAGCTGTTAAAGAAAGGCGCACCATTCATCTGGAACGCATAATGTGAATAGGGTTTTGATATACTAAAAGAGAAGATGGTTACTATGCCAATCTTAGTTTTTCCAAACAGGGAGAAGCCATTCCATGTACATGTTGATGTGTCATGCATATCACTAGGAGTTGTTTTAGCTCAACTAAGAGGGGGCGGTATTGACCATCCCATCACATTTTTGAGCAAGAAGCTCTCATCTGCAGAAAATAATTATACCACTACTGAGAGAGAAGGCCTAGCGATGGTCTATGCAATGAAGAAATTCAGGCACTACTTGCTTGGTGCACACTTCTTTATGTTCACTAACTGTTCTGCTTTAAAATACCTAGTCAATAAGCCATTGTTAGGGGGGCGAATATGCAGATGGTTATTACTCTTTCAGGAGTATGACTTTGAAATTGTGGTTAAGATAGGAAGATTGAACTTGGGACCTGATCACCTGTCAAGGATTGAGTCAGGAGAAGAGCCTACAAACCTGGAAGACAATCTTCCTGATGCATGGCTGTTCGCTATCCAGATAGCTGATGATTATTATAAAGACATCATAGACTTTTTGACTATTGGACTAGCACCCACAAAGTTCACTACGTAGCAAAAGAAGCAATTGGTAGTGCGCGCAATAGACTTCATGTTATAGGTCAAACTTGCACCTCTCCGTCCGTGATCACCCTGAGCTGCTGATCACACAAAAGGACAACTTGGATGGAGGAGCATGTTGACCTTGGATGTTATTACAACTCATCCCATTTCTTGAGAATACTGGAAAACATACAAAAATACCATTTTGAGGCATGAGCGCTACTCTACTTAAAGAGACTAGCGCCCATACGCGACTCCAGTGCATAATAGTAGCGCCCATATCAATGTATACGCTACTCCTTCTTATCAAAGTAGCGCTCACAATTTAAAACTAAATGAGCGCTATTGTTTAAACAATAGAGTAGCGCCCTATACGCTACTCCACTGTGTAATAGTCGCGTGTACCTTAAAAAATGATTAAAAAATATATTAATCCATCGAAGAGGATTAGTTGAAGACAGTTTCTTAACTTCCCCAACCTCCTCATCGACTTGAACTGCTTCCTTAAACCTATAAATTCCTAGAAGACTAAGGGAGCAGGGTTAGAAGAAATTATGAATGCAAATGATTACTAAAGAATGAGAGGATGAGTTAATGGAGAAACTGTTGCAGAAGACATTCAGACCAGAGCAGAGCTAGAGCCCAGGATCTAGTTGCAGGAGCCTGCTTCATTATCAGGTATATTTGTACTGCATACTATTTTGACAAATAAAGGTTGAAGTGTTTCCTTGTTCCAATCTGAAGGTGTTATAAAATGACATTTTGAGTTGGATTCATTTTGGTCAATACTAGATATTAAACATAATCTTTGTTTATTTTATGATTTATATATGTTGCCCAAAGTGTTTGAGGAAGGTATTGTTGTTTCAGGTTTGCTGAGAGAAAGTGGATTTGAGAGCTGGACACAAGACTGGGTCAAAGCTAGGATCAGACTCCAGTAAAAGGTATGTTCTCTAAATCTGTAATCTATTTCTTTTGTAAACACCTCTGTAATGACATAAATGCACTTACCTGTCACCCCAACCAAGTTGATAGTTTAGTTTCCTAACTATAGGGTAGAAATATCCGCCAACAGACTGGCGACTCCGCTGGGGACCCAAGTGTTTTTGGCTTTAGGAAACCATTGTTTTTGGATGTCTTCTCGGTTTATTTTGATTCCTTCGATGTGTTAAAAACGTTTTTAGATACAATGTGTTTTTGGCTTGCCTGTTTTCATCGATTTTCATACCCTCCAAAGTCATTTTCCTAGCCTTTGAAATATGAGCGCTACTATTGCATATACACAGTAGCGCCCATACGCTACTGTACTGTATATACAGTAGCGCCCGTTTTGGCATGGGCGCGAGTTGCTCTACTGCACAGTAGAGTATATTTCCTGAAGCAGTCATTTTTTTATTTTTCTTGCTTTTGGCCCTATGGAGACTTTCTGACTTTGTTGTAGGATTCTTGGGATGATTGCATAAGGTTTTTAATCATTGATTCAAGTCATAGAACCGCTCTTTAAAGTTTTTCCATTTTTTAAACCATTTGTTGGCCTTTGGATTTCTTTGAGACCTTTTTGACCTATTTGGAAGACCTAGTGGTGTTTGGTGACGAACATTTTCACTTGTTTTCAGACCCTGACTGCTTTTGCCCATTTACAAACCTGTACACTCCTGTGTCTGTTGTTTGTGGTGAATTTGTCTGCTCTCTCCTATCCTTGTCCTTTGTTTAGGGTTTGGTCTTTGGTAGAGCTTCTAGGGTGTCTTCTTCTTGTCAAGTTTCATTTTTTTCCCGGGACTTTTTGTCTTTTGATGGTCACAAGTGATTTTTTAATAACTGTAGGTTAGTTTCACCTCTCAGTTTTCTTCGTATTAGTAGGGCAGCCTGCTTGTCTACGTATACTTGGCTTCGTGGTCTTGTTAGGGTTAAACACTTTAGGTCAGTCCTTGGGTGTTCTCTCCTTGGTTTTCTACCACTTAGTGTCCAAGTTTATAGGCTTTTTCCTGAGTAAAAAAACCTGTAGATCAAGCCTTTCTCGAGTTAGATTTCGATAGCTGTAGGCTCAAGAACATTTGCCATACTTCCACTTTTTTGCATAAGAAGTTTATTTGGCTTTCCATTTTTTTTATAGTTCTTTTTCGGTCATTGAAAAAGCAAAAAAAATTTTTTTGGTACTTTGAGTTAAATAGAACTTGTTTTTGTCAATGCAAAATAGCTTAGTATATTTTGTTTAATTCAAAAAGAAAACAAAAAATTAGTAGGAAAGTTTGCTTAGATTTTCATTTTTGAAAAAGATAGATGAAAAAGTAAAAAATAAAAGAGTTTTGTTGTAAGAAAATTTGAATATATTTGCATTTAGTTTTCTTGTTATAACCACGTTCACACACTCACTATCCCTTTTGCGTAATAAAAGCCCTTAAAATTTATTAATAAAATGAACTAGAAACCTTTTCTTTTTTAGGGCACACTACACCAACTAGTCTTGGTTAGGGTCTTGGGTTTAAATCACCTTAAACCACCCAAGATCACACATTGCGCAATAATCGTAGTGAGATTATCATTTAGGCAAATCCACTACACTCAAAAATTGCCTGGGAGCATATGCAGTAGGTCAATGTGAGATCGGTTTGTGGGAATACCTCTCCTACTTTCTGATTGAGCATACGCCAGGATTGGATAGCGTATTGGGGACTCTTTCGAGTTTCGGGCTTAGCTACCCTGCCCACGCTTTCTGATTCGACCGGTGACTGTTCCCCCAGGATTTTTCGGTGTTTTGGTATCCTTAGTATCATACTTTTAGGTTCTTACATAGGTGACAGCAGAGGGTATATCTGCTGTACCTAGGACAGACGCGGGAGGAAATCCCTTGCAGGTCTTTGGGAGGGCGGTTGGGTGATTCCAGCGCTTGCACCCTTAGTCATTGTATTGTGGACCCCGGGTAACTATTCTTCATCCTTCGTTGATCTGTTCTGGGCCCTCATCATCCCAGACTCTTCTCCGGAAGGCACCTTTGTTTGATTGGTTTGCATACTTAGGAATTTTTAGTTGGTGTGCTGTTTGCCCCCTAGTCTTAGTGGCCCCTAGGTTCTAGGTTGTTTATTGGATATCTATAATCACGGAGAATCAACAACTCCGTAGATCGAGAAGGATTCAAAACCTTCCTCCTATTAGAATAGAACCTATTCAACCAGCTACAAGACAGAGGGTAAACCCCAGTATTTCTTCAGAAATTACCTCTGAAATAGAACTGCTTGAAGAAATACTTATAACAGAAAACCTTGAAACTGAGGTTCCTGAGGAACCATCACCAGGTATCACAGATCAACAACCTTTTAATACTGTTGAGGTGGAAGATCTTACTTCCGCGGAGTATAGCACTCCTTTCAATCCTCCCTTAACTAACACTAGAATTCCGGTGCTGTTACCTGTTGGTTTCCAACAACCTCTTTTCAGTGCAGATCTTTTGCTTCTCGATTATCTGATGACTAATACAGGAGGTGAACAAGGGGGTCCCCAAACTCCCACCTTAGGTATGAATACCAGCACAGTCAACCCTTCTTTTACTGCTACATCTAGTCAGGCACAAACTACATCTGTGCCTACTCCATCTTTCAGTTTTAACACTAGTACTTTAGGAATGCCTAGTTTCACAACAATGGCATCTATTCCCACGTCTACTGTTAGACCTAGTGGTATGGCTAACTGTGCAACACCGTCTACTTCACAACCTTTATATCATATCCCTAGTACTTGGGTTTCCACACCTGTGGTAGGACCAAGTGTTTCAGCAAACATGCCAGTCATGGGTACCATGACTGCACCGTCCACATCAGCTTCGGCTGGTTTCAACAACTTTGTAGGCCCTAACTTGAATCAGGGTAGCATGCCTGCAAATAATGTTCCTTTTTCCTTATTCTCAGGGGGAGGGGGCAACTTTTTCAACCAGCAATATGGCGGGGCTAACACCCAGCCACAATGGACGAACCAACAAAGCACTAATCCGCTCTCGTACGGGTGGGGAAATTTTAATCATTCTTTCTCACAACAACAACAACTGGCAGGGGGCAACCCCTACCAACAAATACCTGGGGGTAACCCCTACCAATAGTTAACTGGGGGTAACCCCTATCAACAGTTGGGAGGTGGAAACTCCTACCAACACATGGCCGGGGGAAACCCTAATCACCAAATGGCTGGGGGCAACCCTTACCAACAATTCATGGGACAAACAATGGGTGCTTTCCCTTATCAAGCTTCATCTTACCGGCCTCGTCTACCTTTTCTGGCAACTTTGAATTTGCCAGACCTTTCGAAATTGACAAATGATCCTGTGTGTCATAACTCAGCATGGCCATCAGTTCCCACCAAATTACCTTCGGATATTCCCAAATTCGAAGGCAAAGCTGGTGAAGATCCTGGTGACCATGTCACTACCTTTCATTTGTGGTGTTCTTCAAATTCATTGAATGAAGATTCCATCAGGTTGAGATTGTTTCAAAGGACCTTAACTGGTCCCGCGGCCAAATGGTACATTGAGTTACCTGCGGCTACTTTCTCTAGTTTTGGGGATCTGGCCACCGTCTTTTTGAACCATTTCCAACTTCCTGTTCGGTATGATGCCGGAACAGAACTTTTGTCTACTTTTAGACAAAACAAAGCCACTCACCTATCTGACCACATTCAGGAGTGGCGAAGACGGAAGAGGCTCATAAAGGCCAATATCCCTCCAGAGTTCCTGCTCGAGTGGTACTTGAAATCACTCCTTCCTTATATTTCTAAGGAAGTAGCGACATCTGGAGTCTCCAATGAAGAAGAAGCTATCTTAAGGACTCAACAGTTAGACCTTGTATACGCACAATCTGGTTTACTGTATGAGATTATACCAGACGCACCGAGATCAAATACTGATCTAAGTAGACCCAAACCTGGACCACATGCTGACGGCATAGTGGGTTCGGTTAACTCTGCAGCTTTCGAAGCACTGACCAAACAGGTCCAAGCCTTAACTGTCAAACATTCGACTGCAGACATTGCTTCCGTCACAACCTCTCCTTCTACTTCTGAATCTGTTAATCAGGTTCAGAACAATCAAAAGGGCCCTCGGCAGCCCAACAACAAAAAGAAGGGCAAGAAAGGAGAGGGGAACCAACAAAAGCCCAAAAAAGATAATGCCGAAGAGGGTAATAAAGAGGAGAAGAAGGTTAGGTTCCCTTGTAAACTTTGCAAACAAAACCACCTTACTCATCAATGCCCTCTACTAGAAGAAGCCCAGAAGCTTTTGAAAGAGAAGAAGCCTGCCGTCTTGAAAGATCCATTTCCCAAAGGGCAAGGCTCCACTTCTGGCACCTCCAAAACTGGGGGCACTTCACATGCTTCGGTTGATCAAACATTCATAAACATGGTCAACTCAGATGCACTTTTGCAAACCAGAGCTAAGAATTATACCCCGGAAACGCAGAGAAAGGATAAGGAGATTGCTGAATCCTCCACTCCACTCCACATACCTGTGGACCCAATGCCTAAGATTCCGAAAGGTGTCTTAAAGAGGGCATCGCACAATCCCAACACGCGGGCTGCTGCCAACTACAATGTAGTTGAAGATTTAGCCCAAACTCCTTGTGCCATGTCTACCTTAGAAGTCTTGCAGAGTTGTCCTTTGCAACGAAATGCACTTCTGGCAGCTATTGGGAGTATGGAGTCCTCCAACATGTCTGCGCGATTTGATATGACTGATGTCAAATACCGGTTGCCATATCACATTGCCCTCCAGATTGAAGTCGTTCATGGTCCAATGACCATAAGACGAGCTGTAGTAGACGAGGGAGCGTCGACTTGCGTAATGTCTATTTCCTGCTGGAAAGCTCTAGGTTCGCCTGAGTTAGTCCCTTCCAACACAATGCTTACTGCATTTGATGGCAGAACTTTCCGTCCACATGGAGTTTTGCCATCATTTAATGTCACTTTGGCCGGTAAGACAGTTGCTGTTGAGATTGAAGTTCTGGACGCTCCGCTCGATTACAACATGTTATTGGGCAGGAGTTGGACTTATGCCATGCAAGCTATAGCATCGGCAGTTTTTCGAGTGGTCATGTTCCCATTTGAAGGGAAGATCGTTACAGTCGATCAACTTTCTTTCACTCAAGGAAAACACCAGACTTCTACGGAAACCACGATTCCTTTGGTTGATCAAACCGCCCCGGTTAAGGAGAGTTTAGGAGCAGGGTTGTATGGTTCGTTAATGGGCACTTTCGACATCCCCTCCCCTGTTCTGTTTATGCGTTCTGATGTGGGTACCGTTACTGAAAAATTTACGGTTGGTTTAAGAACTGATCCTTGGATCCTTCCTACCACGTCAGATCCTTTTGTGCCTCCCTCCATTGCAGAAGTAGCCTATATGGAAACTCAACACGCTACAATGGAACATATCATGACTCCACCAGTCTCTGTCGAGTCAGATATGGACTATGCTCCGGCATGGTCACTGAATTCTACTCATTCATTCGATTGTTTAGATACGGTTTTGCCATCTGATGAAGCCATCTTAGAAGCCATGATGGGCCTGGACCAACCTTGGGAACATATGCATCATAGGTCCTACATACTTTCGGATCTAGACAGAATTGAGAGAGGAGAATTCCCTGTGAGACCCGGTGGACTTGTTGATTTGTCATCTTCTCCTTCTACTTCAAAAGCTGTTTATGCTGAAGGGAACATGGCTAATATTTCAAAAACAATTCCAGTCAACATTTCCACCAAGCCCGGGGTCGTGGAAAATATTTTTATTGGTGCAGACTGTTCTCCAGAAGAGATAGCCCTGTATACAAATTTGTTTAAAGAATTCCGCGACGTTTTTGCCTGGTCATATGAGGAGATGCCAGGTATTGACCCAACCATTGTGGAACACGTCATTACAACATATCCTAATGCGAAACCTGTGAGGCAAAAACTCCGTCCCGTAAACCCTAGAAAAGCAGCCGCCATCAAAGCTGAGGTGGAAAAGTTGCTCAAAGCCGGTTTCATTTATCCAATCGATATGACGGAATGGGTTTCAAACCCCGTTCCGGTTGATAAAAAGCAAGGCACTATTAGAGTTTTCACTGACTTTCGAGATTTGAATAAAGCTTGCCCGAAAGACAACTATCCCACACCATTTATTGATCAAATCATAGATGCGTGTGCAGGACATGAAATGTTCTCTTTTATGGATGGTTTTTCAGGATATAATCAAATAGAGATCAAACAAGAAGATCAGCATAAAACAGCTTTCATTTGCCCATGGGGCACCTTTGCTTATCGGAAAATGCCATTTGGTTTGAAAAATGCTGGGGCTACCTTCCAGCGAGCAATGAATTTTGCTTTTCATGACATCAAACACATTGTAGAACCTTATTTGGACGATCTCCCGGCGCGATCTCGAAAGAGACGGGACCATCCAGATCACCTTAGACAAGTGTTTGAAAGATGCAGAAAATATAAGATTCGTTTGAATCCGAACAAATGTGTATTCTGTGTCGAATCGGGACGTTTACTAGGTTTCATTGTGTCTAATCGTGGCATAATGGTTGACCCACTTAAAGTTGAGGCGATTGTAAATCTGCCTCCTCCTCGCACCTTGCGACAACTTCAAAGTCTGCAAGGCATGTCTAATTTCTTACGGCGATTTATAATAAACTACGCCAAAATTACCAAAGGTTTTATGAGGCTACTCAAACAAGATTCTTACTTTGTGTGGGACGAAGCTGCACAATCATCCTTTGAAGCATTAAAAAAGGCACTTCTTTCAGCACCCTTGTTAAGCCCGCCAGATTACTCAAAAGATTTTCTGTTATACCTGGCGGCGTCTCTTACTACAATTGGTATAGTTTTGGTTCAGGAAGACGATATGTTCCAAGAACATGTTGTCTACTATCTTTCTCGCGCATTGATAGCCCCTGAGGTTAAATACTCGCACGTTGAGAAGTTAGCACTTGCTGCGGTCTATGCGGTCCAGAGACTTTGTCACTATATACTTTTACGAACTACTACAGTGATAGCAGAGGTAAACCCTTTCCAGTATGTTCTCACACGACGAATCATTGGTGGGAAATACAATAAATGGATTGTAATTCTACAAGAATTCGATTTGGTTTTCCAATCAGCTAAATCAAAAAAATCACTAGTATTCGCGGAATTAATCTCAGAATTTCCAAGTGACCTAGAACGCATGGAGGAAGAAACATCTTTTCCTGATGAACATATCTTTCTCATCGCCTCCTCTGACCCATGGTACGGAGATATCTTAATATATCTCCAGACTTTGAGATGTCCTACCTCTTTTTCCCGAGAAGAGCGACGTAAACTTAAAACCCATGCGAAAAATTACCTTATTATCTCTGATACTTTATATCGGCGTGGGGTAGATTCCATTTTACGACGTTGCTTAACTAGGGAAGAAGCTGAAGCAGTATTAAATGATGCCCACAGTGGAGCTTGTGGGGGACATCTTTCCGGGTTGGCAACAGCTCAGAAGATACTGCGTGCCGGATATTTTTGGCCCACGATCTTTAAAGATTGTGTGGAAGCAGTGAAACACTGTCGACCATGTCAGTTTTTCACTAAGAAAATGAGGGCACACCCAGCTCCTCTTCATCCTATAATTACAGCAGGTCCCTTCACAAAATGGGGGGTTGATTTCATGACATGTAATCCAGTTTCAGCTGGAGGACATCATTACATCATCGTTGCCGTTGACTACTTTACTAAGTGGGCAGAGGCAATGCCTACTGTTAAGGCAGATGGAGAAACTGCCGCCTATTTCGTATTTAATCAGATCATAGCAAGGTTTGGTATACCTAAAGAGATAGTGACTGACCATGGTAGTCATTTCCAAAATAGCATGATGACTGAGTTATATACAATGCTCGGTTTTCGACAAGAACATTCGTCCTCATATTATCCTCAGGCGAATGGACAAGTTGAAGCAGTGAATAAAACGTTAAAAGTTATATTACAACGAACTGTTAATGCCAGTCGAAATAACTGGCACATCATGCTATACCCGGCTCTTTGGGATTATCGAGCCAACGTTAAGACTGCTACTGGTTTCTCTCCTTTCCAACTTGTGCATGGGATAGAGGCAGTGGTGCCGATTGAATGCGAGATTCCTTCGCTAAAACTAGCAGTTCAGTTACTACCCGATACTTCAATACTCGAAGAACGTTTGTTACGCTTAGAACATCTAGATGAACAGCGCCGGGATGCGCTTACAACAAACGAAGTTCATAAAAAACGAGTCAAAGGACAATACGACAAATCCGTTAAACCTAGAGTTTTCATTGAAGGAGATTTGGTCCTACTTTGGGATCAAGACAAAGAACCTTTAGGACCCGGTAAATTCAAATCCAGATGGCTCGGACCTTATATCATTTCTAAAGTATTGAAGAAAGGTGCCTACGAACTGGTGGATTACGAAGGGAATAAGTTGGATGAGCCTAGAAATGGGCTCTACCTGAAGAAGTACTATGCCTAGGTTGAAGTACTTTTTTTGTAACCTAGCTGTATATTTTTGTATAGTTAGTTTTGTTATGTTCGTTAGGTAATCTGATGTGTGCTTCTCGTTTCATGTACCAGATGTCAACCGCACATTTCTTAGGATTTGCTGATGGCGCCAGTCGCCACACCTGTCAGTTGGCTGCAGCAGCTTGGGTCATTTATTCACCCGCTGACCAACTTGTCTCTTCGGGGGGGGTTTGTTTGGGACCTACCACGAACAATGTGGCTGAATACAGTGCAGTTATAGAACTTCTCCGAGATGCCCTCAGTCATGGCATTTCATACCTGGAGGTAAGGCTTGACTCACAACTAATTGTATTTCAGTTAACAGGTGTCTATCAGATCAGAGATCCAGGATTGCTACGACAGTTTCTACGAGTTAGATTATTGGAAAGACATTTTCATTCTATCAGATATGAACACATTCCAAGAAATTTAAACAATTTAGCTGATTCGTTAGCAAACTATGTGTTAGACTGGCATTTGCATCATACATTGTAAACAACATTCCACACATAAAATTTAAAAACACATTCACATGTAAATAACCGATACTGTATATATAACCGATACCGTATCAAAAAATATGAGTTCCGAGTCATGAGTCTCATAAGTCAAGTCATAAAAGTACAAAAGTTGGGCATGGCAGCCTCAAAAATATATACATATAATGTTTTTCTTCTCCTATGGAGAAGGAGGAACCTCCTCATCATCTACCCCATTACGGTAGCATATCACTAGTCTAGCAACCCTACGCAGTAATCTAAGCCATGCTGGGGGCACCCCAACAACATCCTCCTGCATGTCAACAGGTATCTGGTCCATGCGGCTGGTAGGAATCTCATGAGTCAGTCGACTCATTTTCCTCTCCAAGGTTCCCAGCATAGCTTCTGCTGCGGTGATATCAGCTGGCCTCACATAGATAGTAGGATGGCCCTCAGGACGAACAGGCCCAACATCTGCATTGAACACTTGATTAGAACTCCAAAACTCATTTCATAAAAATCAAATATTTGAAAAGTTTGAAAAAATTAAATAAATTCTCAAAAAGTAAACATACCAATATCTCCCCAGGCTCCACCTAGCGGAAGTACCAGCTCTGGGTCGTGACGAAAATCTAGTCCAGCATAGGGAAACTGCTCAAAAGCGGGAACTTGCCTCTCCCACCACCCCCATAAGTCATCTGTATGGTAACAGTAGTGACTCTCCCCACCACCCTGGCGGAGAAAAATGTCACCCCAACGGCCTAGTCTGGGCTCACGGGGGTTAACCTGTGGTAATGGCATTCCCAAACTAATAGCAGGCATTCTCTCGAAGAAGAAATTACACAAGATACTCCCGTACCCGAAATTCTTCATTGTACCAGATTTGCAACTTGTCAATTGGTACTTCATGTTTGCCAACAAGCTAGTACTCCAATCATAAACATGCCCATGCAAGCACTGTACACCGACATGCATCGAGTTCCTAGAAGCTAAGTGTTGTGATGCACTACCGGATACCCGGTTGATCATGCTCACTATCACTTTCAGCGGGAGACCATCAATAGTTGAAATCAAGATTTGGCTTCCCGATTTTTCTGCTCCGGCAACACAGTAGGTGTTCACATATTCTTGCACTGATCGTGCACCCAAGCGAGATGTTCCTTTTAGATTGATTACGTCTCCTCTCCTTGAGAGACCGGTAATAAAATATATATCCTCAATGGTAAGCTCAAGAGTTTGCCCTCAGATGATGAAGGTATTTGTATCGACATCCCAATACTGAATCAATCTCCAAAACAGCTTGTTTAGTGCCCGCATGTTTACGGTTCGATAAAATTTCAACAAACCGCATCTACGGAGTGCATGAAGGGTAGCAGGGTCTTGCATAGCTAGTCTATCCATATCTTCATGCTCCCTTTCCCTCCATTGTAAGACCATCCTGTACAAAAACCCCAAAAATTTTGAGTCTCGGCGCTTTAATTTGGCTTTGCAAATGTGTACGCTACTGTGTATATTACACAGTAGCGTGTAGGCGCTACTCTGTTTGAGCAAAGTAGCGCCCATTGCCTTTGTATGCTACTATTATGTACATACAGTAGCGCCCGCGCATAAAACTTTATGAGCATTGCGTTTCGGGCTATTT
Organism: Larix kaempferi; assembly: GCA_027924585.1. Taxonomy (NCBI): domain Eukaryota; kingdom Viridiplantae; phylum Streptophyta; class Pinopsida; order Pinales; family Pinaceae; genus Larix; species Larix kaempferi. Next base: position 101,814 of record BSBM01001823.1, read on the forward strand.
TTCCTCAAAATTTTAAAAATAAACCATTGAAATGCAAGTTGGGTTGATTTCTACTTACTTGGTGGAAGCAGTTTGGCGATTGGATGCTCCGTTCGATCACAAAGGAGATTTGAAATTCGTAAAAATGTGCCCAATATTTGCCCTACAACACAAAATGCAAATTGATTTGTTAATATTGAAATTATATATATAATTGGATTTTAATTTTTACCCATATTTTTCAATTTTCTATAGTTTCAAACATTTTCAAAAACCATAATTAATCAATTGAAACACAAAATAAGGTATAAAATTGATCCAAGTTCAATTTTCATTCAAATGTTGTTGAATTCGTCTCCTGACCTCAAATTTCTTAACGCTAAATCTTGTCAATTAGCTAAACATTTCAAATCCATATATTCTTTAAGATTTTTGCATCATCGACTAATATTTTGTTGGAAACCTAGTTTTTGGCAGGACATGAAGTTACGATCTCAGAAGCTGACCTTTAAGTCATTTTAAGCCCTTGTTTGGACTATTTAAACCTAAACAAGATTGCCGAGCAGACTTGTCCTCTTCGAGCTCGTTAAAGTATCCGAAGGCTCATCCACTCAGGTATAGAATTACCCCTTTTCCGGGCCTCAGTGGATTAACTACGGAAAAGGTATACTCTAGGTATACGTCAGTATGCGCTAGAAGAGTTCTCCTTTCATTGTTTTATACTTTTTCGGGGGAGGAGACTAACTATACGAAAAAGGACTTTCTAGAGTCTCTCTTTAGGGTTTTCAGACTCTCTAAATATGAAAATACCAAGCGAGCATACACCTACTCGGGCTCGATGTGAAATCCACGAGAGGGTAAGTAGAGGACTGTTTAAGTTTTTCAACTCTATAAACAAGAAAACACCGCCGAGCACAGACCAATCCGGGCTCGATATAAAATCCACGGATAGGTGAAAAGAGGATTGTTTAAGTTTTTCAGACTCTATAAACAGGAAAACACCGGCGAGCATTAATCTGCTTGGGCTCGATACTAAAATCCGCGAGCAGATATATGGAGTTATTGTTTAAGTTTTTCAGACTCCTTAAAATTGAAAACACCGGCGAGCAAGAACAGATCTCGGCTCGATATTAAAATCCAGAGATCAGTGCATATAGAGTAATCTTCTATCTCTTCTTCGAACTCTTTAAATTATGAAGAAGGTACTGAGTCTTCCTCCCATGGGCTCATTAAATTATTTACATGGTTGGACCTATTGAGTTTTCATTCTTTCTTGGACTCATTAAATCCACAAGAAGGGTATTCTTTTATCTAAAAAGAATAAGGAACGGGAAAACACATCATATCTTCATTGTTAAAGGCAGTATCAGTCAAGTCCTATCCTTGAACACAGCACCTACTTGAGTCTATCTTGTCGGTTGGGTTTAGTTTTTGGCCTTAAGGTGAACCTTTCCTCCGAGTTATTTACTCCCCCGGTTGGTTATTCTTCCAACCATATGGAGGGTCTGCTAATGTCTCTTACATTTCAGACTTATTTACCCCATTATGTCAAAAACTGCCTGAGTCACTTTGTGTCGTGCTCAATGTTCAAGGATATACTCTGTGTCGGCCATTCTGCAGTTTACCTTGACCTCATGTGTCGGCCTTCCTAGTGTCAGTCTTGTTACATATCGTTTCATATCAGCTCTTACCAGTTGAGTGTTCCTCGAGTTGGATGATGGAGGATGCCTTAAGGCCTCCCTTCCAACGGACTTCTTCCCATCGACATCAAATCATTATTCTGGGATTGAAGTTTAGAGTTTCGGTTAGTACCTTGGAGATTGCAGTCACCAGTGGCAATTTTCCTCGCTGTTGAATGATGAGAATACATCAATGTCTCTTCTTCGACAGGATTCCCAAGTGTTCGACTCCAAGTCCATCTATTCACATTTGGCGAATCGTACTTGGTACCTTGGACTCCATTATCATTATCGATGGAAGTCCTCGCGTTTGTTAACGGTATACATCAATGACCGGTAATCAGACGATGCCCTCCATGTTCGACTATCAGCTCATCTACTCACATGGCTCGGGTTTGTACCTAGGGTTGTTATGGGATTAAGACCTTGGGATTTGGATGACATAACCCCATTTTGTTATCACCCAAGTTGCGCAAGACTGAGCCTCACTTCTATAAGGCTCTCCATGAGACATAGATCCAGTGTGTTGTTATGGCTATGATCTCTTAGTTTGACATGGATCCACGCTTTTATTTCAAGTGGCCATGCTTTTATATACATCTCCTTGTTATGTATCGGAGATCATGTTGTATCACTCTACACATCTATACGATGTCAACAATGTAATTGCTCGCTGACCTTGATTTTTGTTGCAGGTTTCTTGCGACTTTGTTCTGCGGTTCTGTGCTCTCTCTCTGGTTTTGGATTATAATGTATTTCGGCCATCGCTTCCCTCTGACCTCATACATTAGGGGGCATCTGTTATAGGTCAAACTTGCACCTCTCCGTCCGTGATCACCCTGAGCTGCTGATCACACAAAAGGACAACTTGGATGGAGGAGCATGTTGACCTTGGATGTTATTACAACTCATCCCATTTCCTGAGAATACTGGAAAACATACAAAAATACCATTTTGAGGCATGAGCGCTACTCTACTTAAAGAGACTAGCGCCCATACGCGACTCCAGTGCATAATAGTAGCGCCCATATCAATGTATACGCTACTCCTTCTTATCAAAGTAGCGCTCACAATTTAAAACTAAATGAGCGCTATTGTTTAAACAATAGAGTAGCGCCCTATACGCTACTCCACTGTGTAATAGTCGCGTGTACCTTAAAAAATGATTAAAAAATATATTAATCCATCGAAGAGGATTAGTTGAAGACAGTTTCTTAACTTCCCCAACCTCCTCATCGACTTGAACTGCTTCCTTAAACCTATAAATTCCTAGAATACTAAGGGAACAGGGTTAGAAGAAATTATGAATGCAAATGATTACTAAAGAATGAGAGGATGAGTTAATGGAGAAACTGTTGCAGAAGACATTCAGACCAGAGCAGAGCCAGAGCCCAGGATCTAGTTGCAGGAGCCTGCTTCATTATCAGGTATATTTGTACTGCATACTATTTTGACAAATAAAGGTTGAAGTGTTTCCTTGTTCCAATCTGAAGGTGTTATAAAATGACATTTTGAGTTGGATTCATTTTGGTCAATACTAGATATTAAACATAATCTTTGTTTATTTTATGATTTATATATGTTGCCCAAAGTGTTTGAGGAAGGTATTGTTGTTTCAGGTTTGCTGAGAGAAAGTGGATTTGAGAGCTGGACACAAGACTGGGTCAAAGCTAGGATCAGACTCCAGTAAAAGGTATGTTCTCTAAATCTGTAATCTATTTCTTTTGTAAACACCTCTGTAATGACATAAATGCACTTACCTGTCACCCCAACCAAGTTGATAGTTTAGTTTCCTAACTATAGGGTAGAAATATCCGCCAACACTTCACCATTATCATAGGTCACTTATACAAATTGGGACCGGATGAAGTACTGCGCAGATGTGTATTGGAGCACGAGAAGCCATTCATATTGGTTGATGCAAATTCAGGAGTAGCAGGAGGTCACTATGCAGGAAAGGACATTGCGCAGAAGATATTGTGCATAGGGCTATGGTGGCCTACGATCCATAAGGATTCAAAGGAGCATTTCCAGAGTTGTGATGTATGTCAAAGGACAGGAAGGCCATTGTGAAGGGACGAGATGCCACTAAATCCATAGTTGACATTACAGGCATTTGAAAAATGGGCCATTGATTTAGTGGGACCCATAAACCCACCGGGAAAAAGAACTAGTGCGAGATACATTATTACTGCAACTGATTACCTCACCAGATGGGCAGACGTGAAACCAGTGAAGGACTGTAGTGCAGGTACTACCATGCAGTTCATTTTTTAAGACATCCTTACAAGATTTGGATGCCCTAAGATTTTGATGAGTGACCAGGGCACTCATTTCTTGAACAGAACCATTGAGGCATTGACAGAAGAGTTCCACATTCACCATCAACGTAGTACGCCTTATCATCCACATGTGAATGGAACTGTTGAAGGTTCAATAAAGTACTGGAGAATGCACTCGCTAAGGTATGCAATGTGAATAGGGATGACTGGGATCTGCACACCCCGCAGTATTATGGGCATACAGGACCACATGCAAGAAGTTGACTGGCCATATGCCGTTTAGGCTGGCCTATGGGAAGGAAGCCATAATGCCAATGGAGTACATTGTTCCCAGGTTGAGAATAGATGTGTTTACAGGCATGGTAGATCGTGACGTGATGGAATAAAGGCTTCCCCACTTGGTTGGTCTGGAGGAGGATCGCTTCATTGCAGGATTTCACCAACAAGTGCAGAAGGAAAGGGAAAAAGCATGGCATGATCGCCACATCAAGAACAAGTCTTTCCAGGTAGGTGATCTAGTCCTCCTGTATGATACTAAATTCATGAAATTTCTTGGAAAGCAAGGATGATTTTAAGAACCCCCCCAAAATTTATATGTATAAAAAAATGGGTGAATCTCCCCGATATATATGAAAACTTGAAGGCGATTTTATCAATAATATAATATGTATATATAATTTTTTTGGCGAATCTTTCATTTCATTATATAATGCTATAAAATATTGGCGAATCTTTCACTAAATTATAATATATTATAAAATCTTGGCGAATATTTCACTTAATTATAAAAAAAATTGTAAAAACTTGGTGAATCTTTCAATGATTTATAAAATATAGTAAAAATTTGGCAAATCTTTTTCCAATAAGACTCAAGCTTTTGATTATGTATATTACTAAGGTAGTGCAACAAAATAATATACACAGGAGCTCAAATGGACTCTCTCGAATCCTAGAATCTCGAATGAACAAGTGTATGAATGAGGAGATGATGGATTTATTTATACATTTCGCAAGCAGTATTTGATCACTCACAACTAGAAGATGTCGACGAAACATGACTGCACTAACTAGATTCAGGGAAAGTAGGGACTCTACTTGTTATCTCGTCCCTTAAAGGTCCAATGGACATGCAGGGTCATGAATCTTGACATGCCAACAAATTGATAGAATTAAGTGAATATCCTAGTAATGGGCCACTTCCTTTATATAGAGAGATAGTTATAGGACCAATTCCAATCTTCCAACCAATCTTCTCACCAAAATTTCATCTCTTTGGTGTCGAATGGTAGGAGAGTTGCATATTTGTTAGTGAATACTTAAAATGGCTCAATCCACACAAATTTTCCTCTGCAAGTGATAACTTCAACCATCACTATTTTAAAATTTCCAAACACCATAAAAGCATCAATAAATTGATAAATAACAACCCCATGCACTTCTAAATTCACCCAGTGATGCGAATAATGCCCCATGCACTTCTAAATTCACCCCGTGATGAGAAAAACGCACCAGACACTTCAATACTTGACTCGAGAACATCAAAATTCTTCCAAAGATGATAAACAATTGCTAAGCACTTCAGTATTTTCCTAGGTACTTCTAAATTCTCCTAAGGATGATAAAAGTCCCCTTGCACTTCAATATTTTCCCCAAGCACTTCAAAATCCCCCCCAGGTACTTCAATACTTGCTCCATGCACTTCTAAATTGACCAATGATGATAGAAACGTCCCATGCACTTCAATACTTGCCTTGGCCACTTCAAAATTCTCCAAACGATGATAAGAATGCCCAGACACTTCAATATTCTCCCCAGGCACTTCAAAATTCTCGTAACAAAGATAAAAACGCCCCCGTCCACTTCCATGTTTGCACAGGCACTTCATTGCTTTCCCTAAACACTTCAAAATTCATCCAATGATGATAAAGATTCCCTAGACACTTCAAAATTCATCCAATGATGATAAATATTCCCTAGGCACTTCAATACTTGCCCTAGGTAAGGTAGAAAAACACCCGACAATAATATAATCAACCAGACAATCACAAAAATTCCCCAGTACACACATTCCTTGGCATTTGATAACTTTGTCCATCACTGTTTTAAAACCTCCCAGCACTATAAAATCATCCTTACATTGGTAAACAACAACCCCATGCACTTCTAAATTCACCCAGTGATGAGAAAAATGCCCCATGCACTTCAAAATTCACCCATTGACAAGAAAAACGCCCTAGGCACTTCAAAATTCACACATTGACAAGAAAAATGCCCCCGGCACTTCAAAATTCTCTGAAAGATGATAAACATTCCCTAAGGACTTCAATATTTTCCCCAAGCACTTCAAAATTGCCCCCGGGCACTTCAAAATTCTCCAAAATATGATAAAAATTCCCTAAGGACTTCAATATTTTCCCCAAGCACTTCAAAATTTCCCCCGGGCACTTCAATACTTGCCCCATGCACTTCTCAATTGACCCAATGATGATAGAAACATCCCATGCACTTCAATACATGCCTTGGCCACTTCAAAATTCTCCCAACAATGATAAATATTAAAAATGCCCATACACTTCAATATTTCCCCAGGCACTTGAAAATTCTTGCAATGAAGATAAAAACGCCCCCGTCCACTTCCATGTTTTCCCAGACACTTCATTACATTCCCTAGACGCTTCAAAATTTGTCCAATGATGATAAAGATGCCCTAGGCTCTTCAATACTTGCCCTAGGCAAGGGAGAAAAACACCCGACAATGATATAATCACCCGGGCAATAACAAAAATTCCCTAGTACACACAAATTTGCCTCGGCATGTGATAAATTTGGCCATCACTCTTTTAAAACGTCCCAACACTATAAAAGCATCCTTAATACATTGATAAACAACAACCCCACTTCTAAATTCACCTAGTGATGAGAAAAACGCTCCATTCACTTCAAAATTCACCCATTGACAAGCGAAACGCCCCATGCACTTCAAAATTCACCCATTGACAACCAAAACACCCTAGTCACTTCAATACTTTCCCCTGGCACTTCAAAATTCTTTGAAAGATGATAAAAATTCCCTAATCACTTCAATATTTTCCCCAAGCACTTCAAAACTGTCCCTAGGCACTTCAATGCTTTCCCCATGCACTTCTAAATTAACCCAATGATGATAGAAACATCCCATGCACTTCAATACTTGCCTTGAGCACTTCAAAATTCTCCCAATGATGATAAAAGTGCCCATACACTTGAATATTTCCCCAGGCACTTGAAAATTCTCGCAACGAAGATAAAAATGTCCCTACCCACTTCCATGTGTTCCCAGGCACTTCATTACATGCCCTAGACACTTCAAAATTTGTCCAATGATGAAAAATATGCGCTAGGCACCTCAATACTTGCCCTAGGCAACAGAGAAAAACACTTGACAATGATATAATCACCCACGCAGTCACAAAAATGCCTCAGTACACACAAATTTGCCTCGACATGTGATAACTTTGGCCATCACTGTTTTAAAACATCCCAACATGATACAAGCATCCTTACATTGATAAAAAACAACCCCATGAAATTTTAAATTCACCCAGTGATGAGAAAAATGCCCCATGCACTTCAAAACTCACCCATTGACAAGAAAAATGCCCCAGGCACTTCAATACTTTCCCAGGGCACTTCAAAATTCTCCAAAAGATGATAAAAATTCCATAAGCACTTTGGTGACATTGTCTCTTGATCAAATGATGAACTTAGGTTCTCATAAATATAATATTGGTAATATACACTCTATAGTTGAAGGATCCCTTTCACTTTGGAGTTAGGCAGCTTCAACTATCTTGTCGAAAGCTTCTTATGATCCAACTTTGACTGATATTTAAATCCTGCAGTTGTTAAAACACAAGGTGAAGGTTACAATTATATCCTCGCAGAGATTACTTTTTTATTTTTCCACAATTGAGAAAATGGTGGAATGACACACCATTTGCTACGGATTTTCAATTGAGTTAATATGAATTTCAGAAGGGAAGCTTTTTCCAATCACTTTCATCAAATAGCCCATCATGATCCAACATTGAAGCTTCAACCTATTATCCTTTTTAATGCTCTATTTCACTGGAATGCAGATCTATTTTCCTTCTATATGGCCAAAGTTATCATAGTGTATTCTCTAACAAATCTATAGTAGTCTACAATATTCATCATAGCTTTCAGGATGGAGTTCAAGTGGATCCGATCCATATGGTCATGCATGGAAAGGAATCTACTACTTAGGATCTACTGCAAAAGAAATCAAACTTTCTTGGCTAGGATTGACAAGATGCTTGGGATTCCAGCTATCAAGCCTTTCTTCCTTGGCGACTTCAGATCTAAGCAACTTCAATATTCAAATCCCCTTCCCATTTCAACTTCCTCCCAACATCTCATACCTAAACCTTATTGGCAATGTCCTCAGAGATGCACTACCTTACTCAATTTTGGGAATTACTTCATTCAATTATTTGGATCTTCCTTCAAGTTTCAACTCACTGTCAACTCACTCTATCCTGCATGTGCATAATATTCAGCTAACAGGGCCTATTGATGTACTTGGCGGCCTTCCTCTGATAGATCTCTATTGATGTGTTATCAGAACTGGACCACACATTGCTTAACCAACCAGTTAGATAATTTCTTAGTGTTTTTTAGTAAAACCGAGCCAATCAAATTGAAAATGGTCAGTTCTATATGAAACTGGTCATTTTAGTCTGGATCGGTTGGTTCTATACAATTTCATACGAGTGGGTATGTGCTAGGAAAATTAACTAAAAATAAAAAATAAAAGATTAAAAAATAAAACTTAAAACCCTAACCTAATTCTAAACCCTTACATCCCATATATATGAGAAAACTTTGCATATTTGTGTCTAATAGTTTGGATTCAGATGGATGTACATGAATATATTTGTTTTTAATCAAAAATTGAATATTTAATGTATTTTTTCATCCATTGTTATAATAAGTCACCGCAAGTCATCTTAAATCATAAAGTATACAATGCATAAGGGTAGGTGACGGGATTGGTTTAATAAAGCATTTGGTGGATGACCTTGGGTAAAGACGTGCTCAATAGAGCAAGATTATTTGAAACCCATTTCCCCATTAAATATCTTTTAGCACAAACTGCCAGAAGGAAGTAGTCTAGCCTTTCCTTAAAACAATGACTTTCTTCTATGTCTTTTACTTCCATATCTTGTGTTTATACATATTTAATAGATAACCCATGTGTGCAGTGGCAATTGTGATCATAAATATTTCAAAAAACTCACAAAATTATTTTATTTTCATACTACAATGCTAGCATAATTGAAAAAAGTGATTGCAAGAGATCTATTGAATATTTGAAGAGTTTTAAAGGGACAATCCCCTTTAATCAACATTGAACTAGTTCTAAAGTGAGAGGGACCTTCACACCATCCTTATATTTCCTTTCTATGACTCTTGATATGTTTCTTTCCTCACGCAATATTATAAAGATGTTGATTCAACATATCAGATTTTTTGGCCCCATTGTTGGGAAGTCCAACTTTGTTCCTTGTGAATCATAATTTTTGCATACATTTATGCACAATGATAGCAAATTTTTCAATGTTCAATAACATATTGTAACTGGGTAAAAGGAATAATTTCTGTTAGCAATTCCTTGGAGGATTAGTCAACCTGGATCTATCAAGAAGATGTGCTTGATTTGATCTCAATAAATATTTTTTCATAATTGAATGACCCAAGAGATTTGTTGCATTAGGAAAGAACGAAGTCCTCTATAGTTGATTCCAAAGTTCATTATTAGAAGGTTTCTAATTCACATTAAGATTTTGCTCATGCTCCTTTCTATAATCTTGTTTCTTTTAATTTAGACTTCACATGGCCAGAGGAGCCTCTAGCTTCTAATCCCTCCTTGCTCCAACAATTTAGCCCATTAATTAGTTTTAATGATTCTTTGTTTAAAGAGTCATTTCCTTCTACAATCAATACTTTTTACTCATGTCTTCAAGTCCATTGATTCTAGTATTGATTTCTTCCTCAATACTCACTATGGTTGTGATTGTTTGTCAATTTATTGCTATTTCGACTAGCCTCGTCAATTGTGTTACTCAAATGCCAAATTGGAGAACAGATAGATATGCATCATTGAATTTGATTGCAATAGAATGTTGACCACATTATTTTCAAAGCGTTATCGTAAATTCCTTACAATATTTCATAATAATTATGTTATTTTTATAGAAGACCATCATGATGTCAATAGTACATTTGTTGAGGATTTGGATATTGAGCTTGAAAATGTATTGCTAAAGTTGATCACCCAAAACTTGGAGAATGGTGCAAGGAAATGGTACAAAATTTTAACAGTGGGTGGAATCGCAGCATGGAATTATTTTTCACAAGATTTCAGAGATAACTTGGGTGAAGAAAAAGATAATTCATTGCTACTAGCAGAATTTATGGGAATGAGGAAAATACTCCAAAAGGCATGCGTGACAAAAAGACAGTTCAGTTTTCTAAACAATAGTTCTAGAATGACCAACTTCCTCGATATTTATTAGATTTTCTATTATAATTACTTTCCTGAAATCCCACAGCTGCATTGCATCAATGGCATCGAGATGGCACAATTCTGAGCACTCTATCAAAAGATAATTTCTCTCAAAGAGCCCCTCCAAAAGGCTCAAAATTATGTCCACATGCCAATAATAATCCTTCAAGTTAGGATGTCACCTCCAAATGGCTCAATATCCCAAGGGTAAAATCTTAACATATGTGCAATGATGTCCATGGGAGGTAACACACAGTAAATACACAAACCATTAATATCAATATTCTTTGAGTTGGATAGCAGTTTCATTAATATAAAATAGAAGTGTGCGCTATTTTTTTGTAGGTTCAAATCACCAAAAATTATCTTGAAATATTTTGTTAGGAACCCATGTCTTTACTTTGTTAGTATGTTGTTATTGGACGCATATGCTTTGTAAGTCGTCCCGTAGTATTTGTTGATCAATAGTTTGTGTTATTGTTGTTGGCGCATATGCTTTGTAAGTCGCCTGTAGTATTGTTGATCCATAGTTTGTAACGACCCATGGTTTCGACCCATAGTATTGGCGCCTAGAATTAGTATATAAGTGTGTGTTGAGACCTATGAAGGCACCATGAAGTTATTTGTATTGAGCTTGCTCATAGGAGGTTGCCCCCTCGAAGTGGCCTGTGATCAATATAAAAGTGATTCTGAGTTCTGTCATTTCTGGTATTTCGCATATTCGTATTAATTAATTGTTGCAGGTGCCTCACATATTTTGGTTCACAAAATATGCTAGATGTTGTGACTCTTCATGATAACTCCATACTTATTGCAACAAGACTTTGTGCTGAATTACAATCAACGATGTCAACTATCTATAGTGCTTCTCATGCATACATAGTGTCACATGAATATTCGACCATTTTAATATCATATCTCCACTCCTAAATTATGATGAAGCATTCCACAATCCATAATTTTGAAGGTTTCTTGTTATACAATGTGATGATGAGGTCATCAAATTATAATATTCTAACCACAATCTCATATATACCATTGATTTTGTCATATAAGCTTCAGATTGGATGGGATTCTTAAAAACCATTGGCTTTGAAGTGTTTATCATTTCTTCCATACCAGGCTCTATAAGCCCTTGAGTCTTAACCCAAAATTCTTTCAAAATTCTTTTTAATTGCTTCTTGTCCAAGATCTCACCTGGAAATTTGCTAAGGCTTTCAAAAATGATATTCAAGTTCAATTCTTTTTTTTGCCAATATTAACCCCAAGCATTCTATCTTTGTTTTGCAAATTCAATATTTGTCTTAATTAGAGCTAATCCTTGTTTGTAGACTCCGTCATAGAATTGGTTGAGGTGATTCTTGTAATGGTTCATATCTATAGAAAAAATCAACAAATCATAAATATAAACAACGAAAAATTCCAGTTCTCTAAAAATATCCTCCATTCATCTCTTGAATTATGAAGGAGCATTCTCGAATTCAAAGGGAAGAACCCTCCACTATTAATGACCATGTGGGACAACAAATCCTATCTTGAATCTATCTGGAGCTTTTCTACCAATTTTACAAAGTCCTCTCTTGAGATCAAATTTGCTAAATACATTAATTCTAGTTATTTTGGCAGGAAAAGCATTCTTTGAAGGAAGAGCATACCTGATAAGCAATAGAGATTTTTTCAATTCTCTGTAATTTTTTATCACCATTCTTGGATTTTCTCTTTTCTACTCTGAATGCTTGTTGACGTAGAATGAAAGACATTCCCATGGGATCTTAATTGGATCAATTAATATATTTTTTTTTTCTTCTTCTTCTTTCTGTAAGATCTCTATTATTTTTTGCTTGCGGTATTCTAGCTCCACAAGTGATAAGGAATTGTCAGCTTCTTTCTACGGCGTTCCTTGGTAGTTTTCTTTGTAAGGCAAGTCAATGAAGTACTGCTCCCTTGTCTAGATAGCATTTAGTTTATTAGAAGTACAATCTTTTTCTATTTTCTCTTTTATGTCCCTAATGACTTCTTGACCATGTAATGCAGCATGTTTAATAATCTTCTCGAGCCTAGAAATTTTTCACTGATTCTTTAACCATATCTAGTTGTCAGGACGGCCTTCGACATTGATATGTATTTCTGTAGGGAATAGTGATTGCCTTACCTTCAATATGCAATGTTACCTTCTATTTTCCAATTTGCATTGGAAGATGCGTGTTAACAAAATATTGTCCTAAAAGGACATCAACACCTATATCAAAACAATATAGATTAACTGAAGTTTTATGGCCATTCAAAAAAATAGGAAAATCAGGGGAAAATAATTTTATGGGGTCCTATGAACATTTAATGGCCCTAAAAAATAGTTGTATGTTCTACCAATAATACTTAAGAATGACAATATATTTTGCACATGAAATAATAGCTCCCAGGTCAATGTGTGTATCCAAACTATATTGCTTTAAGCCCATTACATTATATCAATATTGCTTTAAATTGGGTTTCTAGAAGCAAAGACTCTTGTATCTTCTGGTTCTATAATATTATTTGGAACAAGAGCTAAAGCTTCTTCTTCTAACATATTTCCTTGTTTCTTACTATATCTGAAGCTCCCATTTCTCCTCTGAATCTCCTTCCAGTTATCTTTTAAGTTCTGCAAGTTCTCTCTTATCTTCTTTCAACAAAGCCATTATTTATTTTAGTAGATATTTCTTCTACTAGATTGCATTATAATTTTCTATAATGGATTTCTAAATTGTTAGTTTGTATTTAGTGGGACTAGGAGGATCAAACAAAGTTGGGCAAGGATTCGTGTTTGCAAAAATTCTCATTTGATGTAAGGAAGGTGGGTAATTATGTTCTTGGCTATTGAAATCAGGGTGGTATTTGAACTGGTAAGGACTCCTTGTTTGCTTGTGGGATGATTGGACTTGAGAAAGGACTTCAATAGTTTGAGGTTTGTGATCGGGAGATAATAATTATTTAAATTCACAATGCTAGGAAACAAAAGTACAAATAATTGTTGTTCAAGGTGGGTAATTGGTATTGGATATGCTGTCGAGGGTGAATTTGGCCAAGAGTAAGTGTGATAAAGCATTTACGTAACAAGATAAGATTTTCATTGAGATCTGAAGGAAGAATTAGAATATGAATTAGAATTAAGAGAAAATTTATTTTCATTAGCCACATCATTATCAATGTGAGAGGAAGAATCAATAACATAAACATATTCTCCATTAAAAGGAGGTGTAGATACTGATCACAATCCTCTAGATCATAATAAGAATGAAATAGTTCCATAAGCTTGGATTGATGTCTATTTTTATTCTTTAATGGGAACTGATTGGCCCAATGGCCGAGCTTGTGGCAAATGAAGCACGCATATTTTTTGGTAGGAGATGTCCTACACTTAAGGTAAGACTTTCAAGGATGATGATTCTTTTAGTCAGTTTCATGCATTTCTTATATCTCTTTGATGACCAACTGGAATTAGAAGAACATTCTATACATCTCCATTATTTTCCACATTTCTTGGATTTTTTCTTTTTATTAGAACAACCAAAATGATAAGTGTCTACATAGATATCACAGACCTATTTCCCAAAACCTAACTGTTTTTTTACTGATTTTGTTGTTTTTCTCTTGATACATTCTTTCTACAATGTCTTAACTATTTATTCTTGTAATGTTGCCACAGAAAGTTCTTCAATTTCAATATCTTCATTATAAAATATTTCTTTACCTAGATTGGGAATTCTCCCATGCATTGAAGCTAAATAATGCCTAAGGTAAGGAGTATTGCAAGGGTCTAGAGATCTATATAATAAATCTTGCATCATGCAGTAAAAATCAGGAAGTTCTCTAATATCACAAAGGATTGGTGACACATATAAATCTACATGATGTTCTTTATCAATTTTTTCACTCCCAAAAAATTCATGAACTACCTCTTTGGAAAGCTCATCCACAAGTTTTTCAGATTCCATTATATCTACTTTTTCTTTGTTTGGGAGTCTGTGCCACCATAAGTCTAAATTTCTAGAAAAAAACCATGTTAATATGAGAGCAAGTGTTCATTCCAAGAGACTATTATGATGACAGATTTTTTAGTTTTTTCCCATGCAACCCATCTATGTATTATCATCATTAATTCACTTTGAGACCTAAAATTTAAATTTGTGATAGTAGCATGATCCACATTTTCCTTGGAAAGTCCTGGGAAATCTTCAAAGTTAGTAGGGTCATAAGGGACCCTCTTACTAGATCCATAGTTAGCTTGGAACCATTTTCCCCATACCGACTAAAATGGGATTCCTCCACTATATTCATCAAGTAATATAGGATTCTAAGGAGATTAGATTGTGAGGGGACAGGACCAGGTTCTTCTACTTTTACCATTTTTATAGAAGGAATTCTGGTTTTGAGTAGTTTCAATGTTTTGCAAGCTAAGGAAATAATTATCCTTAACTATCTTTTCTTGTTGTACCAATGTTTGAGCATAAATTATGAAAATACTGTGATGCGTCTCCCTTATCCATCATTCCAAAGTTTGGCCAAAAATGTTATTTGAATCCTTCAAAGGGGAAAAACCAATCCTAGAATATGCAGAACATAGGAGGAAAACATTCTGAATGTATGCATATTTGCTCTCCTAGGGATCTCAAACCTCTGAGATAACCACTACCCAAGAAGAAAGGAGAATCTCATGATAAAAATCCTCTACCTATAAGGTCTCTTGTACCTGGGAATTATGATCCTAAGTTCAAATATGGGTGTTTGGTTGTAGATTTCAATTTTATGCATTACAGAAAATTCATTGAATAAAAACCGTTGTATACAATAAGGCTCCATAACTATTCTAATTATCAGACCATTTTACTAGCTCAAAACCTACATGATATTCATG
Source organism: Larix kaempferi (assembly GCA_027924585.1). Lineage (NCBI taxonomy): Eukaryota > Viridiplantae > Streptophyta > Pinopsida > Pinales > Pinaceae > Larix > Larix kaempferi. Next base: position 117,216 of record BSBM01001823.1, read on the forward strand.
CACAAGATGTGTTGCAAACAAAAATCCATATATCAAGAATCCATCATGAACTAGAGGAACTCCAGAATAGAGATGTAACATAAACTGTTTTTTTTGGATATCCTCAAGAAATTGGATGTTAATATTGAGCTTGTTGTGGATCTAAATTTTTTCTTGTGTGGACCAGAGTCTCCATTATAGTCATAAAAGGTCAAACTTATGATTTCTTCAAAAGTAAAAGAAAGGAAATTGTACATGACTAACTCACCCCTAAAGGCTTATAGCAAAGATATCTATAGCAAGAAAAGATAGTTAAGTCCATTTCCTTAGCTTGCCAAAAGTTGGAACTACTCAAAAGAAGAATTAATTCTGTAACAATTGTAAAAGAAGTAGAATCTGGTCATGTCCTCTCACAAAATCATCCTCTTGAGAATCCCAGATCAATTGATGATGATAGTGGAGGAAGATCATTCCAATCAACTTATAAAAAATGGTGCCAATCTAATTATGGATCTAGCAGAAAGGCCCCTAATGACCCTGCTAACTCTAAAGATTTCCCAGGACTTTCTATGGAAAATGTGGATCATGCTCCTATTTCAAATTTAAATTTTATATTCTGAAATAAAGTAATGATGATAATACATAGATGAGTTGCATGGGAAAAACTCAAAAATCTATCTCTAGAAATAGAGTTTCTTGGAATGAACTTGCTCTTAGATTAACATGGATGTTTCTCTAAAAATTTATAATTATGGTGGCACAAAATCCCAGGCAAACGACAAATTAGACATTGGAATATGTCAAACCCATTGGATGAGCTATCCAAAGCAGTAGTTCGAGAATTAAAAATTGATGAACAACATCATGTAAATTTATTCATGTCTCAAAGACTTTGTGATATTAGAGAACTTCCCAAATTTTCCTGCATGATGGAAGATTTATTATTGTCAAATGAGACCAAGACAACCATTGAAGATAGATTTTACAAAACAGAAGCTTGTTTGTAGCTGTCAATTTAACACTAAAGGAAACATATATCCAATCATATAGTTCATAGGTTACAGAAAACAACACTTTGCTATCCAGCCAAAAATTATTGAAAGAGCTAAAAAAAATTAGGTCATCGTCCTCTTGAAACTCAATCATATGATACTTTAACATGCTATTATTTATTAACACTAAATGCAACCTATATTTGATCAGATAGTTCATAGGTTACGTAAAACAACAATCTACTTTGCTATCCATCCAAAAATTATTGAAAGAGCTTAAAAAAAACCACATCCTGTGAATCAAATATTACCCAATTACAAAAAATAATCCGATCCTACTTGCAAATGTTGGGAAATTCATTCACAATATAATAACCAAAACAAATTCTTTAAAGAAAAAATAACTGTTCTTACAAATATATCAGCAAACCCAAGCAATTCTGAAAGGAATTTATGCAATGTGTTCACATAAACCATTCACTAGCACTATGCTGATCAAATAAAATATTTTCCTCTTAGACTACTCCCAAGTATAATGATAAACAACCAAAATTGACATATCACTATCTTGCTATTTCATTGAAAGAAGGCTAAAAAGAACATAAGAGATATATGACCTAAAATCTAAAATAATTCCAACACTGCAGCACGTATTCAATGCTGTGAGTTTCGAAAATAACTTTAAACATTTTTAGGAACCAACATCTATAAGAACTATTGCCATCCTTGCATAGTGCAGAGATCATTATGTTATAAGAAGCTATATCAAGAGTTCAACTTCTTTTTGACATCTCATCAAAAAGTTGAAATGCTTGTTGTAACTTCCCATCCTTGCACAAACCATTTAACAATGTATTGTATGTAACCAAATTAGGGTGGTAACCCTTGCATTCAATATTTGTCAGAAGTGCACAAGCTTCTTCTGACCTATTTTTTTGGCATAAACCACTGAAAAAAATATTAAATGTAACAATATCAAGAACACAACCCTTTCCAAGAAAATATTGCAGCAACTTGTGCGCCTCTACAAATTTGCCTTCCTTATAGAGACCTCCTATTAGTGCAGTGTAAGTATATAGATCAGGAGAAAGGCCCTTTTAGGAAATAACATCCATTAATTGGTAGGCTTTTGAAAATGTTGATGTATATGTAACTTCGGAATGTATTTCATCTATGTATTTCATATATATTTATTGTACCCTTATTAGAGATGTGTTATTCCTCTATAAGGAAGTGTCATCATGTGGGTTGACAAGTGTCGCAAGTGTGTGTACTTGCCGATGGGTTATTAGACCACCATGAGTGGGGTTGGCCCTGAAATATATATATTATAATGTGGATGTACCTAGCTAGACAAGTCGGCCCCATAAGGTCACTGGGAAAACAGATTAGTATAAATAGAGATCAGGTGATCTCTATTTAGATCATTCGGAAAAGTACATCTCTCTCTCTCAGAAAGTGGTGCACTAGTGAGGAGGAGGATCATTTGCTACTAGGAGACTATCTCAGTGTATTTTGGTTGTACTTTGGTTGAGCCATTTCTCTCTCTATCTCTGAGGAAGTTGTGGGGTTTTTCACCTTAGGGTTTTCCCCACGGAAACTCTGTGTCTCTTGTCTCTCATGCTTTTGATTCTTGTGATGCTTGTCATGCATTGATATACTGTATATGTTATTCTCTCAGTGAAGATCCTAGAGTATTTTGAATTAATGCTCAAAATTTAACATGGTATCATAGCTAACCTGAGAAGAAGACATTTTAGAGTGACGGAAACTTGAGTTTCTTGTTTATTGGGTTTCTCTCCACAGATTTTGGAAAAGCAGTATAGTGGATTGACTCTACTCATCAAGGCGCATCTATCTGTCCAATCAGAATTCAATTCTGAGCATTTTCAGATTTGGCCTTAAAAATTAGGGTTTCCACAAAATTAGGAATTTCTAAAATCTGAAGACATAGCTGGAAGCTCCTTGCAAAAATCAAAGTTTAGAGCTTTGGATCGATATTTTTGGGTGGGTATATCTCCGAGAAACTCAAACCCTAATTCAGGGCTCTCCCTAGTGAACCCAGGAGGATGAAAAGGAAAATCTGAAGGGTAAAACTTTGTTGATCTCAAATTCTGAATGCATCAGGCTGATTAGCTCATCAAAGCGCATCTTTTTATCCTTTTAGAAAATTGAAATTCACATTTTGAATTTTTAGGGTTTTTTTGACAAACCCTAATTCGAGACCAGATCCAATTTTCAGCATTTCAAGTGGTAAGACCTAAATCTTTTCTATTTCCATTTGAAGTACTCTTTAAGATGTCTCACCACACCAAGATTGAGGATAAGCTTGAAGGGGCTGATAACTTCTGAGCTTGGAAGTATAGGATTGGGTTAATCCTGGAAGAGAATGAGTTGGACTCATATATAAAAGAAGACATCCCTATCCCAGAGGATGAAGAGGCCAAGGTATTGCATAAGAAGAACTTGGTCAAGGCAAAGAGAATCATTGCTGATTCTATCAAAGATCATCTCATACCCCATGTGTCTTCTCTAAAGACACCCAAGGAGATGTTTGACTCTTTGACCAAGCTATTTGAAGGGAAGAAAATAAATCGAAAGATGACTCTGCGGAATCAATTGAAAGGGGTCAAGATGTTGAATGGAGAAACCATTCAATCTTATTTCTCCAAGGTCTCTCAGATCAAGGAGCAACTTGAAGTTGTGGATGAAGTAGTGGACAATGGTGAAGTTGTTATGACCACTCTGAATGGCCTACCTAGGTCATGGGACTCCTTTATTCAAGGAATCTGTGCAAGAAAGAAATTGATCTCTTTCAGTAAACTATGGGAGGAATGCTCTCAAGAAGAAGCTAGACTTATAGTTCATGAGGAAAAGATGGGAGGTGAAGATCAAGCTCTTGCAACTCACACCAAAAGAAGCAAGCCCAAGAAGGAGCACTCTTGCTACAAAAGATCCTATCAAAAGAATAAGAAGGATCTAAGATGCTTCACATGCAATGAGAAGGGTCACTTTGCTTCCAATTGTCCCAAGAACAAAAGGGATAATAACAACAACCTCAGCAAGAAGAAGAAGGGAAACAAAAGAAATTTCCATGCTCATGCTGCCAAGGATGATGAACCTCCAAAGAAGAAGGCTGGGGCAGAAAGTAGTGATGATGACTCATCAAGTGAAGAAGAGTATGTTCTAATCTCTACTCTCACGGTTACTATCTCCCATGGTTGTAATGATTGGTTGATTGATAGTGGGGCTTCCAAACACATGACTGGGTTTAAGGAATGTTTTGTGAATCTATCTAAACATGAATCACCCCATAAGGTGAAACTTGGGGATGATTATCAATACCCAATCAAAGGAAGTGGTGAAGCCTCCTACGACCTAGATTCTGGAAAATCTTTGAAGATGAAAGAAGTTGTTTATGTACCTGGGCTCAAGAAGAACTTACTCTCCATATATGCTTTGGATGCAAAAGGTATGAGGGTTGCATTTGTGGATGGCCAAGTCCTAATGTCGCCAAAGGGAAAGACCATAGATGATGCAGTAGTAATTGGAGAGCAAGAGGGAGGTTTGTATAAATTGAAGGGACAACTTGAACATGCCATGGTGCATGAATCCATGGAGCCAAGTGAACTTTGGCATAGAAGACTTGCTCATATGCACTCTAGGGAACTTCCAATTACAAGCAAGACTGTAGAAGGTCTTCCTGAAATCAAGACCAAATATGAAGGTGTTTGCAAAAAATGTGCAAAAGGTAAGAACATTAAGAATGCTTTCCCAAGCAGTGAAAGTAAGGCCAAAGATATCCTAGAAATCATCCACTCAGATGTATGCGGTCCTATGTCATCTAGTTCTCTTAGTGGGTATGTTTACTATGTCTCATTTATCGATGACTTCTCCAGGAAGACTTGGGTATACTTCTTGAAGAACAAAGATGAGGTGTTTGATAAGTTCAAGGAAATCAAAACCTTGATGGAGAATCAAACTATCAGGAAGATCAAAACATTCAGATCCGACAATGGTGGAGAATTCACCTCAAGTGACTTCAAGAAGCTTTGTAGTGATTCAGGGATTAAGAGGGAGTTGATTGCTGGTTATAATCCTCAACAAAATGGAGTTGCAGAAAGGAAGAACAGAACTATCATGGAAGTAGCAAGGGCAATGCTGCATGATCAAGATCTACCTATGCATCTATGGGCAAAAGCAGCTAGAACAGCTGTATATGTGCAGAACACAACACCCCACAAGATATTGGACAACAAGACACCATAAGAGGTCTTTTCTGGTAAGAAAATTGAAGTCAGCCATCTCAGAATATTTGGTTGTCGAATATACACTCATGTCCCAAAGGAAAAGAGGACTAAACTAGATCCTTCAAGAAAGAAGGGTATCTTTTGTTAAATTTTGAGCATTAATTCACAATACTCTAGGATCTTCACTGAGAGAATAACATATACAGTATATTAATGCATAACAATCACAATAAGCATCACAAGTATCACAAGAATCAAAAGCATGAGAGACAAGAGACACAGAGTTTCTGTGGGGAAAACCCTAAGGTGAAAAACCCCACAACTTCCTGAGAGATAGAGAGAGCAATGGCTCAACCAAAGTACAACCAAAATACACTGAGATAGTCTCCTAGTAGCAGATGATCCTCCTCCTCACTAGTGCGCCACTTTCTGAGTGAGAGAGATGTGCTTTTCCGAATGATCGAAATAGAGATCACCTGATCTCTATTTATACTAACATGTTTGCCCAGTGACCTTATGGGGCCGACTTGTCTAGCTAGGTACATCCACATTATAATATATATTTCAGGGCCGACCCCACACATGGTGGTCTAATAACCCATCGGCAAGTACACACACTTGCGACACTTGTCAATCCACATGACGACACTTCCTTATAGAGGAATGACACATCTCTTATAAGGCTACAATAAATATACACAGATGAAATACATTCCGAAGTTACATATACATCAAAACTCCCTCTTAACTAGGAAGGTATTTCTCGACACAGATCTGTTAGACAAGTCTTCTTCTCGGGATCATCATCATCGATGCATCATCATCATCATCAATGCTGCTGCTATCTCAACCAATCTCTGACTCTACTCGTCATAGGAAGTTCTACAGAGCCAGTCCTTTTTCATAATAGATGTAGGCCCACCACCTGCAAGTCTTCATCATCACTGGCCATACTGTGGAATCCTCGGGACTTATTACGTGCGTCACAAAACCTGGCTGCAGCATCCCAAGCTATTACGAGGACACAGCTCTACCTGTAGGATCTCCCAGGAGCACATTACATGTGACCTATCACAAAACCTGGCGGAAGCATCCCAGGCTGTTACGAGCACACAGCTCTACCTGTCGGATCTCCCAGGAGCACATTACATGTGATCTCACCACAAAACCTGGCTGAAGCATCCCAGGCTGTTACAATCACACAGCTCTACCTATCGGATCTCCCAGAAGCACATTACATGTGGTCCACCACAAAACCTGGTTGAAGCATCTGAGGCCTTTTTCATCCTGTCCAAATCTCCTAGGAGGAAATTACATGTGGTCATGGAAAAACCTGGCTGAAGCATCTGAGGCCTTTTTCATCCTGTCCAGATCTCCCAGGAGCAAATTGCATGCCATAGGACAAAACCTCGCAAGATCATCTCAGGATGTTACGGGTCACAACTCCGACCTGAAGATCTCCCAGGGCACAAATTACATGTCCTCCCAGAGCAATGTCTCGAAAGAGCATCCTAGGCTGTTATGGGTACGCAACTCCGACCTATAGGATCTCCTATACATGCTCATCTGCAAAACCTGATCCATGGCCACAAAGTATCATCTGATACTCATCATACATCATCCAAATGTACACATGATCATCCTGATCATCATCATTGCAACATCCTGCTGCATGTCATCTAGAGAAGCTCTTCATCCACGATCACCCTGATCATGCAATGCATCCATTTGATGCACACCAAGTATCTACCTGATACATATCATCATACACAGTGTATCCATCTGATACATAGATACATGATCCACACAATGTATCCATCAACATACATGATCTACCTGATCATACAATATATCCACCTGATACATATACATATACATGGTCCAAGCATCCAACATGATGCATATACAAAATAAATACAAATGATCCAACCGATCATATCTAGCATCCAACATTATGTGTACATACATATAAATGATTCAACTAATCATATCCAACATCCAACATGATGCTTACATACATATAAATGATCCAACTGATTATATCCAACATCCAACATGATGCGTACATACATATACATATAAATGATCCAACTAATCATACAAAGCAGAAACTAGAACATCATCCTGATGCTCATCATCCAACGCTTACATCCACAACCATGTGAAGGATCCTCCTTTCAACATGCTTGGAATGGCTTCAGCAAATGTGTCCATCACTTCTTCCTCAAAGTGTCCTCGATTTGAAGAACACCAAGCCTCTCCCTGAAGTATTCAAACTTCACCTTGGCTAGTGGCTTCGTCAGCACATCTGCAATCTGCTCGTCCGTCGCAACATACAGGAGCTTCACAACTCCTCTCTGCACCATATCCCTGATATAGTGATATTTGATCTCTATGTGTTTCGACCTGTCATGAAACATTGGATTCTCGGACAACTTCACACAACTTTGGTTATCACAGAAGATACCAGTAGCATCCAACGGGAGATCAAATAACTCAGACAGTAGCTTCCATAACCATACTGCCTCACAACTAGCTGAACAGGTTGCAACATACTCTGCCTCAGCTATACTCAGTGCTACGCAGTACTTCTTCCTACTAATACAAGAGATCACACCTGATCCCATATTGAAGCAGCACCCAGATGTGCTCTTCCTATCTGCAGCACTGCCAGTCCAATCTGAATCAACATAACCCTGCAGGTCAAACTTTTGGTTCACTTCATACTTGAGCCCATAATCCACTGTACTCTTCAGCTACCTCAGAACATGCTTTACAACAACCAGGTGAACACTCCTCGAATCCGTCAAGAACTAGCTCAATGTGTTCACAGCAAAGCAAATGTCTGGTCTCGTGTTCGTCATGTACATCAAGGACCCAATCATCTGACGATACATAGAGATATCAACCGGCTCAGATGAAGCATCGCATAGAAGCTTCATATTCGATGCCATAGGTGTGGCCATGGCCTTGCAATCCATCATCCCGAATCTCTTCAGGATATCTACTGTGTACTTCCCTTGACCAAGGAAGATCCCACCTGCACTCTGCCACACCTCCATACCTAAGAAATATTGCATCATTCTCAAATCTTTCATATCGAACTCAGCAGCAAGCTTCCTCTTAGTATCTGCAATTAATCTGTCATCTCCTGTTACAAATAAGTCATCCACATACAGGAGTAGAATAACAGGATTCCCTTCCTCAACCTTGTAGTAAAGGTTGGAATCTGCTTTACTCTTGGTAAAGCCCAAACTAGATAGGAAACTGTCCATCCTACCATACAAGGATTTCTTCAATCTGCACACATATGACTCCCTGTCATTTATTTCAAAACCGACTAGCTGCTCCACATATACTTCCTCTTCAACTACACCATTCAAGAAAGTAGTCTTGACATCCATCTGGTGTATTTTCCATTTCATCGCTGCGGCCAGGTCAAGTACTGTTCTGATGGAAGTATACCTGGCTACAGGTGCAAAATTTTCTTCATTATCTATTCCCTCTTTCTGAGAGAAGCCACGAGCTACGAATCTTGCCTTGTATTTCTCCACATTGCCATCTGTAGCATGCTTGATTTTGTAAATCCATTTGGAAGTCACAACAGAATTCTCTTTAGGTCTTGGGACAACATCCCAAACATCATTCTTCATTATTGATTGATATTCCTCAACCATGGCATCCTTCCATTCTTTCTTTTCCGCTGCTTCTTCATAACTGGAAGGTTCTTTGTTCATAATGTCATAGAGTAAAGCAACATAGCTGGTATGTGATCTGGTTCTCTTGTTTGCTCTATGTTCCTCTTCTGGAATGCCAAATCTTTCTGCATCTTGAATGAGCTCTCTAGCCCATGCAGGTTTCCTCTTGTGAGAATTATCCTCATGGGGTGGATCTACAGGTTCTTGCGGATCTTCAAACTCATGAACAACTTCTGGAATTGCTTCGGTCATGGTAGTGTCTTGAAATCTAGTTTCCTTAGGTTCTTCATAAACTTCGATCGATGCCTTCCTTGATTTGATGAATGCTGAGTTCTCATCAAATGTCACATCCCTGCTGACATCAATCTTCTTGAACCCCGGAAAGTATATTCTATAATCCTTCGAGCTTTCACTGTAACCCACAAAGATACCCTTCTTTCCTGAAGGATCTAGTTTGGTCCTCTTTTCCTTTGGAACATGAGTGAATACTGGACAACCAAATATTCTGAGATGGCTGACTTCAGGTTTCTTACCAAAAAAGACCTCTTCTTGTGTCTTGTTGTCCAATATCTTGTGGGGTGTTCTGTTATGCACATATACAGCTGTTCTAGCTGCTTCTGCCCATAGATGCATAGGTAGATCCTGGTCATGGAGCATTGCTCTTGCTGATTCCATGATAGTTATGTTCTTCCTTTCTACAACTCCGTTCTGTTGAGGATTATAAGGAGCATTCAACTCCCTCTTAATCCCCGAATCACTACAAAGCTTCTTGAAGTCACCTGAGGTGAATTCTCCACCATTGTCAGATCTGAATGTTTTGATCTTCTTGTTAGTTTGATTTTCCATCAAGGTTTTGAATTCCTTAAACTTATCAAACACCTCATCTTTTTTCTTCAAGAAGTATACCCAAGTCTTCCTGGAGAAGTCATCAATAAATGAGACATAGTAAACATACCCACTTAGAGAATTGGATGACATAGGACCACATACATCCGAGTGGATGATTTCTAGGATGTCTTTTGCCTTGCTTTCACTGCTTGGGTAAGCCTTCTCAATGTTCTTACCTTTTGCACATCCTTTGCAAACACCTTCATGTTTGGTCTTGATTTCAGGAAGACCCTCTACAGCCTTGCTTGCAATTGGAAGTCCTCTATAGTGCATATGAGCAAGTCTTCTATGTCAAAGTTCACTTGGCTCCATGGATTCATGTACCATGGCATGTTCAGGTTGTCCCTTAAATTTATACAAACCTCTCTCTTGCTCTCCAATCACTACTGCATCATCTATGTTCTTTCGCTTTGGCCACATTAGGACTTGGCCATCCAAAAATGCAACCCTCATGCCTTTTGTATCCAATGCAGAGATGGAGAGTAAGTTCTTCTTGATCCCAGGTACATAAAGAACTTCTTTCATCTTCAAAGATTTTCAAGAATCTAGGTTGTAGGAGGCTTCACCACTTCCTTTGATTGGGTATTGATAATCATCCCCAAGTTTCACCTTATGGGGTGATTCATGTTTCGACAGATAGATGCGCCTTGATGAGTAGAGTCAATCTACTATACTTCTTTTCCAAAATATGTGGAGAGAAACCCAATAAACAAGAAACTCAAGTTTCCGTCACTGCAAAATGTCTTCTTCTCAGGTTAGCTCTGATACCATGTTAAATTTTGAGCATTAATTCACAATACTCTAGGATCTTCACTGAGAGAATAAAATATACAGTATATCAATGCATAACAATCACAATAAGCATGACAAGCATCACAAGAATCAAAAGCATGAGAGACAAGAGACACAGAGTTTCCGTGGGGAAAACCCTAAGGTGAAAACCCCCACAACTTCCTCAGAGATAGAGAGAGCAATGGCTCAACCAAAGTACTGTTAAATTTTCTGAATTTACTTCAATCTGATCTAGGATCTTAACTAAGAGAACAACATGTACAGCATATCTACAGCATATCAATCATGGAGATAATACAAGCACACAAGAGACACAAAGATTTACTTGGGGAAAACCATAAAGGTGAAAAAACCCAATAACTTCCTCAGAGATAGATAGAGCAATGATACAACCAACCATAAGAGATAGACATAACCTAGTAGTAGATCCTCCTCCTCCATAAGTGCGCCACTCCTCCTTGAGTGCATGAGTGAGAAGTGAGTGAGTAAATAGAGTGCCTCCCGCACTCTATTTATACTTGACTTGACTTGCCTTTTTACCTAACTCATGTAGGCTCGAACTTAACCACATAACATAATGCTGACTGGGCCGAACCCCAATAGGGTGGTCTAATAACCCTTTGACCCACATGGCCGACCCCCAATAGGGTGGTCTAATAACCCTTTGACCCACATGACTTATACAGGGTCGACCCCAACAAGGTGGTCTAATAACCCATCAAGAATAAGTTACGACATTTACAATATAAATGACGACACTTCCTTATAGAGGAATAATACCATCTCTATAGGAATACAATATACATATTTGTGAAATACATTCCAAAGTTACATATACATCAACAATTACAACCAAAATACACTGAGATAGTCTCCTAGTATCAGATGATCCTCCTCCTCACTAGTGCGCCACTTTCTGAGTGAGAGAGATGTGCTTTTCCGAATGATCTAAATAGAGATCACCTGATCTCTATTTATACTAACCTGTTTGCCCAGTGACCTTATGGGGCCGAATTTTCTAGCTAGGTACATCCACATTATAATATATATTTTAGGGTTGACCCCACACATGGTGGTCTAATAACCCATCGACAAGTACACACACTTGCGACACTTGTCAATCCACATGACGACACTTCCTTATAGAGGAATGACACATCTCTTATAAGGGTACAATAAATATACACAGATGAAATACATTCCGAAGTTACATATACATCAACATCTTTGTGGGTTACAATGAAAGCTCGAAGGCTTACAGAATATACTTTCCAGGGTTCAAGAATATTGATGTCAGTAGGGATGTAACATTTGATGAAAACTCAGCATTCATCAAATCGAGGAAGGAACCTATCGAAGTTTATGAAGAACCTAAGGAAACTAGATTTCAAGACACTACCATGACTGAAGTAGTTCCAGAAGTTGTTCGTGAGTTTGAAGATCCACAAGAACCTGTAGATCTACCCCGTGAGGATAACTCTCACAAGAGGAAACATGCATGGGCTAGAGAGCTCATTCAAGATGCAGAAAGATTTGGCATTCCAGAAGAAGAACACAGAGCAAAGAAGAGAACCAGATCACATACCAGCTATGTTTCTTTACTCTGTGACATTATGAACAAAGAGCCTTCCAGTTATGAAGAGGCAGGAAAAAAGAAAGAATGGAAGGATGCCATGGTTGAGGAATACCAATCAATAATGAAGAATGATGTTTGGGATGTTGTCCCAAGACCTAAAGAGAAGTCTGTTGTGACTTCCAAATGTATTTACAAAATCAAGCATGGTGCAGATGGCAGTGTAGAGAAATACAAGGCAAGATTCGTAGCTCGTGGCTTCTCTCAGAAAGAGGGAATATATTATGAAGACAATTTTGCACCTGTATCCAGGTATACTTCCATCAGAATAATACTTTCCTTGGCTGCAGCGATGAAATGGAAAATACACCAGATGGATGTCAAGACTGGTTTCTTGAATGGTGTAGTTGAAGAGGAAGTATATGTGGAGCAGCCACTCGGTTTTGAAATACATTACAGGGATTCATATGTGTGCAGATTGAAGAAAGCCTTGTATGGCTTGAAACAAGCTCCCAGAACTTGGTATGGTAGGATGGACAGTTTCCTATCTAGTTTGGGCTTTAGCAAGAGTAAAGTGGATTCCAACCTTTATTACAAGGTTGAGGAAGGGAATCCTGTGATTCTACTCCTGTGTGTGGATGACTTATTTGTAACAGGAGATGACAGATTGATTGCAGATATGAAGAGGAAGCTTGCTGCTGAGTTTGACATGAAAGATTTGGGAATGATGCATTATTTCCTAGGTATGGAGGTGTGGCAGAATGCAGGTGGGATCTTCCTTGGTCAAGGGAAGTACACAGTAGATATCCTAAATAGATTCAGGATGATGGATTGCAAGGCCATGGCCACACCTATGTCATCAAATATGAAGCTTCTATGTGATGCTTCATCTGAGTTGGTTGATGTCTCTATGTATCGTCAGATGATTGGGTCCTTGACGTACCTGACGAACACGAGACCAGACATTTGCTTTGCTATGAACACATTGAGTCAGTTCCTAACATATCCGAGGAGTGTTCACCTGGATACTGTAAAGCATGTTCTGAGGTACCTGAAGGGTACAGTGGATTATGGGCTCAAGTATGAGGCGAATCAAAATTTTAATGTGTGGGGTTATGTTGATTCAGATTGGGCTGGCAGTGCTGCAGATAGGAAGAGCACATCTGGATGCTGCTTTAGTATGGGATCAGGTGTGATCTCTTTGTTTAGAAGGAAGCAGTCCTATGTAGCACTGAGTACAGCTGAGGTTGAGTATGTTGCAGCCTGTTCAGCTAGTTGTGAGGCAGTATGGCTACAGAAGCTACTATCTGAGTTATTTGATCTCCCGTTGGATGCTACTGGTATCTTCTGTGATAACCAGAGTTGTGTGAAGCTGTCTGAGAACCCAGTGTTTCATGACAGGTCGAAACACATAGAGATCAAATATCACTATATCAGGGATATGGTGCAGAGAGGAGCTGTGAAGCTCCTGTATGTTGCGATGGACGAGCAGATTGCAGATGTGCTGACGAAGCCACTAGCCAAGGTGAAGTTTGAGTACTTCAGAGAGAGGCTTGGCATTCTTCAGATCGAGGACACTTCGAGGAAGAAGTGATGGACACATTTGTTGAATCCATTCCAAGCATGTTGGAAGGAGGATCCTTCACATGGCTATGGATGTAAGCGCTGGATGATGAGCATCAGGATGATGTTCTAGTTTCTTCTTGGATATGATCAGTTGGATCATTTTTATGTATGTATGTATGTATGCACCATGTTGGATGCTGGATATGATCAGTTGGATCATTTATATATGTATGTACGCATCATGTTGGATGCTGGATATGATCAGTTGGATCATTTATATATGTATGTATGCATCATGTTGGATGCTGGATATGATCAGTTGGATCATTTATATGTATGTACGCATCATGTTGGATGCTGGATATGATCGGTTGGATCATGTGTATGTATTTTGTATAAGCATCATGTTGGATGCTTGGACCATGTATCTGTATATGTATCAGGTGGATACATTGTATGATCAGGTGGATCATGTATGGTGATATGTATCATGTATTTGTATTTGTATCAGGTGGATACACTGTATGATCAGGTGGATCATGTATGATGATATGTATCAGGTAGATACTTGGCATGCATCAGGTAGATGCATTGTATGATCAGAATGATCATGGATGACGAGCTTCAGGATGTTGCTCCAGATGACATGCAGCAGGATGTTGCAGTGATGATGATCAGGATGATCATGTGTACATCAGGATGATGTATCGTGAGTATCAAGTTGATACTCTATGGCTGTGGATTAGGTTGTGCAGATGAGCATATAATTTGGCCCTGGGAGATTTGCAGATAGTCTTTCGAGGTTTTTCCTATGGAATATAATTTGGCCCTGGGATATCTGGCAAATTCTCTTTCGAGGTTTTGCTCTGGGAGAACATATAATTTGGCCCTGGGAGATCTGCAGATAGTCTTTTGAGTTTTTTCCTATGGCATATAATCTGGCCCTAGGATATCTGGAAGATGCTCTTTCGAGGTTTTGTCCTATGGCATATAATGTGTCCCTAGGAGATCCGATAGGTTGGGCTGTGTGCCCGTAATAAGTCCTGGGATGCTCTTGCGAGGTTTTTCCATGACCACATATAATCTGTCCCTGGGAGATCCTATAGGCAGAGCTATGTGCTCGTAACAGCCTGGGATTCTCTTGCGAGGTTTTGTGGTGACCACATATAATCTTTCCCTGGGAGATCCTATAGGTAGAGCCGTGTGCTCGTAATAGCCTGGGATGGTCTTGCGAGGTTTTATGGTGAGGTCACATATAATATGGCCTTGGGAGATCCTATAGGTGGATCTGTGTGCTCGTAACAGCCTGGGATGCTCTTTCGAGGTTTTGTGATGCATGTAATAAGTCCTGAGGATTCCACAATATGGCCAGTGATGATGAAGACTTGCAGGTGGTGGGCCTACATCCAGTATGAAAAAGGACTGGCTCTGTAGAACTTCCTATGACGAGTAAAGTCAGAGATTGGTTGAGATAGCAGTAGCAGTGACGATGATGATGACGATGCATTGATGATGATGATCCCGAGAAGAAGACTTGTCTAGCAGATTTGTGTCGAGAAATACCTTCCTAGTTAAGAGGGAGTGTTGATGTATATGTAAATTTGGAATGTATTTCATCTATGTATTTCATATATATTTATTGTACCCTTATTAGAGATGTGTTATTCCTCTATAAGGAAGTGTGGTCATGTGGATTGACAAGTGTTGCAGGTGTGTGTACTTGCCGATGGGTTATTAGACCACCATGTGTGGGGTCGGCCCTGAAATATATATATTATAATGTGGATGTACCTAGCAAGACAAGTCGGCCCCATAAGGTCACTGGGCAAATAGATTAGTATAAATAGAGATCAGGTGATCTCTATTTAGATCATTCGGAAAAGTACATCTCTCTCTCTCAGAAAGTGGCGCACTAGTGAGGAGGAGGATCATCTACTACTAGGAGACTATCTCAATGTATTTTGGTTGTACTTTGGTGGAGCCATTGCTCTCTATATCTCTGAGGAAGTTGTGGGTTTTTTCACCTTAGGGTTTTCCCCATGGAAACTCTGTGTCTCTTGTCTCTCATGCTTTTGATTCTTGTGATGCTTGTCATGCTTATTGTGATTGTCATGCATTGTTATACTATATATGTTATTCTCTTAGTGAAGATCCTAGAGTATTGTGAATTAATGCTCAAAATTTAACAGAAAACATCCTAGCATTACAAAGAGCATGAAGAATAATGTTGTAAGAGACCAAATTCAGAGAAAAATTATGCTTAACCATCATAGCTAGAATGCTACTAGCTGCCTCAATGTTTCCTTTCTTGTAGAGACCATTAATTAATGTAGTAAATGTTACAACATTAGAATTACAACCCTCAGATGCCGATATCATTTAAAACACTGTAAACTTCCTCCCACCTACCTTCTTCACTAAAACCATGCACCACAGCAGTGTAAGTGTACACATTTGGAGAACAACCATTTTCCTTCATAGAGCAAAAAATCTCGACCGCAGTAGAATTTTTGCTTGCCTTGCATAAACCTAGGATCAATGGATTGTAACTAAGGACATTTGGAGAAAAACCCTTACCATTCAATATCATCAAGAGGTGGTAAGCCACTTCAACTTTTCCCATTATGCAGAGACTCAATATAAGATTATTAACAGTTGGTACTCCAGGGACACAATTTATCTCCAACATGTCTTCAAAGACGTCTAATGCATCCTCCTGATTCCCTGCCTTTAACAAAGCGTTCAAAATCTCCTTGCGCATATACCTACAAGGATGAATCCCTTTCTGAGTCATTTCTTCCATAAACTTCAAGGCACTAACCAACTTTCCCAACATGATGCAGCCAGTTAAAAGTAATTTGTAAGTCACAGCATCTAGGGATGCCCCGAAATGATGCATCTCTTGAAGAATAGACTCGAAGTTTTCAAGATTTGCATTATTGTATCTCAGATAAGAAATTAAAAGTTTATTATATGCATGTGTAGAATGTTGACATCCAGAACATAGCATAATTTTCAGATGCTCTAGACCTTCTTCCACTGTTTTAGCTAGTTCACACCCTATGACTACTATCTGAGAAGTTGTATCAGTAAGGTTGGTTCTAATTTGTTCCCCTTCCATTGTCCCCTGATTCTGAGGCCATTCCTCACCCATTGAAGTTACCTCTAAATGAGATAGCTTGTTACCACAAATTATTGTTTTCTGAATGGCATTCACCACCACTGGAGATATTGTAGCAGTGGTTGAATTCGCCACTTCTTTTGATATAGCTCCTAACATTGTATGCTTGGGAGTTCCAAACCTAACAATATTTTTGGAGTTGTTTTCGTTTCATTTGCAGGCCATAGATTTTCTACTGACTGTCTAAAAATGGATCCTCACACTGCTATTCATCCTTGGCCTTGGCCTCCACCCATATCTAATGGGTCAACTGCCTACACATATAATATGTGCGTCATACACAACTACCCCAGAATGCCTATTGCAATTATTTACTTTCTAAAACATGCCTATTGCCAATATTTACATCTAAATATAAAAAAATAAAAAATAAAGAACCTATTAACAACCATCCACTTAGGTCAATTCATTCCGTCTGACATGTGTTAAGCCCTTTTGATGACTGAGGGAAACCAACTCCGAGAATTGTTAAACCCTTTGATGAGGAAAGGAAACCCGCAAGGGATGCTACGCCCGCCAAGGTTTACAACTAGCGTCACCTTCTCTCTCACACAAGGGACACTACACCCACCAAGGTTTACAACCCTCTTCAAACACCTTCTCTCTCACACAAGGGACGCTGCACCTGCCAAGGTTTACAACCAGCATCACCATTACTCTTACATATTATATACCCAAATAACTAATAATGCTTGCAGACTATATGTACTTCATGTTTCCATTCTTTCAATATATCCATGATTAACAATGGTTCAGTTATTGACCTAGATGCCTTGAATCACAGCACTGGTAGAAATCCAGCTTCTACCAACAATAAAAAGTTCCCCTTCATGGTAAAATATGTATATCCATTTCCTTAATGACAATATTTTAGCTGCACAGAGCTAGCCCGCAAAGGATTGCAACTCCAGCAGAATTAAAATGTGTAGCATTCAACCAAATCCAAATAGTCAAAATCCCATGATGTCAACACCAGATTGTGACCTCCCAATTTAAACGATCTTACCATGATCATCAAATGCAATCAAATTGGCAGTTTCAGAGGGATTAAGGGGAAAACTACTCCGAAAAATGTTCAAAAATTGCCTTTTGTTCGAGTAAAAACATTGCTGGGGTTTTGGGTTTTAGAAAATCCAGATACGTGCACCCTTTATAAAGTGTTTTGGGATGATAATGTGATGATAACATTTTTATGACAGCCAAAAGTCATTCCACCAGGTGATGAAATTGATTACACTTATAAGTTGTATGATGAGAAATACCCTATCAAAACAACATACAAATTTTTTCCATGGTTAGGAAGCCTTAACAAGCAATTAGTCCCAGCTTATAAGACATAAAGCATAATAACTATTTGACGAGTGATCAAAATATATCGCCAGAGTGTAACCATGGTAGCCTGAGTTCAATATGGGAAAATAATATAGCTTCTAAGTTGTCTCTTGTAATATCCTAGGGAATATTTAACCCAGATATTAACTCAAGTTCAGAATTTTAAATTAAATTTACTTGTCCATTTTTTATCAATTCACCAAATAGAGCAGGAAGTCAGTAATGGGTAAGGAGACTTGAAACTGAGTTTGGTAAGATGAACTTTCAGTTCTGGAATTTATATGGGACAATGTGCAGCAGAAACTTATATAGTGGGTAATTGGATCCTTTGTACAAAGCATGGAGACCATTTATGTTTCGGACATCAGCTACCGCTGAAGCCTACCGAAATGCTTCTTGGGTACATCCACATATACAAACTAGATTGAGAAGGATAACAGGGTTTATAATAGTCAATGGGTTTCTTTTTATGCTCAGAATAATAAATAAACAGTCTTGGAAGAGTTTGCAAAGAATTGGGGCTTTTGGTCTCTTATGGGATTGTGGAGCTAGTCTTTTTCTTAACTTTCCAAGAAAGGTCAAAAGGATTTCAAAATATTATTTTTTGGACTGATATGGCTACTGGGATGTGTCAAGGACCTGTTCCAACTGATGGAATAGTAAAAGAGTGCACAGAAAGATTTTTATGGGCAAAATGGCAAAACTAGTCAATTTTTGGTATTAAACTAGCTAGTCTTGGATTTTTAACTGTAAAATGACTTGAAGGAATTAAAATTTCTGTTCTATGATATAATTATGATCTGATATAATCATTTTCAACATATATAAGATAAATAGGGATGCAGAACACTTCTTTTCTTATTAATAAATTGTCTTCCCAAAGTACATGCCTCACAGGCTAATTTCTCATTACAATAGTGGGAGAAATGAAGAGAAGAATGAGAGTTTTACTATGGATCTGATCCTGAGCTATGATCAGGTCAAAAAAAGGTCATGTGACTATCATGGGCTTCATTCTGAACTTTTGGACTTGATAGGGGCGCATTCACTGATCCAACCCTCTCCTTCAGGGAAAGCTCCTCCAACTTTAGCTGTGAATGGTAGCAGAATCTAAGAAGAGAAGGGGGATCATGTGTGGATATGATATCTGGACATGTGACTCTTTGATATGCTGCAAAACATGGCAGGCTGAACTTCTTGGAGATTCTGGGCATCACTCATGAGAACTAGCTCCTCCTTCTGGCAATTTTCCTTCAAATCTAGTTGCTAGTCCGCCGTAGAATTGTCCTCTTCTTCAATATGACTGTAGATCTTCCCGGCTGGAATAAGATGAATGTTATAGGATGAAATACATGTAGTGGACCTGCAAAAAACTCCTGGATAACTCATAAAGTCTTGGGGCACATCACTCAAGCAAACTCACTGAGGCACAACACTCAGCTAGAGAGGCTCAGAGTTCTCACACAAAAATTCTCAAATGATCAAAAGTTCCTTCTTGGAGTTGGTTGGCTTCTTTTATAAACTTTATGATGACCCGCTGAGTAAGTTACTTAGCTTTGGTGACTTGTGAGAGTAGGTTACCACTTGCCTATCCTACTCCAAGTCATGAGGGCGCCTTTCTTGAGGAGAATAGCAACTTCTGAGCTTTCAAAACTTTCTTTCCTTCACCTCCTTCACTAAATTTGGGCAAGTGCGCTTTAGGTAGCTTTTCTGGTTGTTTCTATTTCCTTTTAGAAAGTTTTTCTGAATCTTTCCACTTTCTTTACTTTCCTCTTTCCTGCTTTTGTCTAATTTTGCTAGCTTTTGTCAGTTTCGTTTATGGGTTCATCTTGCCAACTTGTCTCCACTAGATTCCTTAGCTTTTTTGAGACTTTACCACTTAGGAAAATTAGGATCACTTACCAATTCGAATTTCCTAGCCTTGTCAACATTAACTTGCCACCAATTAAATTAGTAATGATGAATTTATTAATTAAAATCAATCCAACTCTGAATATAATTAATTAATTCATATAGTATTCCGCCTCAACATTTATATCCATTAATTAATGATAACTCCATTAGTTTCTTTAGATCCTTAGTTTGGGTATTAATATCTTTCGGGGTCCACTTTTTATCAATTTAATACCCAAATAACACCTTAGGAATCTTCCATAAGGTAGTTTCCATACATGTTCATTAATTAAATAATTATTGCCTAGGTGTCTTAGGCCAAAATGACCCCATGGATCATAGCCAAAATTGGGGATATGACAGTCCTCCCTTCCTATGATTGCTTGTCCTAAAGCAATGTCAGGATTCCACCAAGCTTCTGCTGCACTACTCTGATTATAATTGTCCCCATCCCCTGTACAGTCTGAAATTTAAACTTGGCACTGTAATTTATATCTGCAATTTAACCAGCAATGAACAAAATTTACAACCCAATTAGGATAACTTGGGTAGAATTCCTAGATCCCACTGTTTCTCCTGCAAGGACCAAAATTGTTCTATCACCTTTGGAAATTTGTCACTCCCATGAATTCCAGGATCCCAAAGTATCAACTGCATTTTCCCGATCTCCAAGCATGTGGATTCCTTCCACATAGGAAAACTTCTGCCAGTAAAATGTTCCATTGATCTATCTTGGTAACTTGCCTGTTTAGTTGCCTTCCCTCGACCATGAGCAGAAATATATTTGCAAGGAGGTTTCATTTTTGATAGGTAATATTTCATCCAATCAATATGGGGATGAGTGATATCCCATGGATGCAAAATATACCTTGGTTTCTGCTCACAATTCCAGACAATGTCAGTTATAAATAAAAAATTATTGCAGAAACAAGAAAACCTTTTACCTTCGAGATTCCTCATTTCAGTATTGCCTCTATCCATCCATACAGTGAATGAATCAGAAATCTTGCTTGCTGATTCATATGAGATGAAATCATCCATCTCTGCTGCAACAAGATCTATCTCCCATAGGAGCAGATCATGATCCACATGTGGTACATGTGGCATCAACAAGAAAAACTTCTTCACCCACTGTTCATTCCCCATTGTTATAGCTGAATCCATGACATAAGGGGAAGGACGGTGAACCTTCTTTGCATGTATGCAACCTTCAGTAATCAGTCTTCTGGCTGCAACTTCTTCATTATTGGCTGGTCCAAATTGGGTGCTCTCTTACCACTTTTCCATGGGAGAGTGATTGTTTCCATGGAACAACTCAAGTTCCCTTAGGAAATGATCAGGTGCTTGGTTTTCATCAAACTGTTCTGCACACTCCTCAAGCACATGTAAAGATAAATGATCCTCATGATCCACCATCTCATGAGGTTCCTCCATATGATCATGAATGCTTTCACCCCACTATAATTGACTGAATGGTGTTAAATTTTCTGAATTTACTTCAATCTGATCTAGGATCTTAACTAAGAGAACAACATGTACAGCATATCTACAGCATATCAATCACGGAGACAATAATGCAAGCACACAAGAGACACAAAGATTTACTTGGGGAAAACCATAAAGGTGAAAAACCCCAATAACTTCCTCAGAGATAGATAGAGTAATGATACAACCAACCAAGAGAGATAGCCATAACCTAGCAGCAGATCCTCCTCCTCCATAAGCGCGCCACTCCTCCTTGAGTGCATTTGTTAGAAGTGAGTGAGTAAATAGAGTGCCTCCCACACTCTATTTATACTTGACTTGACTTTCCTTTTTACCTAACTCATGTAGGCTCGAACTTAACCACATAACATAATGTTGAGTGGGCCGACCCCCAATAGGGTGGTCTAATAACCCTTTGACCCACATGACTTATACAGGGCTGACCCCAAACAAGGTGGTCTAATAACCCATCAAGTATAAGTTACGACACTTCCGTATAGAGGAATAATACCATCTCTATAGGAATACAATATACATATATGTGAAATACATTCCGAAGTTACATATACATCAACACTCCCTCTTAACTAGGAAGGTATTTCTCAGCACAGTTCTTCTAGCACAAGTCATCTTCTCTGGATCATCGTCACTGGATAATCGTCATCGAGTCATCATCATCATCGTCACTGCTGCTGCTATCTCAATCAATCTCTGAATCTAATCGTCATAGGAAGTTCTACAGAGCCAGTCCTTTTTCATACTGGATGTAAGCCCACCACCTGCAGGTCTTCATCATCACTGGCCATACTGTGGAATCCTCATGACTTATTACGTGCGTCACAAAACCTGGCTGCAGCATCCCAGGCTATTACGAGCACACAACTCTACCTGTAGGATCTCCCAGGAGCACATTACATGTGACCCATCACAAAACCTGGCTAAAGCATCCCAGGCTGTTACGAGCACGCGGCTCTACCTGTCGGATCTCCCAAGAGCACATTACATGTGATCTCACCACAAAACCTGGCTGAAGCATCCCAGGCTGTTACGAGCACACAGCTCTACTTGTCGGATCTCCCAGGAGCACATTACATGTGGTCCACCACAAAACCTGGCTGAAGCATCTGAGGCCTTTTTCATCCTGTCCAGATCTCCCAGGAGCAAATTACATGTGGTCATGGCAAAACCTGGCTGAAGCATCTGAGGCCTTTTTCATCCTGTCCAGATCTCCCAGGAGCAAATTACATGCCATAGGACAAAACCTCGCAAGAGCATTTTCCAGATGTCCCAGGGCACCGAATTACATGCCATAGGCAAAACCTCGAAAGACCATCTGCAAATCTCCCAGGGCACAAATTACATGCTTTCCTGCACAACCTGATCCACGGCCACAAAGTATCATCTGATACTCATCAAACATCATCCTAATGTACACATGATCATCCTGATCATCATCACTACAACATCCTGCTGCATGTCATCTGGAGAAGCTCGTCATCCACGATCATCCAAGTATCCACCTGATGCATACATAGATACATGATCCACACAATGTATCCATCAACATACATGATCCACCTGATCATACAAAGATACATGATCCATACAATGTATCCATTAGCATACATGATCTACCTGATCATACAAAGATACATGATCCACACAATGTATCCATCAGCATACATGATCTACCTGATCATACAAAGATACATGATCCACACAATGTATCCATCAGCATCCAACATGATGCGTTCATACAAAATACATACACATGATCCATCCAATCATATCCAGCATCCAACATGATGCATATACAAAATACATAAACATGATCCAACCGATCATATCCAGCATCCAACATGATGCATATACAAAATACATACACATGATCCAACCGATCATATCCAGCATCCAACATGATGCATTCATACATACATATAATGATCCAATTGATCATATCCAAGCAGAAACCAGAACATCCTCCTGATGTTCATCATTCAGCGCTTACATCCACAGCCATGTGAAGGATCCCCCTTCCAACATGCTTGGAATGGCTTCAGAAAATGTGTTCATCACTTCTTCCTCGAAGTGTCCTCGATCTGAAGCACGCCAAGCCTCTCTCTGAAGTACTCGAACTTCACCCTAGCTAGTGGCTTCGTCAGCACATCTACAATCTGCTCGTCCGACGCAACATACAGGAGCTTCACAGCTCCTCTCTGCACCATATCCCTGATATAGTGATATTTGATCTCAATGTGTTTCGACCTGTCCTGAAACACTGGGTTCTCGGATAGCTTCACACAACTCTGGTTATCACAGAAGATACCAGTAGCATCCAGTGGGAGATCAAATAGCTCAGACAGTAGCTTCCGTAGCCATACTGCCTCACAACTAGCTGAACAGGCTGCAACATACTCAGCCTCTGCTGTACTCAGTGCTACGCAGGATTGCTTCCTGCTAAACCAAGAGATCACACCTGATCCCATATTGAAGCAACACCCAGATGTGCTCTTCCTATCTGCAGCACTGCCAGCCCAATCTGAATCAACATAACCCTGTAGGTTAAACTTTTGATTTGCTTCATACTTGAGCCCATAATCCACTGTACCCTTCAGGTACCTCAGAACATGCTTTACAGCAACTAGGTGAACACTCCTTGGATCCGTCAGGAACTGGCTCAATGTGTTCATAGCAAAGAAAATGTCTGGTCTCATGTTCGTCAGGTACATCAAGGACCCAATCATCTGACGATACAAAGAGACATCAACTGGCTCAGATGAAGCATCACATAGAAGCTTCAGATTCGATGCCATAGGTGTGGCCATATCCTTGCAGTCCATCATCCCGAACCTCTTCAGGATCTCTACTACATACTTCCCTTGTCCAAGGAAGATTCCATATGCACTCTGCCACACCTCCATGCCAAAAACAAATAGTGCATCATCCCCAAGTTCTTCGTCTCGAACTCGGTAGTAAGCTTCTGCTGCGTGTCGGCAATCAATCTATCTTCACCATACCAAGTTCTGCACATATATGATTTCCTATCATGTGTCTCAGAACAAAGTGGCTGCTCCACATACACTTCTTCTTCAACTACACCATTCAAGGAAGCTGTCTTGAATCCATCTGGTGTATCTTCTATTTCATCACTTTTATATTTCTCAATGCTGCCATCTGCAACATGCTTGATCTGATAGTTCCATTTGGAAGTCATAGCAAACTTCCCTTCATGTCTTGGGATTACATCCCAAACATCATTCTTCATGATCGACGGATCATGGCATTTCATTTCTTCATCCCAGATCTTGGGAATTTCAATATCTTCAATATCTTCAATAGATATCTTTGTTGCTGGAACAAATGTTGTAGTTCTTCTTTTGTAGGAGATGGCATACGATCTTTCCTACACAACAAGTTAAATTGCATGATTAGAAAACATCTCATAGTTTTCAGAACAAATTCTTACACATAAAGAAATATGCCATACAGTCATGCAATTATCTTAGCCAATGCTTCAATACAACATTTATCCATATTCCGTAACTTTCTAGATGCCTTCCAATCTCTACCAGAACATTGTTAAGAGTGTGCACAACTCCCAACATGTCAGCAAATAGGTTTCATTCTAGATAAGTAGCAATGGAATGTTGTACAGTGCCATAGGCCACTTACCCATGCATATTAGGAGTATACTGTTCATCAATGCAATTATTCTAATATGCATAATACACAACCTAATTCTAGGAACATCAGTATATACATTATTGAACAGTATTATTTAAGAAATGACAATTCAAATACTTATCTTTGTCTGTTCGTTGGGTGGACTCCCTCTGAGTCTTCACTTCCTTACAGGAGCTGCTGGAGTCCTAATTTGAAGTAGCTTCTTCTACACCTTTCTATTGTGGGATGTAGAGAGATGGTCAACTCCCTCTGAATATCTGCATCCTTGCATAAACCACTGGAGTGTACTCCCTCTTGATCTTTGCTTCCTGGATTACCTGTTCTTGAATCTCATATTCATCCTTGGTCCCTATGCATGCTTATTAGTATCATGAATGTGTTATCCTTGTGATCTCATATAAAATCTTACATTCATTAGTATACTATTAAAACACAATAATCTCAAGCATGTATAGTCATGATCATTTCAAACAGAAATAATAAGCATTAGCATTCAAGGATTCTTATGGTTAGTCAAATCATAAGAAACATAACATGTCTAAACCTGTAATTACTCAAGCCTATGACTCTTCAGGTTAGTTGAATCATCAATCAAGATAAGAGATATAAAATGCATAAAACCTGTGATTATTCAAACCTATACTGTCATGTCCCAAATTGGGTATTGGGTCACAATGGCCTAATCACATTGGCTCTATTCATTAGAGTTTGTCAAATTGATGCTAAAGGTCAAATAATTGCCAAGGAGGAAAATTACTAGTTTCCTAGGTTTGGGGTGGAAGCTTTGGGATTTGGAATAATGGGGATAATAAATGATGTTTGAACATTAGAATGGCATAAATATTTAATAAAGGAGCTAAATAAATATATACAAGTGAAAATCAAAGTGGCATTTCATCATGAAGACACATGGAGGAAGTGGGACCCACATATGGCTAGATTTCCCCACTACACTTGGCATCATTCTCTCACCAATTCGAATTCAAGGTGAATGGTAACATACTTGGGGGAGTCCAAAAGGTATTATTCATTGCATGACTCATCCAAGATCGAAATATAGAGGAAGAGTAACTCCCATGGAAGAGGAAGAGGCAATTTGGAGCTAGTGAGACACTTGGGCTAGATTCCCTAGCTCTATGA
This sequence comes from Larix kaempferi, assembly GCA_027924585.1. Classification (NCBI taxonomy): domain Eukaryota; kingdom Viridiplantae; phylum Streptophyta; class Pinopsida; order Pinales; family Pinaceae; genus Larix; species Larix kaempferi. The sequence goes on from BSBM01001823.1 coordinate 143,669, forward strand.
CAACAATGATGAAGATGCTATGACACCTATGACACAAATCAGACCTGAAGGCTGACATATGACATATATGACATGTTAGGGCTAAAAATAGACTCCAAGAGGGCGCTCAAGGGTGTTAGGGCAGCTAAGATGGTTCCACATGTGATTTGGTGGAAGTGGAAGACTAGGAATTGTTGTACAAGTGGCGTTCTTTGGAATCTCTTCCCAACATGAGTTGGAATGAGTCTCTTGGAAGGAATTCGACCCATGGAGGACATTATAAGTTTATAAATGTCAATAACAAAGAATGAAACCAGCTTTTGATCATTTGTAGAATTTGCAATTGCATTTGTGAAGAGGGAGAGCTAGTGGATGACTAGTTTCTTGCCTTAGCCAATTTCGAGGGTGAAAGATTCCCATCCAAGTTGGCAATTGGAAATGCCATTCAGACCTTTCATTTGGAGCTTTAATGGAGTCTTTATTTGCAGGTGTAAGCTACAGGGCAGCTCATGGTTTCTTCTATTGCAGCTCACTCCTTCAACCATTTCCAGTTTTGATGGCATATTCTTGATCCTTGAGGGAGGGCATTTTTGGTGAGCTATTGTACTCTTTGGGGGAGCTTCTAATGCCCCATTTATTTTGTAATATGAATTAAATACTCTGTTCTTCATCTCCAGAAATTTTCAGGTCGAAATTCCAAGTAGAAATGTATAAATCTCATTTTTAATGGAAGAACAATGCCATTTCCCGACTACCTTGTTGTGAACCAATGTATTGATGATGATTTCGAATGAATGGATGATTCTATGATATATTTGTGATAAATATACTTCCATGGATGTATTCTACAAGTTTCATGTACTGTACTTGAGCATTTGAAGCATTTTTACTCAGTTTAGTTGTATTGGGAGGTGAATAGTGCCATTTCCCCAAGGGTCGAATTGGGGATTTTTGCAGTTGAATGGGAGAGGGTGAGAACAGTTGTAATAAACCATTAATGGTGCATATGAGACCTTAATAACATACTTAACACATTACATACCTCTGTTCATAAATTTGAGTGGGTTTGGAGGCATTTGGGAAGCCATTTTCAGTACTTACCTCAAGGGGATTTGAACCCCAAATTACTAGTAAAATTGCATACTTGGTCCAGAATCTTAAGAGAGTTTGAAGAGGTCTTTTGGTGGCCATATGTTATCCCTGAATATCATATTCAATTCCTAATATCATTCATAAACCTTCCTTGAATATTTGAAGGCATTTGGAGTCAATTTGAGACCTAGAGACCAATACTAGTCAAAGGGAAATCACTAGTAAAGTTACCTACATTGACCAGAATTGAAAGAGTATTTGTAGAAGTGTTTTAAAGGTACAAAGGCATCCCTGAAACACATATTTATGTTCTAATATCATTCATATACCTTCTCAGAAGATTTGGGATCATTTGGGGCAAATTTGGGACCTAGAGATCAAAACTAGTCAAAGGTCGAACCAAGGAAAAAAGTGGAAAATTGCAATTTTAATAAAATTCCTAACAAGGGACATTACAGTGGTATCAGAGCATGGTCCTTGCACCTGTGTATTAGGTACATACATTCAAGAATAATTGGCAGCCATGTCTTACTATTATGATGAATCCTATGAGTACAATTCTTATGATGAATATGCAGATGCTTATGAGCAATATGAAGCAGAATGTGAATGGTATGAGGAAAAGGTGCCATCATGCAACACTTATTACAATTTCAAGAGAAATGAAGATTATTCTTATGACTTTAAATCTGATGAATATGAATGTGTCACACCAGCCAAGGATAATTCTATGAGTGAGTTCCAAAGATGGAGAGCAAATTATAAAACCTTGCCCCAGCAATATCAAAAATATCAAGAATATCTTGCTTCGAGCAAAAATACACAAAATGCCATGTCTTTTGAGTACTATGCTGAACATGTTTTTGAAAATAGGCCCAAAAATGAAGATGTGGAGTTAGTGAAGAAAGGTTTATGCCCTTCTTGTAAGAACCCTTGGAGCGAGTATCATATATGTGTGCATGAAATGATGTCCTCTTTGATGAGAGCTTTTGAGATTTATTCAAGAAGGGATTCCAAATATACCGATCCTAAGGAAAACAAGGGGAAAAATGAATCAGCTTGCTTGAAGGAGAAAAATGAAGAGACATCACAAGAGCATGAAGAAGATTCTATTGAAAATATGGAAGATCATTTCGAGACACCTTCTAGCTTATACATGAACCAAAGAGCATCTACTGATGGATGCTTAAACTATGAAGGAGTACCTACTGATGGGTGCTCACACCTCTATGTTGGTGACATAGAGATCACTTTTGAAAGTGTTGCTGCAAGCCCAAGTTCCATTAATCATGATAATGAAGACCTTGTAGCAGTTGAAGAAGAACCAAGATTAACTTCCCCATCACCACTTGAGCTTCATGAAGTTGGTCCAAGCAAAAATGAAGAAGATGAGGAGGTTCATTTGCAAGAGCCTCATTTTCTTGAAGGGTCCTTAAAGATGAATGAAAAGAAGATCCAAGAGTCCCTCAGCATTCTCCATGAGACTCAAGCATTGGTGTCAAATTCTTGTTGGAGAGCTACTTCATTGGAGGAAACATCCTTCCTTGAAGATATGGAGAAGATTCAAAGAGCAATGTGCCACATCAAAGGTAATTTCATGTCTTTGCTTTTTGATAGAAACCATTTGTTTGAGCTTAATGAGTTGTTACATGATGCATACTTGAAGAATAATGAGGATATTCATAAGCTCACAATTCAAAATGAGCAACTTCTTGAAAAGTTGCAAGATACTTGTTTTTCCTCCTATGTTTCAGATTGTCAAATGGTAGATTATTTGGAGGATTCTCATGACATGGTGGATCATGAGAAATGTGGGAATTTGAATGTTCTTAATGTGTTTTAAGATGAACTTGAAGAGATCCAAACACTTGATGTGGTGGAAGAGGAACTTGAATTGTCTTTTGATGAAGGTTATGCAATTTTTAAAGAAGAGCATGATTCCTCTACATTGGAACCAATCTATGACAAAGGTTTCCCACTTTTGAAGGAGCTGCATGATACTACCCACATGGCTACTTTCCATGATGAAAATTCTGCATTTTTTTTATCATTTGGGTGAATTAGTTCATTCTCCTACATCCTACAATTCCATGTTTTGCAGTATTAGTCTCAATGAAGTATGGGTGAAAGGGTTCTTTTTGATGGTGCCACATGAGGAGTATGGAACTCCTAGATTTAACTTTCATGATGACATGGTTGGAGCACATTCTTATTCACATTTGCAGCAGCATAATTTGTCACTTTATGATGATTCACATCTACATGGATGCACCTATGATATGGATTTGAGTCACTTGAAGACTCATGGTTTTTCTTGCTCAACACTGGGTTCATTCGATGTTAGAGGAACTTCATCCAACACTTGGGTGAATAGATTTATGATGGGAGAACATTTTTGTTGGCAGCCACATACTTTGTTACATCTTTATGATTCTCACATTCATGGATGTATGGGTGAGACTTCTTTGAGTCATTTGAAGTCTCCTTGTTTTTTCTGCTCATTATTTGGTTCAGATTTTAGTGGAGATTCTTCATTCACTTCTTGGATGAAAGAATACATGGTTGAATATTTTGATGCATATCACATCCTTTTGGAGCAGCATTATAGGACATGGGATCCTCACCTATGTCATTGGAGCAGATTTGATTGGTCACTTGAAGATTGTATGCACTTGGAAAATCGTGGTCTATTTGCTTGGAGGTACAAGCACTTTCATGATTCTTTGATGAAGCACCTCCTTGATGTACATTTTCATTATGTAGTTATGTACTTTGATGATATATATTTTGTACTCATGATGTTTGGAAGAATGCATACAAGAAAATGGGATCCAGGAATCATCTTATCTAATGGTATGGGTTGGAGAGCACTCTTCATTGTTGGGGTGCAATACAAGCAATGGGACCCTGGAATAATTTTTATCTCATTGGTTTCATATTTTTGGGGAAGCAAGCAGTATGGGAGATGGATTCCCCACTTAATAAAGTGATTTTAATCAGAGTAGTTCAGCAGAAAGCATGGTGGTTCCTCTCTAAAATCTTCATGGAAACTCAAAGACTCAAGGTTGGGCAATTCAATGGCAACTTCAAAGAATTATACAGAAAGCAGGTTCTTCAACACCCACATTTAAAATTGCTTGAGGACAAGCAATATTGGGAAGGGAGGATTTGTCATGTCCCAAATTGGTTATTGGGTCACAATGGCCTAATCACATTGGCTCTATTCATTAGAGTTTGTCAAATTGATGCTAAAGGTCAAATAATTGCCAAGGAGGAAAATTACTAGTTTCCTAGGTTTGGGGTGGAAGCTTTGGGATTTGGAATAATGGGGATAATAAATGATGTTTGAACATTAGAATGGCATAAATATTTAATAAAGGAGCTAAATAAATATATACAAGTGAAAATCAAAGTGGCATTTCATCATGAAGACACATGGAGGAAGTGGGACCCACATATGGCTAGATTTCCCCACTACACTTGGCATCATTCTCTCACCAATTCGAATTCAAGGTGAATGGTAACATACTTGGGGGAGTCCAAAAGGTATTATTCATTGCATGACTCATCCAAGGTCTAAATATAGAGGAAGAGTAACTCCCATGGAAGAGGAAGAGGCAATTTGGAGCTAGTGAGACACTTGGGCTAGATTTCCTAGCTCTATGACAACAATGATGAAGATGCTATGACACCTATGACACAAATCAGACCTGAAGGCTGACATATGACATATATGACATGTCAGGGCTAAAAATAGACTCCAAGAGGGCGCTCAAGGGTGTTAGGGCAGCTAAGATGGTTCCACATGTGATTTGGTGGAAGTGGAAGACTAGGAATTGTTGTACAAGTGGCGTTCTTTGGAATCTCTTCCCAACATGAGTTGGAATGAGTCTCTTGGAAGGAATTCGACCCATGGATAAAATTAGAAGTTTATAAATGTCAATAACAAAGAATGAAACCAGCTTTTGATCATTTGTAGAATTTGCAATTGCATTTGTGAAGAGGGAGAGCTAGTGGATGACTAGTTTCTTGCCTTAGCCAATTTCGAGGGTGAAAGATTCCCATCCAAGTTGGCAATTGGAAAGGCCATTCAGACCTTTCATTTGGAGCTTTAATGGAGTCTTTATTTGCAGGTGTAAGCTACAGGGCATCTCATGGTTTCTTCTATTGCAGCTCGCTCCTTCAACCATTTCCAGTTTTGATGGCATATTCTTGATCCTTGAGGGAGGGCGTTTTTGGTGAGCTATTGTACTCTTTGGGGGAGCTTCTAATGCCCCATTTCTTTTGTAATATGAATTAAATACTCTGTTATTCATCTCCATAAATTTTCAGGTCGAAATTCCAAGTAGAAATGTATAAATCTCATTTTTAATGGAAGAACAATGCCATTTCCCCACTACCTTGTTGTGAACCAATGTATTGATGATGATTTCGAATGAATGGATGATTCTATGATATATTTGTGATCAATATACTGCCATGGATGTCTTATACAAGTTTCATGTACTGTACTTGAGCATTTGAAGCATTTTTACTCAGTTTAGTTGTATTGGGAGGTGAAATAGTGCCATTTCCCCAAGGGTCGAATTGGGGATTTTTGCAGTTGAATGGGAGAGGGTGAGAAAAGTTGTAATAAACCATTAATGGTGCATATGAGACCTTAATAACATACTTAACACATTACATACCTCTATTCATAAATTTGAGTGGTTTTGGAGGCATTTGGGAAGCCATTTTCAGTACTTACCTCAAGGGGATTTGAACCCCAAATTACTAGTAAAATTGCATACTTGGTCCAGAATCTTAAGAGAGTTTGCAGAGGTCTTTTGGTGGCCATATGTTATCCCTGAATATCATATTCAATTCCTAATATAATTCATAAACCTTCCTTGAATATTTGAAGGCATTTGGAGTCAATTTGAGACCTAGAGACCAATACTAGTCAAAGGGAAATCACTAGTAAAGTTACCTACATTGACTAGAATTGAAAGAGTATTTGTAGAAGTGTTTTAAAGGTACAAAGGCATCCCTGAAACACATATTTATGTTCTAATATCATTAATATACATTCTCAGAATATTTGGGATCATTTGGGGCAAATTTGGGACCTAGAGATCAAAACTAGTCAAAGGTCGAACCAAGGAAAAAAGTGGAAAATTGCAATTTTAATAAAATTCCTAACAAGGGACATTACATATACCATCATGATTCTTCTGGTTAGTCATATCATCAATTATGGTAAGAAACATAATATGCATACAATCATGATTATTCAAACCTATGACTTCATGAATAATCATTATCAACAACAGTATAAGATCCTAACACAAGGTAGGATTCTATCTTGATATAGGAAAAACATACCTGGATTAGCATGTTAGCTATTTATGTCTAACATACTCACATGATGTCTTCTTGTTCTTCTTCAATGACTTGTGCTAGTAACCTGTATATCTCATAGGTTAACTATTACAAAACCAAGTTATACATACCTCGTAAATGGATCTTCTATGAGATCCATGACAATGGATGAATCTTTGTCCTCATGTTATCAAGATCATATGTTCTTGGACCAGAACATGATTTGTCTTTCTTGGTGTACCTTTCATGTTAGTAGACAACATAAACCTCATACAACACCATAATGCATTAGTACAATCATAAGTGTCAACACCCTAACCAATGAATATCTTCTATCATGCATTCATAATTTTGTTAAGGTGATACGACAAATCTAAAATCAAAATTGTACTAACCGTAATAACATGAAGACAAACATACCATAAACTTAATCATGGACAAATATCGAAACATACCTCGATGATTCATACCTGTCGAGATCGCTTGTAATCTTCTTATGTACGGCCTTAGCCTCATCTCCCTCTGAAACAGGAACTTCTTCACTCATGCAGATGATCAATCCATCTTCTTCTAGGATTAACCCAATCCACTTGATTTGCAAGAACTGGACCTGGAGCTGGATATGGGTTTGTCAGAGAAACCCCAAAAATTCAAACTTTGAATTTCAAACTTTCGAAAGGATAGAAATATACGCCTTGATGAGTTGATCAAACTGGTATATTCAGAATTTGAAAACTGCAAAGTTTCACTCCTCAATTTTGCCTTTGAAACTTCCGGATTCACTGGACGTGACCCTGAACTGGGGTTTGATGAAGCCCACTCTTTTGCCTCATCAAAAGGTTTGATCCAAATCTCTAAGCTTCTATTTTTCTGAGGAGCTTCCAGCCATGGTCACAGATTGCAAAAATTCCCATTTTTACAGAAGCCCTAATTTTCCACTTTTCTTATCAAAGTCCCAACTAGGGTTTGATCAAGCCCGGCCTTTTGCCCAACCAAAATTTTTTATATTGGTCTCTAAATTCTTATTTTGATGGGTAGCATTCAGCCGTGGTCTCCGATTACAAAAATTCCAACTTTCTCCAAAGCCCTAAATTCCGGAAGCCATGAATGAAGGTACTCAAAAATAATTCTGTTTTGACAGAAATATGTACCTGATTGTTTCTGTTGTAACTCCAAACTTTTCGATCCACAGGGTCTGAAAAAGTTTCCTGAGATAGCCTGACCTATTATCTTTCCATCCTGACAGGTCTGACCTCAATTGGATTCTCTGAGAGAGAGTTATGTCAAATGTCGCAACGTGACCTGTTTTGGGATAAAACAGAAGAGTGAACTTGTACGGCGTGCCACGTGTCACTGTTTTAACTTCGGCCTCTAAAAACCTTTCCTGAGATATATCGGCCTGTTACCTTTACATCCTGATAGGTCTGACCTCAATTGGACTCTCTGAGAGAGATTTATGCCAAATGTCGCAACATGACCTGTTTATGGGATAATACAGGAGAGCGCACTTGTACGGAGTTCCACGTGTCACTGGTTCAACTTCGGCCTCTGAAAAAGTTTTCTGAGATAGTAACGTCTGTGTACTACCTGTCACTTTTCACGAAATTTCATTTGGAGCTTCCTATCCCAAGTTATGACCTTTTTCCCAAGGTCACCTGATTTTGACTCAGATCTGGAAGAGGCAGAAACCCTATATTGTACAGATCATAAATCACAAAGTACAACGAATTAGAGGTTGTCCTTTGGACAAAAGGTACCTGGAGATCTTAGCTTCGGCCTGTAACAATTTTAGATCCGAAAACTTCGCCAAAACAGATTTATAGCGAAAGTGCTACGATGACTGGTTTTTACTATATCAAGCCCTAGCATCGTAAGTGCAACAAGTGTCATACATGCCATATCATGCCTTCTTTCAGGCTAGCTCTGATACCATGTTAAATTTTCTTAATTTAATTCAATCTAATCTAGGATCTTAACTGAGAGAACAACATGTACAGCATATCTACAACATATCAATCATGGAGACAATAATGCAAGCACACAAGAGACACAAAGATTTACATGGGGAAAACCATAAAGGTGAAAAACCCCAATAACTTCCTCAGAGATAGATAGAGCAATGATACAACCAACCAAGAGAGATAGCCATAACCTATTAGCAGATCCTCCTCCTCCATAAGTGCGCCACTCCTCCTTGAGTGCATGTGTTAGAAGTGAGTGAGTAAATAGAGTGCCTCCCGCACTCTATTTATACTTGACTTGACTTGCCTTTTTACCTAACTCATGTAGGCTCGAACTTAACCACATAACATAATGTTGAGTGGGCCGACCCCCAATAGGGTGGTCTAATAACCCTTTGACCCACATGGCCGACCCCCAATAGGGTGGTCTAATAACCCTTTGACCCACATGACTTATACAGGGCCGACCCCAAACAAGGTGGTCTAATAACCCATCAAGTATAAGTTACGACACTTACAATATTAATAACGACACTTCCGTATAGAGGAATAATACCATCTCTATAGGAATACAATATACATATATGTGAAATACATTCTGAAGTTACATATACATCAACAAATGGTGTGTAGGAGGGTAGGGAGGATCTTTGCAACTTTTCATAAAGCAACAACATCTTCGTCTTGGATTCTTGGAGGGCACTTTGAGTGCTTCTCAAAGAACCTTGGGTGGCCATCAATTCATCCTTAAGCTTATAGTTCTCTTTTTCATATTTGCAAATGCTTTCTTCATCATGCCATGATGCATCCCACAACAATTCAACAAGCTCAAACATGTAATTTTTATCTGAAAGCAACTGTGAGAAATTACCTTTGATTGTGGACATTGCTTTCTAGATATTCTCCATGGCTGCAAAGAAATATTGATCTTCCCTTAAAGCAACTTCCCAACACAACCTCAACACTGAAGAATGAGTGTCATGGAGAATTTTCAAGGCCTCTTGGATCTTCTGTTCATCCATCTTCAATGGCCCTGCAAGAAGATGAGGTTTTTGAAAATGTTCCTCCTCTTCAGTTTCCATCCCCGGATTGATTTTATGCAGTGCACTCGAAGTTTGGAAATCTGATCCATATATTGCTGCTGCAATATATTCATCTCTTAGGTCCTCAACAACATAATTTGGGCTGCAAATTAATTTCTCGTTCATCCTGGGTATATCAGAAAGATCTTCTCTCAAAATTCCAACCTTCACATTGCATTCCTTTTTCACATCAGAACTCTGAATCTCATCACTAGGGAGCTCAACCACTCTGAAATTTTCACTAGAAGTGGCTGCCATATCAGATTGAAATAATGACACATTGTTAACACCCAAAAAGTGTTCACTACCTCATCTACCACATTATATGGCTCATTTGTCCATTTTCCTACCATATTTCCCTTAAAATCCCAAAAAATCCCATTTAAAAGCCTCCAAAAGGCCTAAAATGCCTCCAAAAGGCCACAAAACCCTCAAAATAGCCTAAAAAAGGCTAAAAAACCCCTTTTTCCTCCAAAAATATCCAAAATTCCTCAAAAATAGCAAAAATCCCCTAAAAAGGGAATAAAAAATATAAAATAATGAGGAAAAGGAAGAAAAAACCCTATACAGCTGCCCAAAACCATGTGTTTCCCAAAACCATGGGTCAGCATTCCACCACCAAAAAACTATAAATAGGTGATGAAGATCCCTTATTCCAATATCCATAATCAAACATACCCTTACTCTGCCAAAATCTCTCTCAAAACCCTAGTTCACCATTGAACTACTTTCACCTTGAGAGCCACCTTTGGCCCATTTCCACCATTGGAGAAAGAGAAGGAGCACATTGGAGCTTGGAGCAACCCTCTTGGACATTGCAAGGAGCTTCATCAACCTTCACATTGAAGGTAACATCAATACAAAACCCTTGTTTACAAATTGTTGTTTATTTTTCATGCATGTGTTTTAGATTAGTTTTCATTTCTGTTTTAGCTTAATTATTTACATTTACTGAACTGCTACTAAGGAGTCCATTCTCTTTAGTAGGTGCTCATTTGCACAAGCTAGGGGTAAAACCCTAGCCACAGTTTTGGCGACTCCCCTAGATTTCGAATTTCTGGTTTCGTTTTTAAAATTTTTTTCTTTTCGGCTGTCCCTTTCGGCCGCCGCACACCGCGCTTTTTCCCTCTGCAGTCGCGTCTCGACCGCGACTTTCAGGCCTTTACCTGCGACCCGACCGCGGCTCTTAGACGGTTTCCGACGCCCTACCGGCGGATTCAAGTCTGTTACCTATGATCCGACCGCGGCTAATCATCCTGTTTGCTGCGATCTGACTGCGCCTGTCGGCCATTCTCCCGCGTCCCGACTGCGGCTTTCAGCCTCTTTCCCGCGTCCCGACTGCGTCTGTTAGCCTTTTTGCCGCGACCCGACTGCGTCTTTTTCCCTATTCCCTGCGTCCCGACTGCGTCTGTTGGCCCGAAAGCCGCGACCTGACCGCCACTGTTTCCCTCAAACCCGCGGTCTACCTGTTCTATTTCGCCACAGACCCGCGGTCTGATTTCTGCATTTTTCCTGTTTTGAGCCCAGCCCCTTTTGCTGCAATATTTTCTGCATCTGAACAGCCCCCTGTCCTACCTGCAGTCCCACTTCCTTACAGCCTTTCTGCAACATAATTTCTGTTCCCTTTACAGAATCTTTTAAAAATTTCAGTATTTTTAATTCAGAAAATTTTGCAAGTTAAAGTTTCAATTCAAGTATTATTGATAGTTGGAAGTTTCCCCCCTTGTGGCACTTCTATTTTGGGTTCATCACCTCACGAGCACACACTCTGTCACATAAATCAAGTGAGTCTTAAAAAAGTACCTAACTAAACCAACATTCTAACCCCACTTGGGGAACACAAAAGAATCATTGTAGTTAGGTAGGATCGGGGGGATAGGCTTCCAATAACACCCCTCGGTTACTTTCACTTGAGACATAGTTGTTGTCCAAATAGGGAACCAAAATCCCCTAGTACTTTTTGGCACGGTCACGACCAGTTTATCAGAGGGCCTCTCCCTTAGGAGGGTTGAAGTTGGGAGACTGGTTCCGGAGGCCTGAGTGGAATACTGCACTCCATTTAGTAACCGAAGGGCTACCTTTCGCGGTTCGCGGGATATCCTTGTATAGGGGTATTGCGGTAAACAGACTAAACGGCAGATTCACCTTTCTGGACGTGTCATGAACGGGGTATCTTAGTTTCCATTCTTCTAGGATTGACTACCCGGTATCCCTCCCGGTAGGGGGATATCATAGCCACTTGGCTTTCCTACTCATATTTTCTGACTTGGATTTCATCACCTTGCAGAGGATATGTTTAGTTGAGTCAGAATACTTTTAGTTAGGTGTTTGCATGCTCCTTTACCTCCCTTTGGTCTAGTGAGTCCACCATTTTTTCTTTTTAAGAAACCTGCTGCTTGTTGGTATTCTGACCATCTTTGTTGATACTCCACCTATTGTAGCACAGCTGTTGCAGTGGGTGTTTTGAGTTGGTTGTTGGCCTGAGTGCCTTGTTTTTTAGCTCTCCTTCTGCACACTCGGTTGCATTAGGCCTTTTTGAGCTATTTTTCTACTCACCTCAACCCACAGATATTTGACACCATCCATCACCATTGAGTCCCTGAGACATTCTCGGCGCCTCAGGGGCAAGCCCCCACAGCACGGTTCTCTTGACACCACCCGTCATAGATTCCAATCATCATCCGTTGATACCACTCATCACAGATCTAGAGCCTTGTCACTTGACTCCACTCGTCAGCGACATAGGACTCCGTCACCAGATATTGACGCTCCCTACTTTACCTCCGATTCTGACGAAGAGTCTGAGAACCCTATTTACACTGCCCCTACTAGCCCCATGGCTGGCACGACTTCCACTCCTTTTGTTATAGGGACCATTGGTGGCACATCCACCACTACACCTGTTTTGGGTATGCCCTCCATGGGACCCTCGTCTACCGTTCCCCTCACGATACCTATTCCCGCAGCAGGAATCGCTATCCCCACTACATCAGTGACTCACACTACCCACGATGGTGCCGGACCATCCTCCACCACCTTAGTTCCCCCACTTGGGGGTACCATCCCAAATCATGTCCCTCCACTTGGGGGCATTGGCCCCAGTTTGGTCCAACCCACTACTGTGTCACATCCTTCTTCCAGTTTGCCATTCATGGCTAGCCTCAACCTACCTGACTTGGCCAGATTAACCAACGATCCTATTCGACATGACCCTACGTGGCCTGATATGCCCACCAAGCTCCCCTCTGACATCCCTAAGTTCGAGGGTAAGGCAGGTGAGGACCCACAAAACCATATCATGTCTTTCCACCTATGGTGTTCCTCTAACTCCATAGTGGATGACTCTGTTCGCCTCCGTCTCTTACAGCGCACCTTCACTGGCTCTGCAGCCAAATGGTATATCGAGCAACCTCATGGGACCCATGCCACCTTTGCTTCCCTTGCCTCGACCTTCCTGCAGTTCTTCCAGTTGCCTGTCCGCTATGACGTGGGCGTTGAGATCCTCCTATCTTGTAGACAAAACATGGCTACCCATATCACGAACCACATCCATGAGTGGCGTCGACGCCGTAGCTTATGCAAGATCAAACTAGACAACCGTATCTTCCTAGATTGGTTCCTCAAATCCCTTCTCCCTGTTATTGCTAAGGATGTGGCATCAGAAAGACCCCAGTCTGAAGAAGAGGCCATCCTTAAGGCCCAACAGTTTGACCTCATTTACGCCCAGTCGGGTTACCTTTATACCATTATACCTGACGCCCCTCACGGCGAGTCCTCCCAGCATGATGCGCCGGGGGCATCCCACGCTGCAGACGGTATCATTGGCCGTGTTTCTTCGCATCCCCAACCATTTTCTATTGCACGTCCTACCTCTGGCCCCGACCGTTCGCGGGCCACCTCACAGTCTGGGGCCACCAACACATATGCTCCCATGACACATCACCTTCATTCCCATGGACCCAGCGGTCCACCTCAGTGCTTCGGGCATGCACCCCCTGCTTATGCCCCCCCAGTCGCACCTCAGCCTTACTACTATCAGCAAGCTTCCCCAGCTCCTACGCCTTCACAGGCCCAACCAGCTTATTACTCGCCACAGGCAGCCCCTGCGGCAAATCCACAACCTGCTCCGCAGACATATCAGCAACCTCCTCAAGGTGCCGCACCTGCGCAGCCTCCACTTACATACCATCCACCGCAGCTTGCTCCCGCTCCTGCACAACCTCAAAACCCACCTGCTGCTCAAGGGAAAGTCTACGCCCAACAAAATCCGCAGCAGAACCAGAACAACCAACGCAACCAGGGCCACCAGAACCGCGGCAAGGGCCGTAATCGTGGGAACAACCAACCTGCAGATCAAGCCGGTCAACCGGCTAATCCCCCCGACAACACCATTGTGGCCCCCGCTAATCAAAACCCTGATCGCCTGCCCAACCAGGCTAAAAACCCTAATTTGAGAACAAACCATCCTTGTTCTATCTGCGGGGTCTATGGCCACTACACACATACTTTCCCACATTTGGAGCGAGCTCGACAACTTTGGGTTGATGATGCCCATCGCCAAGGGCATGCGGCTCCTCAAGCACCGCCCAACCCCCCACAACCTCAGCAGCAACCTTTGGTGCTGCAAAACCCCTTACCAACCCAAGGCGTGGTGAACACTCAGCCGTTGGCCCCTCAAGCTAACGCGCAACCCCAACAAGACAGATCACATACGTCGCTCCTGATCAACCCATGTTTGACTCAGGTACCCATCACTTGTTGATGATGTCTTCCAATGATGTCAACCTACAGACCCGTCGGAACCAATATGGCTCCACCTCTGAAGCCCTTCCCACTGATAAAACCACTAACGCTCATCCCACTGATCAAGCGTTACGTATCCCTCCCCTGCCGGTCGATGGCGCTTCCAAAGCAGCTCGTTTCCCACTTCGCCGTATCAACAATAACCCCAATGCGCGTGCTGCGTCAAACTACAACATTGTAGACGACCTAGCCCAATCTCCCGCAGCCATGTCTGCGTTAGAGGTATTGAAGAACTATCCTTCCCAGTGCAAGACTTTACTCTCTGCCATTGGGGGGATTGACCCAAATGATTCGAATTTGATGGCATTTGATTTGGACCAGTCCGAACCACGCCTTCCTTCCACCTTAGCATTCCAAGTTTCTGTTTCCGTTCAGAATCTTGTCATCCATCGATGCATCATCAATGAGGGTGCCTCCACATGCGTTATGTCTACATTCGTATGGCAGAAGTTGGGATCCCCTACCCTCCAGCAGTCCACCACTGCGTTACGCGCCTACGACGGTCGTTCGGCTCAGCCCTAAGGTCTCCTAGCCAATGTCCCTATCCAGTTAGGTGGTAAAACCGTCCTCATCGATATCGAGGTCATCAATGCCCAATTGGATTATAACCTTTTACTTGGCCGCAGTTACATGTATGCCATGAGGGCGGTTGCCTCCTCCGTCTTTGTTAGGAACCCATGTCTTTACTTTGTTAGTATGTTGTTATTGGACGCATATGCTTTGTAAGTCGTCCCGTAGTATTTGTTGATCAATAGTTGTGTTATTGTTATTGGCGCATATGCTTTGTAAGTCGCCCGTAGTATTGTTAATCCATAGTTTGTAACGGCCCATGGTTTCGACCCATAGTATTGGCGCCTCGAATTAGTATATAAGTGTGTGTTGAGACCTATGAAGACACCGTGAAGTTATTTGTATTGAGCTTGCTCAAAGGAGGTTGCCCCCTCGAAGTGGCCCGTGATCAATACAAAAGTGATTCTGAGTTCTGTCATTTCTGCTATTTCGCGCGTTCTTGTTAATTAATTGTTGCAGGTGCCTCACATCTGGTATCAGAGCACTTTCTTGGGCTCGCTGGGTGAAATTTTTGCCAAATTTTTTTTTCGCATCTGTTGCAGGTTCGGATTTGGGAATAATCCCTATCCGCTTAACTGTGGGAAGTACTTGGGCATAAGCCCTAAAACTCATTGTGAGGAGTACCACAGGAACCCCGAAGTAGCTGGCCCATTGAGAGGACCTGCCGGCGAAAAGGGAAACGACCCCTACCTGATTGACTAGTTCCCACCCGTGAGGTAAACCAAGAGCTGTCGTTTGTGGCAAAGCGGTTATCAGTTTTACCTGAGCCGTGGAGTGAGGGGTACTGCCCCAATACGCAAGCCGTCAGACAGCATTGGTGGCCGAGTGAAAACCCTGAACTGTTAGGAAGCCGCACATACCTGGGGTCCATATCTACTTTCAGTTGAACTATTGTCAATCACTGCTGCGCCGTTTCAGACTCATTTTGCAAGCCGTTCCAGATCCAGCAGGTCGGCGTTGTTCCAGATTCCTTCTGAGCCGTAGCCGCTCCAGTCTGTAAAAAAAAAAAAAAAAAAAAAAAAAACCCGAGCCGTAGGCGCTCCAGTGTTGAGGTTGTTTTACCTCTGTTTCCCTTGAAATTTTCAGGGAACCCCTGTCATTCCATTCTGCATAATTCATCCCTGAGGACCCTATCCTCAGTTCCCCTTCCTACAGCCGGAAATCCCACATTTGTCTATTTTTAGGGTTTGCCATAACTTCCTCAGATTTCACCCAATCACCTTCAATTTTTACCACAGAGTTCCTTTTTGAATTCTGCTTCTTTGTTCCCTTCTGCCAAATTTTCCCATCCTTTCACCCCGCTTCTGAAATCCTCATTTTTGCTTCCCTGTCTATCCAACAGTGTCCAAAAAACGAGTCAAACCCCAATTACCCTTCTGATTTTTTCCCAAATCCAAATTTTCCTTTACTGAAGTAGTTCCTGTTTTTGTTTTCCTACCCAGTCCAAAAAAAAATAAAAATAAATAAATAAATAAATAAAATCCCTGGTTATGGTTGTCACCCGTGCCGGAGCAAAAACCATGGAGGAAGCCCTTGCAGCCATCCAAGCCAAACTCCAGGATCTTGATGAAAAATTTCTTGGTCTCCATCTTGAACATTCAGCTATGAACAACAAACGGCAGTCCGAGTCTTCAGTAGACAATGGGTTCTCTTCTTCCAGCAATTTCCGTGGTCCGAAGCTTGATTTTCCTCGCTTCAATGGTACCGATCCAACTGGATGGATCTATCGGGCCGAACAGTATTTCAGTCTGCATAATACTTTTGATGTCAACAAAGTTCCGTTGGCATCCTTTCATTTGGAACAGGAAGCTCTTCAATGGTACCGTTGGTACATCAAGGCTCATCCAGAGCCCAACTGGCCAAACTTTTGCCAGCTCCTTTTGCAACGATTCGGTCCTAGTGCTTTTGATGACTTCACAGGAGCCCTCACTAAACTTCGCCAAACTGGCACTGTGAGAGAGTATCAAACCGAATTTGAGAATCTAGCCAACCACACCGAAGGATTGTCTGATGAATTTTACCGGAGTTGTTTTATCAGTGGTCTAAAGGATGCCATCCGATCTGAGGTCAAAATGTTCTGTCCCAACACAATGATGGAAGCACTCGGGTTGGCTAAGTTGGCAGAAGACAAGATTGCAGCCCAACAACGCTCCAAACCCACTTTTGTTCCCTTCCGAAATATGGGTTCTCAGCGACCACCTATACCGCAGGCTCCTCGACCGACTCCTATCAAGCGTTTGTCTGAAACAGAGATGCAAGCACGCAGAGAAAAGGGGCTTTGCTATAATTGTGATGAGAAATTCACTCGGGGACATAGATGTGTTCAGCAAAAGCTCTATCTCCTGGATGTGGAGTCTCCGCCTGCCTCTGAAATGGGTGACGAAGATCCAGAAACACTGGATGCACCGGTCGACATTCAGGAACCGCCTAGTGACCCTCCGTCTCAGGATGACCAGCCAGAGATATCTCTCCATGCTTTAGCGGGAATCACCACCCCCCAAACAATGCGGGTCAGGGGTTACTTCAAGAAGCTTCCTCTTACAATCCTCATTGATTCTGGTAGCACGCATAATTTCATTGACCCTCGGATCGCCAAACAAGCTGATTGTTTTATCCATCCTTGCTCCAACTTTGAAGTCATGATTGCCAATGGGGGCACCTTACCTTGCAAAGGGAAGTGTCGAAATGTGCGTATCGCTATGGGAGATTATACCTTGCGCTCTGACATGTTTGCCTTTCCCTTAGGCGGATGTGATGTGGTTTTGGGCGCTCAATGGCTACGCACACTCGGCCCTATCTTATGGGATTTTGCCGAACTTTGGATGCAGTTTTCCGAGAATGGACACAAACACACATTGACAGGATTACAACCAGGTTCTCTCAGCATCATCAGTTCACATCGCATGGAAAAACTCCTCAAGAAGAATTCACATGGTGTCATCGCTCAGATCCATTCCATCCAGATGCAACCAGCAGCAGTCTCCACTACTCCTTTGGATCTACAACAAATTCTGGATCGGTATACAGGTGTCTTTGCTGAACCAGTGGGCTTACCACCTTCCAGGCCAGAAGACCATCGTATTAAGCTCCTTCCTGGCAGCGTTCCTCCCAACATCAGACCCTATCGCTACCCATTTCATCAAAAAACGGAGATTGAAATGCTCGTTCGGGACTTATTGAAGCACGGTATTATTCGCCCAAGCACTAGTTCCTTCTCTTCTCCAGTTATTCTTGTTCGCAAAAAAGATGGGTCATGGCGCCTCTGCATTGACTTCCGAGCACTTAATCACCTCACCATCAAGGATAAGTTTCCAATTCCTGTTGTTGATGAGCTTCTTGATGAGCTTCATGGGGCCCGCTTTTTCTCCAAGTTGGATCTTCGTTCTGGATATCATCAAATTCGGGTTCATGAGGATGATATTCCTAAAACAGCTTTCCGCACACATGATGGCCATTATGAGTTTTTGGTCATGCCCTTTGGCCTCAATAATGCCCCTTCCACATTCCAGGCCTTAATGAATAAAATATTTCGACCCTACTTGCGGAAATTCATTCTGGTATTCTTTGATGACATCCTCATCTACAGTAAAACATGGGATGAACATCTCCAGCATCTGGATCTTGTCATGCAACTTTTCTCTGACCATCATCTCCATGCCAAGCAGTCTAAATGTGTTTTTGGACAGAAGGAAGTTGAGTATCTCGGGCACATTATCTCAGCACAAGGGGTTCGCGTGGATCCTGCCAAAATCGATGCCATGACCAATTGGCCACATCCTCAGACTCTCAAGAGCCTTCGTGGTTTTTTGGGGTTGACTGGCTACTACCGCAAATTTGTCAAGGATTATGGGAAGATTGCAGCTCCATTAACTGCGCTATTGAAAAAGGATGCTTTTACATGGACACCTGCTGCTCAGTGTGCATTTGACCAACTAAAACAAGCCATGTGTACTACCCCGGTGCTAGCGATGCCTGATTTTTCCAAGCCCTTCACTATTGAGAGTGATGCTTGCGGCAATGGACTTGGTGCTGTTCTCCTTCAAGATGAACACCCCATTGCGTTCACCAGCAAAGCCCTTTCAGGTAAGAATTTAGCTGCCTCTACCTATGAAAAGGAAATGATGGCTATTTTGCATGCAGTACAGAAGTGGCGCCCATACCTATTAGGAAATCATTTCTGCATCAAGACTGATCACCAGAGTCTGAAATATTTCTTGGACCAGCGTGTCTCCTCCCCGGCACAACAGAAATGGGTTAGCAAACTCATGGGTTATGACTATGAGATCACTTACAAGAAGGGTAAAGATAATATTGTGGCAGATGCTCTTTCTCGCACATTTGAGGCCCAAGGTTCTCTTTCAGCTATTTCTATGCCTGTTCCAAATTGGTTGCAATCTGTTCAACAGGGTTATGTCAATGACTCTTCCTTATCGCAAATCATCCAACGCTTGACCAACAATCCTTCTGCTGTACCACATTACTCTTGGGATGGTGCTTCTCTACGATACAAGGGTCGTCTGGTACTTCCCCAGAGCACAGATCTTCAACAGGCTGTCTTCTATGAACTCCATGCTTCTCCATCGGCAGGACACTCTGGGTTCCTCAAAACATATGAACGAGCACGGCGTAACTTCTTTTGGCAGGGCATGAAAAGGACAATTCAACAGATGGTGGCCGAATGTGATACTTGTCAGCGCAATAAGGGTGAAACAACACTCCTCCCAGGATTGCTTGAACCCTTGCCCATACCTACACGGATTTGGACAGATATTTCTATGGATTTCATTGAAGGGCTCCCTAAATCTGGTGGGAAGACAGTGATTCTCGTTGTGGTTGATCGCCTCTCCAAATATAGTCATTTTTGTGCTCTCAGCCATCCCTATACAGCCTCCTCCGTCGCTCAAATTTTTCTGGACCAGATCTTTCGTCTTCATGGCATCCCTTCTTCCATTGTCTCGGATCGTGATGCAACTTTCACCAGTCATTTTTGGACAGAACTATTTCGCCACACGGGCACCAAACTGCAGATGAGTTCAGGGTATCACCCACAAACAGATGGTCAGACTGAAATTGTGAATAAATGCTTGGAAACTTATCTTCGTTGCTTCACCTCTGAACAACAACATCAGTGGGCAAAGTGGCTCCCTCTCGCTGAATGGTGGTACAATACCTCTTACCACACTGCCTCTAAAATGACCCCATATGAAGCAGTCTATGGTCAGGCACCTCCAGCTCTTCTTCCCTACACCCCCACCAGTTCACCAGTTCAGGAAGTTGACACGGTCCTTCGCAACCGCGATAAGATTCTTCGCATTTTGCGGGACAATCTTCACATGGCAAGAAATCGCATGAAGCAACAAGCTGATCAGCACCGTTCGGAGCGCACTTTTCAAGTCGGCGATATGGTTTTTCTTCGTCTCCAGCCGTACAAACAATCCTCCTTGAAACTCAAAGGGCGTCATAAGCTCGCTCCAAAGTTCTATGGGCCATATCGGATTCTTCAGAAGATTGGGTCCGTTGCTTATAAATTGGAACTTCCTCCTTCTTCCCGCATTCATCCAGTCTTTCATGTCTCTTGTCTGAAGAAAGTTCTTGGCACCAACATCAGCGGACAAACGATTTTACCTGAACTGGATAATGAAGGATCCATCCTTTTGGAGCCATAGGCCATCCTCAATCGGCGCACGCGTCAGCTTCGCTCTCGCTCTATCACAGAGGTCTTAATTCAGTGGCACGGCATGCAACCAGAGGACGCTACATGGGAACCACTCCTTCAGATTCAACAGCAATTTCCACATCTAAAGCTTTGAGGACAAAGCTTTTTTTAAGGGGGAGGGGATGTTAGGAACCCATGTCTTTACTTTGTTAGTATGTTGTTATTGGACGCATATGCTTTGTAAGTCGTCCCGTAGTATTTGTTGATCAATAGTTGTGTTATTGTTATTGGCGCATATGCTTTGTAAGTCGCCCGTAGTATTGTTAATCCATAGTTTGTAACGGCCCATGGTTTCGACCCATAGTATTGGCGCCTCGAATTAGTATATAAGTGTGTGTTGAGACCTATGAAGACACCGTGAAGTTATTTGTATTGAGCTTGCTCAAAGGAGGTTGCCCCCTCGAAGTGGCCCGTGATCAATACAAAAGTGATTCTGAGTTCTGTCATTTCTGCTATTTCGCGCGTTCTTGTTAATTAATTGTTGCAGGTGCCTCACAGTCTTTCGCACCATGATGTTTCCCCATGAGGGACGCGTGGTTAAGATTGACCAGCTCACCTACTATGATCCCAGTGCTCCCGCGGCACCTGAAACTGTTCTCCCCATGGTTGAACAACCTGTTTCTCGTGCCACCACCTCGTTTGTTTCCTCTACGGGGACTGGAGTCTACTCAGACGCGCCGATGACTTCCACCTTCCAATCTATTCCGCCTCCCTCGGCCCCCACGGACGTGTCTGACTTATGTACCTTGTCCCATGATAACCCACCACCTAACAATCAACCACCCTTGTTGCCTAAACCACCATTGGTACCTAGCCACATTGGTGTTACACCCATCCATACGATCCCCTTCCTAGTCCCTCCATCGGGAGTAGTAAGCGCCCCGGTCATGGCTACCCTTAGCCTCCCTGGGTTAACTTTGGGATTACCTGTATGGTATCTTTCGCCTCCCGTTCGCCCGCCGACACCAGACGTCGTCCTCCAACCGGTGCAACCCATGGCTACTACCTCTCAGCCACCTCCCGGTGTCTCTACCCCTTCGTCCTCCACGACTCCTCCTCCTACTCCCAAACCCACTAAGGGCAGAGGTCCACAACCTTACACTGCTGTACCAACTCTCAAGACAGTAAAAAACCCCCCAGTATTTCGTGCTCCCCCCAAATGCTCGTTGTGCGATGAGTTAGGCCATGCGACACACCAATGCCCACAGTTACCAGCATTGCAGAAGCACATGCAAATTCTCGACGATGACCCCAACATCCCGGTTGTCGAACTAAACCCCACCCCTAAGCCCAAAGACAAATCCCTGCGTACCAACCACCCCTGTGCCATATGCGGTGTTTACGGGCATTATTCCCATCATTGTCCCGATCTCCCGGATTACAGAGCTGCTCTCTATGAGATGAACAATCTGGATCTTGAGACGGCACCACCTACCATTGAGGAGATCTACCCCCCAGACTCTTCACTTAAAGGAGAGGTTAACACCATTTATATGATCTCTTCCACCACTACTCCCTCGTCAACTGATTTGACAACGAAAACTTTCCGAACCGATGAGGAGATTCTTGAGGCCCTTACCGCCCCGGATTATCCCTGGGATGATATGCACCATCGTTCCTATTTCATCCCAGAAGAATCCTCCTCTAGCACAGCTACCCAATTCACAGTTGAGTCCAAAGACTTCCTTCCCACCAAGGTCGACTGGTTCAAGGACCCTATTCCTGCTCCTGACGCCTTCGAGGAAGGTAACATGGCTAACATCTCACCTATCATCCAAATTGATATCGCTGCCCCTGGGAGTGCCCCTGAACTCATCACTTTAGGAGCCTTCTGCAGTAAGCAAGAGATTGAGGAATACACTAACCTCTTCAGAGAGTTCCGTGATGTCTTTTCCTCGTCCTATACCGAAGTGCCCGGTCTTGACCCCGCCATCAAAGAGCACCACCTTGACAACTCTGAGTCAAGGGGCATAATCGATTCCCTCGACCCTGGGATAGGGGGCATGATCAATCATTTTGAACCTTCCCCATCACATCTATCTCAGCACGTTAATGAACCCATCGTTCAAACCAACACATATGTGATCCATAATCACAAACCCCATGCACATCGCATGGGGGCAGGTCATTAACCTTGCTCACTTTTTCACACTTGTGATCTCAACCATTTTTGAGGTCACATATCACTTGTAGATTTGATTTGATTTGATACACCTAGCATTCTTCCCCCACGGGTCATCATTTCTCCCCACCACTGCATCCTTGGCTTGGTGGGCTCACCTTTATTTGCAACCATTTTTTAACCTAGTTAGTTCCTTTGACCATTCCGGAGTCCTTATGACCTCCGTTTTTCGCACCATTTGCACCGCCGGATTCATATTTCCGCACTCGTGATGATGCTTGAGATCATTTCTCGCTCTCACCAGGACCAATATCAACATTGTGTCCCGACACCTTGTCGCTCTGGTTTGCATGCCACATCGGCCGTAGCCCATTTTTCACATATTTTATATCATCGGATTCATTTTTCCGAGCTAGTGATGATGCTTGAGATTATTTCTCGCTCTCACCCCCCAATTTTTTGGGTATTTTTCCAAAACGCCCTCGTCACCTCAGTGTGCGTGCCACATCGGCCGTTACCCATTTTTGACACCCTTTATATCGCCGGATTCATTTTTTCGAGCTCGTGATGATGCTTGAGACCATTTCTCGCTCTCACTTGGTACAATTTTAACATTGTGTCCCAAACACCTTGCTGCCTCGGTTTGCATGCCACATCGGCCACCATCGGATTGTTCCATACTTTTACATGAGCCATTCACTCCTGTCATACTGCAAATGTTTCATTACTTTGCCACCATTTCAACTACCCCGCAAGGAGGCCCACCAGTGTTCCCCACTACCCTCGTTCTTGATCATCATTACTGATCCTTGATTGAACACTTCCTCCTTGCCTGGCCATTCCTTTTGTTCGGTATAGTTTTATCCCTTTTTCGGGCCGGACAAGTCCTTTAGGAAAAAGGCACTTCGGGAGTTTCCGTTAAGCTCTTTTCTGACTCCTAAAAAGAATGAAAAGATCTCCGAGCAATCTTGCTTCCTTTCATGCTCATTAAAGTACCTGAAAGGGCGTCTATCTGGTATGAGTTTAACCCTTTTCTGGACCTGGTAGACTAATTACGAAAAAGGAATACTCTAGTCACACAGGCTAGAAGAGTTCTTCATTGCATCCTTTTATGCTTCTTTGGGCCTTGGAGACTAAATCTACGAAAAAGCAACCCCCTGGAGTCTTCTTATTTTCTTTCAGACTCTCTAAAATTGAAAGCAACCACGAGCATGCACTGTCCTGGGCTCGTAAAATCCACACGATAGTACCATTCCATCACTTCAGAGTCTTCTTATCGCTTTCAGACTCCTTAAAATTGAAAGCAACCACGAGCATGAACTGTCCTGGGCTCGTATAAATCCACACGACAGTACCATTTTACACACACTTCTTCTAGTTCATTAACCCATGAAGAAGTCTCCTCCCGTGCCTCCTGGCACTATGATCGATCATCTCGGCAGCACCCCCAATCAGGTCGCCTTTGTTCAGAGTATTCTGCAGTCTCCTGCCATTTTACACCAGCTTGAGTCTCCCTCAACCCAGTTACCCTACCAGATCCATTACATCTATGATCCCTTTCCCCTCAGTCAGTTTCATATGCTGCCAGATCATTCCCATTATCATACTCTGAACAAAGGAAGTTTGAGTCCACCCACTCTACTTGCCCAGTTGTTACCACCAGTTTGTCAGTCCTGCCCTCAGTACTATCACATTTCGGTTCTTCACCTCGCGCTCCTGTCAAGGAAACATCATTTCCTTGATAGTTGCAGGTCTCCCTCTGTCGACGACAGCCCCTCTATTCCAGAGGATAGGCCCAGAGGTCCCTACGCCTTGGACTTATCACCATCTGTGGTAAGTGCCTACGGACCATTCTGAGAGGAGTCATCATTGCCTCTCCACGTGGTTGTTCCTCACATGCTCGACTTCAGCACCTTGATCGCATCGTTGAGGATCGCGTAGGATTATATCCCATTAGTTTTTAGTCGAAGACCCTGGATTTCCCCTGACTCTAGCACATTGGTGAGTCACTTCGGAACGACCAGTTATATGTTCCCGTGGATGTCCGGGCTGCGTTGGCGTTTGTATTCGGAAGCCATCCAGTTACATGCTTCCTTGAGTACCCAGTTTCAATTCCAGTTCAGTGTACCATTACGAGTGTACCCCTTGTCACTCTGATCCAGCAGCTCATCAGCCCCTTTGGAACCACACTCAGTAGCATTGTTGATTATTCCAGTGTATCAGCTCTTCAGCACAGACATGGTCAGCCCAGCAGTATGTCCCAGATTTGATGTCCCCTCTGGACACTTATGATGTACACACAGGTTCTCTATGTCTCTTTCAGGTCCCTCTTTTCGGGCCTCACAGTTTTTTATATATCTTGATACGAGCATGGGTATGCTCGCCTCGTCCATATATTGAGATTATTCCTCAGTCAGTATTTGAGGTCATGTATATTTCAGGTCCCCATTTTTTGGACCCCATTGTTATTGTTATATTATATCCTGATACGAGCATGGGAATGCCCGCCTCGTCCATATGATCAGATGATTCCTCATCCATTATTGAGATTATGTACTTTTAGTTCTTGCAGTTGTTCGGGATCGTTGTTCCGGGCTTCAGTTTGTTTCTTCTCTTCTCTCCACTCCCCAGGAAAACCATTCATGACTTATGATGTCCATCGGCCATACGATGAGCTCCTGCCCTCGCACATCAGGGGGCAATCTGTTAACACCCAAAAAGTGTTCACTACCTCATCTACCACATTATATGGCTCATTTGTCCATTTTCCTACCATATTTCCCTTAAAATCCCAAAAAATCCCATTTAAAAGCCTCCAAAAGGCCTAAAATGCCTCCAAAAGGCCACAAAACCCTCAAAATAGCCTAAAAAAGGCTAAAAAACCCCTTTTTCCTCCAAAAATATCCAAAATTCCTCAAAACTAGCAAAAATCCCCTAAAAAGGGAATAAAAAATATAAAATAATGAGGAAAAGGAAGAAAAAACCCTATACAGCTGCCCAAAACCATGTGTTTCCCAAAACCATGGGTCAGCACTCCACCACCAAAAAACTATAAATAGGTGATGGAGATCCCTTATTCCAATATCCACAATCAAACATACCCTTACTCTGCCAAAATCTCTCTCGAAACCCTAGTTCACCATTGAACTACTTTCACCTTGAGAGCCACCTTTGGCCCATTTCCACCATTGGAGAAAGAGAAGGAGCACATTGGAGCTTGGAGCAACCCTCTTGGACATTGCAAGGAGCTTCATCAACCTTCACATTGAAGGTAACATCAATACAAAACCCTTGTTTACAAATTGTTGTTTATTTTTCATGCATGTGTTTTAGATTAGTTTTCATTTCTGTTTTAGCTTAATTATTTACATTTACTGAACTGCTACTAAGGAGTCCATTCTCCTTAGTAGGTGCTCATTTGCACAAGCTAGGGGTAAAACCCTAGCCACACACATAAAAATCAGAATTTAATAACTCACTAGGTGCCATGTTATCCTCCCTACGTGGTGGAGTGTTGGTGGTTTGGCCTTCCATCAATTTCCCATTTTCAGTTTCTGTTATTACCAGAACTTCTTCTTTCTCCATGGATGTTGCACCCACAACACCTTCATCCATGGGGATCTCCATGTCTCCCACATATATGTGAGAGTACACATATTTAGATGCTTTCTCACACTTAAAACATTCCTCAGTAGATTCTCTTCCAACCATGTAGGCATCCTACAAACACCCTTCTAGTAATTCAGCTTGGTCACTACATTCACCCTTATCACCAAGGATATGAAACTTAACATCCAAGGAATCCCTTATGCAGTAATTGTCTTCTGATGTGGCTGCAATATCATCATGACACAATTTAGTACATAAATATGAAATTGTTGGATTCCTTTGCATCATGCTTCTCTCTTTAATGGGTGGGGTTATGGTGCCTTGTTCTACCACTGATTCAACTAGTTCACCTCTAACTGATGTTTGGTCAATTTTTACCACCTTGTGAAGCTCATGTGGTGTATTTGGATCTGATTTATGTTCTACCTTTAGATCTGATCCGAAATATGGTTCGACACCCTTAACAGTACCAATCTCATGATTAGTGTTTGGGTCTTGCTTCCCCAAACAAAATAATGAAGCTTCTACCCTGGTTGTTTTAGGGTCAAGATTCTTGGAGGCTCTTTTGGAAGAAGATCCAAACATTCTTGTGAGGTGTAAATAACATGCATCCACTGATACTCTTGCTTCTTTTAGGTACTCTTCAGAAGTAGGTTGATATTTGGCTATGGAACATGCAATTTTTTTTCTGAATAGGGCTATCAAAATAACCATAGTCTCTTCTTCCAATCATGATCTCATGGGAGATGCTTATGGAAGGGACTTCTTAGGAATTCTCTTCCTCAAACTATCTATAGTATTCTTCATACTGCTCATCATAATTATCATACTCTTCATAAAAATAAACCTCCTCCTTAGACAATTCAAAGTCTGAATCTTCCATGACAGGGAACTAATACTACAATTGTAACTTGAAGATTGTGCTGCTAATTTCCCACTGAGGGTTAATTTCCATAGGATGAGACAAGGAAAGTGCTCTGATACCACTGTAATATCCTAGGGAATATTTAACCCAGATATTAACTCAATTTCAGAATTTTAAATTAAATTTACTTGTCCATTTTTTATCAATTCACCGAACAGAGCAGGAAGTCAGTGACAGGTAAGGAGACTTGAAACTGAGTTTGGTAAGATGAACTTTCAGTTATGGAATTTATATGGGACAATCCGCAGTAGTAACTTAAACAGTGGGTAATTTGATCCTTTGTACAAAGCACGGAGACCATTTATGTTTTAGACATCAGCTACTGCTGAAGCCTACCGTAATGCTTCCTGGGTACATCCGCATATACAAACTAGTTCAAGAAGGCTAATAGGGTTTATAATAGTCAATGGGTTTCTGTTTATGCTTAGAATAATAAATAAATAGTCTTGGAAGAGTTTGCAAAGAATTGGGGCTTTTGGTCTCTTCCGGGATTGTGGAGCTAGTCTTTTTCTTAACTTTCCAACAAAGGTCAAAAGGATTTCAAAATCTGTTTTTTTGGACTGATATGGATACTAGGATGTGTCAAGGACCTTCTCCAACTGACGGAATAGTAAAAGAGTGCACAAAAATATTTTTATGGGCAAAATGGAAAAACTAGTCAATTTTTGGTATTAAACTAGCTAGTCTTAGATTTTTAACTGTAAAATGACTTGAAGGAATTAAAATTTCTATTTTGTGCTATAAAACTGCTCTGATATAATAATTTTCAACATATATAAGATAAATATGGATGCAGAACACTTATTTTCTTATTAATAAATTGTCTTCCCAAAGTACATGCCTCACAGGCTAATTTCTCATTACAATAGTGGGAGAAATGAAGAGAGGAATGAGAGTTTTACTATGGATCTGCTCCCGAGATATGATCAGGTCACCAACAGGTCATGTGACTATCATGTTCTGCATTCTAAACTTCTGGACTTGATAGGGGCACATTCACTGAGCCAACCCTCTCCTTCAGGGAAAGCTCCTCCAACTTTAGCTGTGAATGATAGCATAATGTAAGAAGAGAAGGGGGATCATGTGTGGATCTGATATCTAGACATGTGACTCTCTGATATGCCACAAAACATGGCAGGATGAACTTCTTGGAGATTCTGGGCACCACTCATGAGAACTAGCTCCTCCTTCTGGCAATTTTCCTTCAAATCTAGCTGCTAGTCCACCGTAGAATTGTCCTCTTCTTCAAGATGATTGTAGATCTTCCTGGCTGGAATAAGATCAATGTTATAGGCTCCAATACATGTACTGGACCTGCACAACACTCCTGGATAACTCACAAAGTCTTGGGGCACATCACCCAAGCAAACTCACTGAGGCACAACACTCAGCTAGAAAGGCTCAGAGCTCTCACACAAAAATTCTCAAATGATCAAAAGTTCCTTCTTGGAGTTGGTTGGCTTCTTTTATAAACTTTATGATGACCTGCTAAGTAATTTACTTAGCTTTGGTGACTTGTGAGAGTAGTTTACCACTTTCCCATCCTACTCCAAGTCATGAGGGCGCCTTTTTTTAGGAGAATAGCAACTTCTGAGCTTTCAAAATTTTCTTTCCTTCACCTCCTTCACTAAATTTGGGCAAGTGCACTTTAGGTAGCTTTTCTGGTTGTTTCTATTTCCTTTTAGAAAGCTTTTCTGAATCTTTCCACTTTCTTTACTTTCCTCTTTCCTGCTTTTGTCTGATTTTGCTAGCTTTTGTCAGTTTCCTTTCTGGGTTCATCTTGCCAACTTGTCTCCATTAGATTCCTTAGCTTTTCTGAGACTTTACCACTTAGGAAAGTTGGGCTCACTTACCAATTCAAATTTCCTAGCCTTGTCAACATTAACGTGCCACCAATTAAATTAGTAATGATGCATTTATTAGTTAAAATCAATCCAGCTCTGAATATAATTAATTAATTCATATAGTATTCTGCCTCAACATTTATCTCCATTAATTAATGATAACTCCATTAGTTTCCTTAGATCCTTAGTTTGGGTATTGATATCTTTCGAGGTCCACCTTATCCATTTAATACCCAAATACCACCTTAGGCATCTTCCATAAGGTAGTTTCCATACATGTTCATTAATTAAATAATTATTGCCTAGGTGTCTTAGGCCAAAATTACCCCATGGATCATAGCCAAAATTGGGGACATGACATCTCTTTTAGAAGACAAGAACTAAGTATATAATCTACATATTTAGCTGGAAATTTTCTCAATTAAATTTCATCATGTCAATGATGGTTGTACCGATATTTGTCAGAATAGTTGAAGTAGTAAAGCATTGGCTGAACCTTACAACATCTTGGTCGATTTTTCATCAATCGTTTTCAACCAAGCATCATATGTCAAATTGATGCTCTAGGTTTAAGCTTTTCCAGTATATTATTTGTGCACTTAGAAGGAATTTTGTACCCTAAAAACTCAAGAGAAGAGAAACATACCTAGCACCAAATCTGGCAATTTCACCTGCATCAATAGTCATAAAGAGGTTAATGATATGTTTGTTTTCACAATTATAGTGTTTAATTCAATTTTCCACAAGTTCATAAAACTTGTCTAATTTAAGTAGCAAAAGACTAAAAATTAGTCATTAGAATCAGATTATAGTATGGAAATAACTTGCAGGGACTTAATTAAACTCACCATAGAATTGACTAAAAGATGATGGAACAAAAAATGGGACCACCATGAAAGTAATCCATATAAAGCTCTTTAGAGGCCACCATCCTGAATGCCATGAGTCGTGAGATTCATTCACCTTTGTAGATCCAACTGTTGTAAAAAACATGGTGGAATAAAATAGCTAAGGTAATGTTAAGGTGAACAATTTAGAGGCCTCTAACTGTGTTGACTATATAATTTTGATCAATATGTTCAAGTGAAAGGACTCTTTGTACATACATGACAGGCATAAACTACAGTAATGGATGAATCTATGAATCATTTATAAAACTAAGAAACAAAATTACAACATGAAAAAGAAGAGGAAATGCACTCAAAAGGTAACAAACAATTCGGAAAATATATGAACTTCAGGAATAACTCATTACTAGGATCAGAGACTGAAGGAATAACTCATTTTTTTACATAACATCTCCCCTTGACCATTAATAAAATGATCTCTAATACAATAAAATTATAGGCAAAATTCATAAGCAGGCTCTAAAATTGCCCATCTACAGTCATAAACTATATGATTTAAATAACTATAAACCACAATTACCAAATGAGACCAAGCCAACCATTGAAGACATCTTTTACAAAATAGAAGCTTGTTTTGCAGCTGAAAATTTAACACTAAAGGCAACCTATATCCAATCAGATAGTTCATAGGTTACATACAACAACACTTTGCTATCCAGCAAAAAATTAGGTCATCGTCCTTCTGAAACTCAATCATATGATATTTTAACATGCTATTCTTTATTAACACTAAAGGCAACCTATATCTGATCAGATAGTTCATAGGTTATGGAAAACAAACTCTACTTTTCTATCCAGCCAAAAATTATTGAAAGAGCTTAAAATTTAAAGGTCATCGTCCTCTTGAAACTCAATCATATGATAATTTAGAATGTCATTCTTTATTAGCTTGTGCAATTGACAAATAACCACAGCATGATGAATCAAATATTACCCAATTACAAAAGTAACCAGATCCTACTTGCAAATGTTGGGAACTTCATTCACAATATAATAACCAAAACAAATTATTTAAAGAACAAATATATGTTCTTACAAATATATCAGCAAACCCAAGCAGTTCTGAACCATTTGCATTATAAAGAGGCAAATATACTAGCACTATATCAACATAGTGCTAGTATATTTGCCTATTTTCTGTTGAATATTGTAACTTCTAAGAATATTATATTTGTACATTATTTATTCCGGAGATGTTCCATCCCTCCGAGGTGATTCTATTATGTATCCGGAGATGTTTATTCCTCTGAGGAGTTGTGGTATCTAGGGTTATTAGACCACCCTAGAGGGGTCATCCCAGTCAGTTGTAGTGGGGTATTTAACCCATTGGTTAAATACGAGCCTACATGTCTTGTGTAAAAGAAAAATCGGAGTAGTGTATAAATAGAGGAGGTGTGTTCCTCATTTGACAAACTCACTCACTTGAGAGAGGCGCACTTGTGGAGGAGAGGTCTGCTATAGTGGAGGAGGATATCATGTCTTTGGTTTGCATCTTTGTATATTGCTGGTCATCTATTTTTGAGGAAGTTTTGCTGGGTTTTCTACCCCATGAGGGTTTCCCAGGATAAATCTGTGTCTCTTGTGTTTATGCTATGCTTGTTGTTTCTTCAGTGATCCTGTATATGCTATTATTGTGAAATGGAATGTAATGCTGCTATTTTCTGTCTTAGCATATTGAATTTTAACATTTTCCTCTATATTTGATCCTATAGTACAACTTAATATAGTGCTAGTTTTTTTTAACCATTTGCCTCTATATAATGCATCTGGTGTTTGTCTACTATCATTCTCAGTTAAAGCGGTGAAGAGTTTTTGGACTTCATTGCTAGCCTCAAGATATTGAAATTCCTCCTATAGGTATTATACCTACAAAATTTTAATCATATTTATAAAAAATATTAAAAAAGGAACCAGCTAGTTTAGTTGAGCATTGTGAACAAATCCACTTTTGTATTTTTTCTTTCTTGTCACCCTGATACAGGGCTAGCATGTACAGAATTACAGATTACCCATGGTAGGAACCAAGGGATAAGGATAGCTCATTCAATGGAGGTACACTTTATGTCAAATGCAAAGTTGGAGTATGTTCATACAATGTTGATCCAACAAGTTTCCAGTCTTTGTTGTCGCATGTGATGCACAAGGTTGGCTCAATATTTATATCTATTTACTATGTTGTTGATGCAGGGGACGTAAATATGTCAAAGATTAGCATCTGTGCAATGGGAATTTTTACTTTTCTTATTTACTTCGATTCCCATCTTTTTATTTCTACTTGGGAATTATTTGTGTTCTAATGAGAGAATGGACTAAAGTATACTGGTGGCAATTATACCAAGGAAAGAGACTAAAGAAGAGGATACAACTTCAATTGATCAAGTGCAGTATTTTTATTTTTTTCCACATATCTTAATTCCTTAATGGTATTTTATGAAGAATGTTTCTGATGGAAGTAAAAAGTTAAGTTATGGTACTAGATTAGGCAAAAGCTATGGGTCTGGACTCTCCAAGGTCAATTAGCTAGTTAGTACATTTTCAATTGATCCTAGCCTATTGGCATTTGCACAACTTTGTTGTGAAAGTGCCTGCAAATATGGGTAAGTATTATACTCATTAAATTTTTCTAAGACTCATAATTACATAATTCCTGATAGTTTATAAATCCCCATAGCTCAGATAAAAAATGGATCTGTATTTCATGTTTTCAAGTTGTCTTGGAAAATAGGATGCCAACAGCTATGTAACTACCATCGTCCATTCCATTATGAGTAATGATATCAATGGCTCTCATCTAAGATATTTTGCAACTCATTAAATAGTTTCTAAATAAAAAAATTTAAACATAATTAACTGTTGGGCATTTTTTCCACCAACTAGGAAAATTTAAATATTCCCGGGGCGTTTTTTGGTCACAACTGGGTGAATTTAAATATTCATGGGGACTTTTTTGTCATAGCTAGGTGAATTTAAATATTCCTAGGGAATTTTTTGTCACAGCTGGGTGAATTTAATAGTGCATGGGGTGTTTTGATCTCTGTTGAGCATTTTTATCTATTGTACAACCCATTTCTCTCAACTTGGGCACACCCTCCTATTGGTATTATTTTCTTGGGTGAGTTATATGTTGAGTCATTTAATAAATCAGAATTTCCTCTTACCTTGCCATTTTAAATCTTCTGAAGTCTGCTTATTTCTCTGGCAATTTGGGCATTGTCCAATACCACATTGTGGCTTCCTCTTTGACTACTCCCAAGTATAATGATAAACAACCAAAATTGACATATCATTGTCTTGATATTTCATTGAAAGAAGGCTAAAAAGAACAGAAGAGAGACATGACCTAAAATCTAAAATAATTCCAACACTGCAGCACGTATTCAATGCTGTGAATTTCGGAAATAACTTTAAACATTTTTAGGAACCAGTATCTATAAGAACTTCCAACTAAATTTAGAGAAATTGAAGCTATTACTCAAGGGTTGCATGAGATGGTCCAACACCATAGCTACCGCCTCCACAACCAAACACTGGCCTTCCACCGGATCCTTGAAAAGTTCAGATACACAAACTAATAACAAAAATCAAGATACACCTAATAGAATCCTAAGAGAGATCTAAACAAAACTAACAACAATAATTTTACCCTAAATGAAGGTTGAAATTCTGTAGGTGCCCCATCATTATCACCAAATTCTCCAAGAGTTCCATGACGAGTACCTCCAAGGTATCCTTCCTAGTCTCTAAAATGTGGTCTGTCTCCTCCTTCAAAGCGAGGCCCTCTGGCATGTACATGACAGTTAGAAAATATTACAATAAATTTCCTATTAAGGACTTTGTTGTGCACTGGTTATCAGGGGGAGAAATAACCATATGAACCCAACAATGGGTGTATATCGGGGGCAAATGACATATTTTTGACAGATCGAACTAGAAATGAGGGAGAATGACATGTTTTTTACCAATCTAACCCGAAATGGAGGGCGAATGCCATATTTTTAGCAAATTTCGGGGGGTGATTTCCAGATTTTGTGAGATTTTAGCAAATTTCGGGGGGCGATTTCCATATTTTGGGAGAGGCTGTTGTTAGATGGGAAGGATATTTTCTTTGAAAAAATTATTTTGTCAATAAATAGTGGACGATTTTTTTTTTCCAAATTTTTGAAACCCCTCTAATTTCCCCCATGGGCTATAATTCGCCCCTAAAATCATCCCTGCACTTGGCCATAGTTGTGGGAGGATGAAAATGACTTCTCAATAGTCTACCTATAGTTAAAGACTAACAAGTCATCGACCTCCGACTATTTCCTGAAAGACACCTTGCTATACAAGCTTGGACAACTTTTTGTATCGACCAGTGAGCATCGACATCAACTTATTTGGGATGCGCACTACAACAATACTGCAGGACACTTTGGAGTAACAAAGACACTTGCTATTTTGTAGAAGTATTTCTTCTGGCCTACACTTAAAGACGACGTCAACAAGTACATTCGATCATGCATGGTTTGTGCCATTGCTAAGCCACCTAATTGACGACAGGGATTGTACAAACCTCTACCAGTTCCTAGTCGACCATGGGAATCTATTTCTATGGACTACTTGACGAGTTATCCTACTACCAGACATCAGCATAAAGCGATATTAGTAGTAGTCGACTGATTTTCCAAGATGGCCATTCTCATACCATGTAAGAATACCACGACAGAGTAGCAGACCGCTCAACTCTTCTTTACACATGTTTGGAAACACTTTGGTTTACCCACAACCATCATTTCTGACCGAGATGCCATATTCGTCAGCATATTTTTGAAGACCCTATGGAAATAGCTAGACACACAACTCTCATTATCGACAGCTTTCCATCCTCAAACCGACGGACAGATGGAAGTTTTAAATCGCCTTGTAGTACAACTGCTTCACATGTACAATCACATGCATCGATGCACATGGGATGATAGTCTTCGATATATACAGCACAAATATAATCATGCTTAGCACAACTCTACAAGAAAGAGTCCATTTGAGATCTGTTACGCATTTCAACCCTCAAATCCTATTGACTTGATCATCTCCTCGACACAGCCAAACTCTGACACCGACCACAACAAGCAAGAAGTTGATAAAGCAGTCAAGTTTCGAGAACAAATTTGCGATATCCAGAAGCAAGCACAGGATAACTTGCAGAGAGCAAATGAGAAAGCTAAGGCCCGACACAACAAGCATCGTATTCCTCATACATTCCAAATTGGGGATAAGGTCTAGATACATCTTAAGAAGGAGTGCTTCACTGGTCCTTTCAAGAAGTTAAAACCTTTACGATATGGTTTGTATAGTATTATTCGACAGATTGGCGAAAACGCTTTCCAGCTCGACATTCCTACATGCCTAGGTCTGCATCCAGTCTTCAACATGGATCTACTTTGACCATACCATGCACCCTTGTTGGAACATAATGACTTATCAATAGCAGAACCTGAAGACATCCATCCAAATGTTCAGGAGCCTCTTTCTTGAGACACCATTGTGGGACGACGAGTACGCCATATAAGGACGAACACAATTCCCTTGTTTCAGGTTTCCAAAGCTGGCCAGATCCAATCTCAAGGAAAGTGGTATTAAGCTACTGATGTGACCGACAAGTTTCCTCACCTTCGTGAGAAAATCATGGAGACCATTGTTTCTTAAGGAAGGAGGTCTGATCCACATCATAGTTGGCAAGTCATCGATGTCGATACAACTTCGACAAGTTTCGACTCGACCTGACTTCGATAAGTTTAGATTTCGACACAACTCCGATGAGTCTCGACTTTGACATAATACAATACGTTCCACACCTTTCAACATGTTCCACACCCTCATAGTTTACGACATCGACATGCAGCGTTGACATTCGAATAGCGACTGTCGAACTTCGACAGACTATCTCTCTGTCTTCCAGTCGACTGTAACAGTTGAACTATTGAAACCGTTCTAACTTATTCTTTGTAACTGAACG
This sequence comes from Larix kaempferi, assembly GCA_027924585.1. NCBI lineage: Eukaryota > Viridiplantae > Streptophyta > Pinopsida > Pinales > Pinaceae > Larix > Larix kaempferi. Next base: position 179,636 of record BSBM01001823.1, read on the forward strand.
TAACGTGCAGGCACCCAAGTGTCTCAGAATTCTATATAATGATGTACAATATTGTAACATCCATCATTTTTGGCAAACAAGTCTATCTGTTTACATGTAATAGAAGAACAGTTCGCATTTATACATATTATTTGTGCATATTTGTGTTTACCTGTGTTGCATAATATTGCTTTTGCTCATTCTGTATATTAAGCTTCTACCATAATAGAGCTGACTCATTCAGTCGAATTGTTGTCCCCCTTGTGTTTCCTGGACACGACCTGGATCACTTGTCTACCAATGGGCATCCAAATCTGTCCTCAAAATTCAATTCCGAGAAGTTGGTCAAAGTCGAAACTTGACCGTGCATTTTCCCTAGAATTTGGCTGAAAAGGGGAGAAAATCTCTCGGAACGTCACGATAGTTGGCATGCACACTTGTCTACCAATGGGACATCCAAATCTATTCTCAAATTTCAATTCTTAGAATTTGGTCAAAGCCCAAACTTGACCATGCATTTTCACTAGACTTGGGCTTAAAGTGGGAAAAAATAGCTTGGAACGTCACGAAAGTTGGCATGCACGCTTGTCTACCAATGGGGCATCCAAATCTATGCAAATTTAAATTTTGAGAAGTTGGTCAAAGCCAAAATTCTACCGTGTGTTTTCGCTAGACTTGGGCTTCAAGGGGGAGAAAATAACTCAGAACATCACGAAAGTTGGCGTGCATGATTTTCTACTAATGGGGCAACCAAATCTATGCTCAAATTTAAATTCTGAGAAGTTGGTCAAAGTGAAACTCGACCGTGCGCTTTCGCTAGACTTTGGATTAAATGGGGGGAAAATAGCTTGGAACATCACAAAAGTTGGCATGTGCGTTTGGCTACAAATGGGACATCCAAATCTGTTCTCAAATTTCAATTCCAAGAAGTTGTTCAAAGTCGAAACTCGATTGTGCATTTTCACTAGACTTGGGCTTAAGGGGGGGGGAATAGCTTGAAACATCATGCAAGTTGGCATGTGTGCTTGTCTACCAATGGGACATCCAAATCTATTCTCAAATTTCAATTTCAAGAAGTTGGAAAATTTGGAACAAGATCGTGCATTTTCACTAGACTTGCGCTTAAAGGGGGAAAAAATAGCTCGACATGTCATGAAACTTGGCGTGCACGCTTGTCTACCAATGGGGCATCCAAATCTACGCTCAAATTTCAATTCTGAGAAGTTGGCGAGAACCAAAACTCCACCGTGCGTTTTCGCTAGAGTTAGGCTTAAAACAGGCGAAATTAGCTCGAAATGTAAAGAAATTTGGTGTGAGCGCTTGTCTATCAATTGGGCATCCAAATTAATTCTCAAATTTCAATTACGAGAATTTGGTCAAATCCGAAACTCCACCGTGGGTTTCTACTAGACATGGAGTTAAAGTGGGAGAATATAGCTTGGAACATCACGAAATTTGGTGTGTGTGCTTGTCTACCAATGGGGCATCCAAATCTATGCTCAAATTTCATTTCTGAAAAGTTGGTCAAAGCCAAAACTCAAGTGTGCATTTTCGCTAGTCTTGGGATTAAAGGGGGCAAAAATAGCTCAGAACATCACAAAATTTGGCGTGCACGCTTGTCTACCAATGGGGCATCCAAATCTATGCTCAAATTTCAATTATGAGAAGTTGGTCAAGCCGAAACTCGAGCGTGCATTTTCGCTAGTTAACATCGAAATCTATTCTCAAATTTCAATTCCGAGAAGTTGGTGAAAGTCGAAACTCGACTGTGCGTTTTCACTAGACTTGGGATTAAACAGGGCGAAAATAGCTCGCAACGTCATGAAATTTGGAATGCATGCTTGTCTACCAATGGGGCATCCAAATCTATGCTCAAATTTCAATTCTGAGAAGTTGATCACATCTGAAACTCGACAATGCATTTTCGCTAGAATTGGGCTTAAAGGGAGAGAAAATAGCTCGGAATGTCACGAAAGTTGGAGTGCATGCTTTTCTACCAGTGGGACATCAAAATATATTCTCAAATTTCAATTCTGAGAAGTTAGTCAAAGCCGGAACTCCATTGTGTGCTTTCGCTAGACTTAGAATTAAAGGGGGAGAATATAGCTCAGAAGGTCATGAAAGTTGGCGTGCACGCTTGTCTACCAATGAGCAATCCAAATCTACGCTCCATAATAAGAGATCTTTATAATAATGAATATCAAGAGTATATTTTACCATAATTAATATGGGATATAATGTATCACTCTTTTACATAAGATTGTGGATATCTTCCGACATAATACAAAGACATTTTACCTTCCAAGGAATATAAAATATTCCAGCACTCCCCCTTAATAATGGCTAGGAGAAAATCCCACTAACAAAGTAAGGAAGGAGTCATTACTTCTCCCCCTTGATGACAACTTCCAGAAGAACCAAAGCTGCAAATAAGAAGAACACTTTGGCTGATGGAATTTGATGAAAAACAACCGCTTGTCACTGAATCATGAAATTGCACACGAACCAGGTTGTACGATGAAATACCAACAATAAGATGCCTAGATCTAAAGAGAAGCCTTTATGGCTACTAGATCCAACAGATGTCTAGAACATGTGACGCAATTCACCAGCAAGGTGTCCAGATGTAAAGAGAAGCCAACATGGCTGCTAGATCTACAAGATGCCTAGATCACCACAAGAATAATCACAACCATAACTGATAGCTGAAGAAGTTATCTAGGAATGGGGCATCAAAATCTATGCTCAAATTTAAATTCCGAGAAGTTAGTCAAAGCCAAAACTCCACCATGATTTTTCGCTAGTGTTAGGCTTAAAGTGGGAGAAAATAGCTCGAAATATCAAGAACATTTTTGTGCATGCTTGTTTACCAATAGTGCATCCAAATATATGCTCAAATTTCAATTCCGAGAAGTTGGTCAAAGCCAAAACTCCACCGTGCGTTTTCGCTAGAGTTAGGCATAAAGCGAGCAAAAATAGGTCAGAATGTCACGAAAGTTGGTGTGTGTGCTACTTTACCAATGGTGCATCCAAATCTATGCTCAAATTTCAATTCTGAGAAGTTGGAAAATCCAAAACTCCTCCGTGCGTTTTCACTTGACTTGGACTTAAAGAGGGAGAAAATGGCTTGAAATGTCATGAAAGTTGGCATGCATACTTGTCTAGCAATCGAGCATCCAAATCTAAGCTCAAATTTCAATTCCGAGAAATTGGTCAAAGCCAAAACTTCACCTTACATTTTCACTAGAGTTAGGCTTGAAGAGGGAAAAATAGCTTGTAATTTAATGAAAGTTGGCATGCACGCTTATCTAGCATTGGGGCATCCAAATCTACGCTCAAATTTCAATTCTGAGAAGTTGGTCGAAGCCAAAACACCACAGTGCGTTTTCACTAGAGTTAGGTTTAAAGCGGGAGAAAATAGATCAGAATTTCATGAAAGTTGGCATTTACGCTTATCTAGCAATGGGGCATCCAAATCTCTGCTCAAATTTCAATTCCAAGAAGTTGGTCAAAGCCAAAACTCCACCGTGAGTTTTCGCTAGATTTAGGCTTAAAGCAGGCGAAAGTAGCTCGGAATGTCACAAAAGTTGGTTTGCGCGCTTGTTTACCAATGGTGCATCCAAATCTATGCTCAAGTTTCAATTCTGAGAATTTGGTCAAAGCCAAAACTCCACCGTGCGTTTTCACTGGAGTTAGGCTTAAAGTGGGTGAAAATAGCTCGGAATGTCACGAAAGTTTGCGTGCGTGCTTCTTTACGAATGGTGCATCCAAATCGATGCTCTAATTTCAATTCCAAGAAGTTGGTAAAAGCCAAAACTCTACCGTGCGTTTTCGCTAGAGTTAGGCTTAATGCGGGCGAAAATAGCTCAAAATGTAACAAAAGTTGTTGTGCGCGCCTATTTACCAAGGGTGCATTCAAATCTATGCTCAAATTTCAATTCAGAGAAGTTGCTGAAATCCAAAACTCCACTGTGCATTTTCTCTAGAGTTAGGCTTAAAGCGGGTGAAAATAGGTCAGAATGTCACGAAAGTTGGTGTGCGCGCTTCTTTACCAATGGTGCATCCAAATCTACTCTCAAATTTCAATTCCGAGAACTTGGTCAAAGCCAAAACTATACCATACGTTTTCTCTAGACTTGGACTTGAAGGGGGTGAAAATGGCTCGAAACATCACAAAAGTTGGCATACATGCTTTTCTAGCAATGGGGCATCCAAATTTATGCTCGAGTTTCAATTCCGAGAAATTGGTCAAAGCCAAAACTCTGCCGTGCATTTTCACTAGAGTTAGGCTTAAAGCAGGCGAAAATAGCTCGTAATTTCATGAAAGTTGGCATGCACTATTATCTAGCAATGGGGCATCCAAATCTACACTCAAATTTCAATTCCGAGAAGTTGGTCAAAGCCAAGACTCCACCGTTTGTTTTTGCTATAGTTAGGCTTAAAGTGGGCGAAAATAGCTCGGAATGTCATGAAAGTTGGTGTGCATGCTTGTTTACCAATGGTGCATCCAAATCTATGTTCAAATTTCTATTATGAGGAGTTGGTCGAAGCCAAACTACACCGTGCATTTTCGCTAGAATTAGGCTTAAAGTGAACGAAAATAGCTCATAATTTCATGAAAGTTGGCATGCACGCTTATCTAGCAATGGGACATCCAAATCTATGCTCAAATTTCAATTCCGAGAAGTTAGTCAAAGCCAAAAATCCACTGTGCGTTTTCGCTAGAGTTAGGCTTAAAGTGGGCAAAAATGGCTCGAAGTGTCACAAAATATGGTGTGCACGCTTGTTTACCAATGGTGCATCCAAATATCTGCTCAAATTTCAATTCTGAGAAATTGGTCAAAGTCAAAACTCCATCGTGCATTTTCGCTAGTGTTAGGCTTAAAGCGGATGAAAATAGCTCGAAATGTCATGAAAGTTGGTGTGCGTGCTTGTTTACCAATGGTGCATCCAAATCTATGCTCAAATTTCAATTCCAAGAAGTTGGTCAAATCCAGAAATCCACCTTGCGTTTTTACTAGACTTGGACTTTAAGGGGGAAAAAATGGCTCGAAATGTCATGAAATTTGGCATGCATGCTTGTCTAGCAATAGGGCATCCAAATCTATGCTCGAGTTTCAATTCCAACAAGTTGGTCAAAGCCAAAAATCCACCTTGCGTTTTCGCTAGAGTTAGGCTTAAAGGAAAATAGCTTGGAATTTCACAAAAGTTGCCATGCACGCTTATCTAGCAATGGGGCATCCAAATCTATGCTCAAATTTCAAATCCAAGAAGCTAGTCAAAGCCAAATCTCCACTATGCATTTTCGTTAGAGTTAGGCTTAAAGTGGGTGAAAATAGTTCAGAATTTCACGAAAGGTCTTGTGCACGCTTATTTACTGATGGTGTATCCAAATCTATGATCAAATTTCTATTCCGTGAAGTTGGTTAAAGCCAAAACTCCACCATGCGTTTTCCCTAGGCTTGGACTTAAAAGGGGCGAAAATGGCTTGAAATGTCATGAAAGTTGGAATACATGCTTTTCTAGCAATGGGGCATCCAAATCTATGCTCAAATTTCAATTTCGAGAAATTGGTCAAAGCCAAAACTCCACCATGCATTTTCATTAGAGTTAGGCTTAAAGCGGGTGAAAATAGCTCGTAATTTCATGAAAGTTGGCATGCACTATTATCTAGCAATGGGGCATCCAAATATACACTCAAATTTCAATTCCGAGAAGTTTGTCAAAGCCAAGACTCCACCGTCCGTTTTCACTATAGTTAGGATTAAAGCGGGCGAAAATAGCTCAGTATGTCACGAAAGTTGGTGTGCACGCATGTTTACCAATGGTGCATCCAAATCTATGTTCTAATTTCTATTATGAGAAGTTGGTCAAAGCCAAACTACACCGTGCGTTTTCGCTAGAATTAGGCTTAAAGCGGGCTAAAATAGCTCAGAATTTCATGAAAGTTGGCATGCACGCTTATCTAACAATGGGGCATCCAAATCTATGTTCAAATTTAAATTCCGAGAAGTTGGTCAAATCCAAAAATCCACTGTGTGTTTTTGCTAGAGTTAGGCTTAAAGTGGGCGAAAATAGCTCGGAGTGTCACAAAATATGGTGTGCACGCTTGTTTACCAATGGTGCATCCAAATATCTGCTCAAATTTCAATTCCGAGAAATTGGTCAAAGCCAAAACTCCATCATGCATTTTAGCTAGCGCTAGGATTAAAGCAGGTAAAAATAACTCGGAATGTCATGAAAGTTGGTGTGCGTGCTTGTTTACCAATGGTGCATCCAAATCTATGCTAAAATTTCAATTCTAAGAAGTTGGTCAAATCCATAAATCCACCTTGCGTTTTCGCTAGACTTAGACTTTAAGGGGGAAAAAATGGCTCGAAATGTCACGAAAGTTGGCATGCATGCTTGTCTAGCAATAGGGCATCCAAATCTATGCTCAAGTTTCAATTCCGACAAGTTGGTCAAAGCCAAAAATCCACCTTGTGTTTTCGCTAGAGTTAGGCTTAAAGTGGGCAAAAATAGCTCGGAATGTCACGAAATTTTCCATGCACACTTACCTAACAAAGGGGCATCCAAATCTATGCTCAAATTTCAAATCCGAGAAGCTGGTCAAAGCCAAATCTCTACCGTGCGTTTTCATTAGAGTTAGGCTTAAAGTGGGTGAGAATAGTTCGTAGTGTCACGAAAGGTCTTTTGCGCGCTTGTTTACTGATGGTGCATCCAAATCTATGCTCAAATTTCTATTCTGTGAAGTTGGTCAAAGCCAAAAATCCACCGTGCGTTTTCCCTAGACTTGGACTTAAAAGGGGCGAAAATGGCCAAAGCCAAAACTCCACCGTGCGTTTTCGCTAGACTTGGACTTAACAGGGGCGAAAAATGGCTTGAAATGTCATGAAAGTTGGCATGCACGCTTATCTAGCAATGGGGCATCCAAATCTATCCTCAAATTTCAATTCCGAGAAGTTGGTCAAAGCCAAAACTCCACCATGTGTTTTCGCTAGAGTTAGGCTTAAAGTGGGCGAAAATAGCTCGGAATGTGAAGAACGTTTTTGTGCACGCTTGTTTACCAATGATGCATCCAAATATATGCTCAAATTTCAATTCCGATAAGTTGGTCAAAGCAAATACTCCACCATACGTTTTCGCTAGTGTTAGGCTTAAAGCGGGCGAAAATAGGTCGGAATGTCATGAAAGTTGGTGTGCACGCTACTTTACAAACGGTGCATCCAAATCTATCCTCAAATTTCAATTACAAGAAGTTGGAAAAGCCAGAACTCCTCCGTGTGTTTTCACTTGCTTGGACTTAAAGGGGGCGAAAATGGCTCGAAATGTCATGAAAGTTGGTATGCACACTTGTCTAGCAATCGGGCATCGAAATCTATGCTCAAATTTCAATTCCGAGAAATTGGTGAAAGCCAAAACTCCACCGTACATTTTCACTAGAGTTAGGCTTAAAGAGGGCGAAAATAGCTCATAATTTAACCAAAGTTGGCATGCGCGCTTATCTAGTAATGGGGCATCCAAATCTACACTCAAATTTCAATTCCGAGAAGTTGGTCAAAGACAAAACACCACAGTGTGTTTTCACTAGATTTAAGTTTAAAGTGGGTGAAAATAACACAGAATTTCATGAAAGTTGGCATGTACGCTTATCTAGTAATGTGGCATCCAAATCTATGCTCAAATTTCAATTCCGAGAAATTGGTAAAAGCCAAAACTCCACCGTGCGTTTTCGCTAGAGTTAGGCTCAAAGCGGGCAAAAATAGCTCGGAATGTAACGAAAGTTGGTGTGCATGCCTGTTTACTAATGGTGCATCCAAATCTATGCTCTTCAATTCCGAGAAGTTGGTCAAGGCCAAAACTCCACCGTGCGTTTTCTCTAGAATTTGACTTAAAGGGGGCAAAAATGGCTTGAAATGTCATGAAAGTTGGCATGCATGCTTGTCTAGCAATGGGGCATCCAAATCTATGCTCGAGTTTCGATTTCGAGAAGTTTGTCAAAGACAAAACTCCACCGTGCGTTTTCTCTAGAGTTAGGCTTAAAGCAGGTGAAATAGCTCAGAATGTCACAAATGTTGGTGTGCGCGCTTGTTTACAAATGGTGCATTCAAATCTATGATGAAATTTCACTTTTGAGAAGTTGGTCAAAGCCAAAACTCCACCATGCATTTTCGCTAGACTTGGAATTAAATGGGGAGAAAATGGCTTGAAATGTCACGAAAGTTGGCATGCATGCTTCTAGAAATGGGGCATCCAAATCTACGCTTTCGTTTCAATTCTGAGAAGTTGGTCAAAGCCAAAAATCCACCGTGCATTTTCGCTAGAGTTAGGCTTAAAGCGGGCGAAAATAGCTTAGAGTTTCATGAAAGTTGGCATGCATGCTTATCTAGCAATGGGGCATCCAAATATATGCTCAAATTTCAATTCCGAGAAGTTGGTCAAAGCCAAAACTCCAATATGCGTTTTCGCTTGAGTTAGGCTTAAAGCGGGCAAAAACAGCTTGGAGTGTCACAAAAGTTGGTGTGCGCGCTTGTTTACCAATGGTCCATCCAAATATCTGCTCAAATTTCAATTCTGAGAAGTTGGTCAAAGCCAAAACTCCATCGTGCATTTTCGGTAGTGTTCGACTTAAAGTGGGCGAAAATAGCTCGGAATGTCACGAAAGTTGGTGCGGGTGCTTGTTTACCAATGGTGCATCCAAATCTATGCTCAAAATTTCAATTCCGAGAAGTTGGTCAAATCCAAAAATCCACCATGCGTTTTCGGTAGACTTGGACTTTAAGGTGGGGAAAATGGATCGAAATGTCATGAAATTTGGCATGCATGATTGTATAGCAATGGGGCATCCATATCTATGCTCGAGTTTCAATTCCGACAAGTTGGTCAAAGCCAAAACTCCTCACGTGTTTTCGCTAGAGTTAGGCTTAAAGCGGGCGAAAATAGCTCGGAATGCCACGAAAGTTGGCATGCAGGATTATCTGATAATGGGGCATCCAAATCTATGCTCAAATTTCAATTCTGAGAAGTTTGTCAAAGCAAAAAATCCATCGTGCATTTTTGATAGAGTTAGGCTTTAAGCAGGTGAAAACAGCTTGGAATGTCACAAAATTTGGTGTGCACGCTTGTTTACCAATGGTGCATCCAAATTTATGCTCAAATTTCAATTCTGAGAAGTTAGTCAAAGCCAAAACTCCACCGTGCATTTTCCCTCGACTTGGACTTAAAGGGGGTGGAAATGGCTCGAAATGTCACGAAAGTTGGGATGCATGCTTGTCTAGCAATGGGGCATCCAAATCTATGCTCGAGTTTCAATTTCAAGAAGTTGGTCAAATCCAAAAATCCACCGTGATTTTTCGCTAGAGTTAGGCTTAAAGTGGGCGAAAATAGGTTGGAATGTCATGAAAGTTGGTGTGTGCGCTTGTTTGCCAATGGTGCATCCAAATCTCTACTCAAATTTCAATTTCGAGAAGTTAGTCAAAGACAAACCTCCACCGTGTGTTTTCTCTAGACTTGGACTTAAAGGGGGCGAAAATGGCTCGAAATGTCATGAAAGTTGGCATGCATGCTTGTCTAGCAATGGGGCATCCAAATCTATGCTCGAGTTTCGATTTCGAGAAGTTGGTCAAAGCCAAAACTCCACCGTGCTTTTTTCACTAGAGTTAGGCTTAAAGCGGGAGAAATATCTCAGAATGTCATGGAAATTGGTGTGCGCCATTGTTTACCAATGGTGCATTCAAATCTATGCTGAAATTTCAATTCTGAGAAGTTGGTCAAAGCCAAAACTCCAACGTGCGTTTTCGCTAGACTTGGACTTAAAGGGGGCGAAAATGGCTAGAAATGTCAGGAAAGTTGGCATTTATTCTTGTCTAGCAATGGGGCATCCAAATATATGCTTGCGCTTCAATTCCAAGAAGTTGGTCAAAGCCAAAACTCCACCATGCGTTTTCGCTAGAGTTAGGGTTAAAGCTGGCGAAAATAGCTCAAAATGTCACGAAAGTTTTTCTGTGCGCTTGTTTACGAATGGTGCATCCAAATCTATGCTCAAATTTCAATTTTGAGAAGTTGTTGAAATCCAAAAATCCACCGTGTGTTTTTGCTAGAGTTAGGCTTAAAGCAGGTGAAAAATAGGTCGGAATGTCACGAACATTGGTGTGCACACTTTTTTACCAATGGCGCATCCAAATCTATGCTCAAATTTCAATTCTGAGAACTTGGTCAAAGCCAAAAATCCATCATACATTTTTCGCTAGACTTGGACTTGAAGGGGTGAATATGGCTCGAAACATCATGAAAGTTTGCATACACGCTTGTCTAGCAATGGGGCATCCAAATCTATGCTCAAGTTTCAATTCTGAGAAATTGGTCAAAGCCAAGACTCCACCGTGCGTTTTCTCTAGAGTTAGGCTTAAAGCGGGAGAAAATAGCTCGGAATGTCATGAAAGTTGGTGTGCGCACTTGTTTACTAATGGTCCATCCAAATCTATGCTCAAATTTCTATTCCGAGAAGTTGGTCAAAGCCAAAACTCCACCGTGCGTTTTCGCTAGAATTAGGCTTAAAGCGGGCGAAAATAACTCAGAATTTCATGAAAGTTGGCGTGCACGCTTATCTAGCAATGGGGCATCCAAATCAATGCTCAAATTTAAATTCCGAGAAGTTGCTCAATTTCATGAAAGGACCCCCGTAGGCGAGTCAACTCTGGTTTATGGTTGAGAGGAAAGTGAGGGTCTATCCTCAACAATTCCAATCTCCCATGGCCTCGTGCTTAACTCCGGTTTGAGTAGAGCATCTCAGGACTATTTGATAGAGATGGATTTACCTAAATGAAAGTTGTACTACGATTGTTGAGTAATGAAGCCAATTCCGAGCAGTTTAAGGTGATTTAAGCTCAAAACTCTAGCCTAAGCTAGTTGATGTTGTGTATACCTAAAAAGAAAATGTTGCTAATAAATTTTATTAATGGTTCTTTTTAAGGGTTAGTTGCTACTCAAGGTTTGTAGTACGTGTTAAGTTTAGCCTAATTTCACAATCAAGATCACTGAAAGAAACACAATCGCAAGATAGATAAAGATTTACCCTGGGAAACCCTCATGGGGTAGAAAACCCAACAAAGCTTTCCTCAATATAGATAATCAACCAATACAAAGATGTAGTCCAAGACTAGAGCTCCTTCTCCTCCTATGCAGACCTCTCTCTCTCCTATGTGCCAATCACAAGTGAGTGAATGAATGAGATAAGTGAGGAACATACCTCCTCTACTTATACCTGTTTCCCAACTGACTTTTTACCCTAATGGGGCTGACCTCTCCTAAGAGAGTCTAATAACCCTTAAATAACTAACTCAGGTCTGACCTCACATGGGAGATCTAATAACCCTAGTTACCACAATCTCTCGGAGGAATAAACATATTTGGATACATAACAAAGTCCCATCGGAGGAATGAAATATCTCCAGAACAATAAATATAATATTCTTAGAAGTTACAATATTTCAACACTCCCCCTTAACGAGAAGGATATTATAACAACGTCTGCAGGAGCAAGGAGTCATCAAATACATACTACATGATACATCTATAAATCATTGAAAGATTTCTTGAGTAACTCGACCAGTTACTGGAATATCTTCAAGATCTTCAATACTAGAACATCAACATCTTTAGTACTGATTCTTCATCTTCTGCAGCACTCAAACAGCTACAGTAACATCATCATCACATGATCATCAACATCGTCATCACACGATCATCAACATCGTCATCACATGATCATCAGCATTGTCATCATCATCATCTAGATCATCACGATCAACATCATCGTCATCTAGACCATCACAATCAACAGTATCATAGCAGCATACCCTACAATACACATGATCCATTTAAGACACCATAACATGTCTAGGGATGATGCAGTCCACTCATCAACTTAGACAGAGTCTAACGACCTCTTTTTTAGAGACATATGTCTATAGATCAATTCAGGGACCGAAGTTCGGGAATGATACAATCCCTATCATGTACATTTTGAACTAGTAGTTCTAGGATGATGCAATCCACATTACATACATTTTGAACTAGTGGTTCCAGGATGATGCAATCCCCATCACGTACATTTTGAACTAGTGGTTCTGGGATGATGCAATCCCCATCACGTACATTTTGAACTAGTGGTTCCAGGATGATGCAATCCCCATCACGTACATTTTGAACTCGTGGTTCCAGGATGATGCAATCCCCATCACGTACATTTTGAACTAGTGGTTCTAGGATGATGCAATCCCCATCACGTACATTTTGAACTGTTCGGATATCCACATCATCTATTTCGGGATACATCATCTATTTCAGGATCTTGCATGATCTATTTCAGGATATGATCTATTTCAGGATTTTGCATGCATAGGCATGCATCCCAGTCACCAGTTTGATGCCTCCAGCACCTTATCCACCTTCTTCTAGCACCCGGGAGCCACTTACCATAGAGTTTTAGCCCTCCTAAGCTGAAAGGCGCCCTCTTCTCACCTACTTCCAGAGAAGGGCGCACTTGTTCACCTACCACTGCAGATTCACTCCAGTTACATTCAGTTAGCTCCGATTCTCCCTGATTTGAGGCTAGTTTCACTCCTGATTGACTGTTTCACCTCCGATTGACCTCCAGTTCGATTAGGTGACTTGTTCTGACTCCAGTTAGCCTCCCATGCGCCCCCACTGAGCCTCCAGATCCTATATCAGTGCTACACACTTCAGTTACATTTATTACACTCAGTTAGACTCAGTTTGACACCTGGATGACTGGTTGTTGTGATTGATGAGCACCACCGATGATTTATGAGGACTCCTAGATAGAGTCAAGCTACTCCATTTCTGTGATTCGAATGACCTCCTTAGGCAAATTCGAATTGCTCAGTCATTGTGACAGTTTGTATTGTAATTCATTCACCCTTTCTGGGATAGAGAGCACTGCTGCATGTTTTGCACAGTTTTGCACCATATTTTCTATGTTCATCTGTTGTGATTGATTTACTTGTTCATTAGATCTGCTGTGACTAATTTTACATGGTATCAGAGCCATTGCAGGGACAAGATTTCTTTCCTACAGGTGTTCTACATGAAGAGAGAGCAATCTTTGCTCACAAATATATTTCAGCAGCGGCATGCAAAATCTCATGTGCATTCGCTCATGTGCATGCAAGGCTGAAAACATAGTGTTTGTTTGTGTGTGATTTGCAGGTTTCTTACTTCCTCCATGTGCATTCGCTAATGCAAAGATGGAGACTTCTTCTTCACAAAATATTCTTACTCCATTCAACTATGATGAATGGAAACCAAAGATGATTGCATTCTTGAAGAGACAATGTCTTTTTGATATGTGCATTGGTAATACAAGAGTTTTTGATTCCGATGAAGAGGAGAATGATTTGCTCAATGATTGTGACAGAGCCTTTGGAGCAATATGTCTTGCTATGTCTCCTTGTATGCGCTACCTCAGTAAGACTGCTGAAAATCCAAGTGATCTATGGGTCCAACTTGACATGGAATTTGGAAAGCAGGAAGAAGAGGATCATGCTAGCCTTTTGGAGAACAAGCCCAGTGAGATCTCCTTATGTGTTCTTTCCGATCATGTGTTGGCCTCAACAATTGTTCAAGATGAAGAAGAAACTGTAGATTCAACACTCATTCTCTCAAAGTCTTCTATTTCGAATTCTGAGCAAGATAAACAAACTCATACTCTAGATTTCGAAGAGGTTCTTGAATCCTCTCCTTCACATGAGTTTGTCGGCATGCAGAATAATGATCTACTTGATGTTTTGGAGGTAAAATCTGATTTTGGAGGTGAAGCATTCGCCCTCCTTGATTGCATGCCTTCTATAAACTTATGTTCTATCATTTGCAAAGTTTCTCAGATTTTTAATGAAGATGAAGAGCACTACCATTCGCTTGAGTTCAATTCTCATGCACTCTTTGCTGATTTTGGTTTTGATCTCACCCTTGTTGGTTCAAAGGAGATCTCAAGAAACCATTCATCTATTTTTGGAGCTGATTTAACTTCTATTGATAAGAAGTTCAAGTTTCAAGATCTATTTGATCCGATTGGAGCTATTCCTACCTCACTTGGTTCGAATCACAGGTTCCAGGATCATCCTCATATTTTCAGATTTGTTCTCACCTTTTCCGGTATGAAGAGCAAGTTCTTAAAGTCTCCACATTCGCTTGCTTCCACTGATGGAGAATTCAAGCACATGTTTTTGGAGCATAATCCATTTACTCCCAAGAGTAAGATACCTCTAGACATATCTATTTGAGTTTGGAGCAGTTAAATCTTTTGGTGTGTTACAGTTCATTTTGAGGGGGGGTATTTTTCCCATGAGGTTTTCCCCATTTCCTCGGTTTATTGACTGTTATTAGTTTGGATTATTATTGTATTGGGGTGACCTTTGGTCTTAGTTACCAGAGCCCCACATTATTTTAGTTGGCACATCATAGTCTAGCTTGAGGGGGGGTGTTCGGATATCCACATCATCTATTTCGGGATACATCATCTATTTCAGGATCTTGCATGATCTATTTCAGGATATGATCTATTTCAGGATTTTGCATGCATAGGCATGCATCCCAGTCACCAGTTTGATGCCTCCAGCACCTTATCCACCTTCTTCCAGCACCCGGGAGCCACTTACCATAGAGTTTTATCCCTCCTAAGCTGAAAGGCGCCCTCTTCTCACCTACTGCCAGAGAAGGGCGCACTTGTTCACCTACCACTGCAGATTCACTCCAGTTACATTCAGTTAGCTCCGATTCTCCCTGATTTGAGGCTAGTTTCACTCCTGACTGACTGTTTCACCTCCGATTGACCTCCAGTTCGATTAGGTGACTTGTTCTGACTCCAGTTAGCCTCCCATGCACCCCCACTGAGCCTCCAGATCCTATATCAATGCTACACACTTCAGTTACATTTATTACACTCAGTTAGACTCAGTTTGACACCTGGATGACTGGTTGTTGTGATTGATGAGCACCACCGATGATTTATGAGGACTCCTAGATAGAGTCAAGCTACTCCATTTCTGTGATTCGAATGACCTCCTTAGGCAAATTCGAATTGCTCAGTCATTGTGACAGTTTGTATTGTAATTCATTCACCCTTTCTCGGATAGAGAGCACTGCTGCATGTTTTGCACAGTTTTGCACCATATTTTCTATGTTCATCTGTTGTGATTGATTTACTTGTTCATTAGATCTGCTGTGACTAATTTTACATGGTATCAGAGCCATTGCAGGGACAAGATTTCTTTTCTACAGGTGTTCTACATGAAGAGAGAGCAATCTTTGCTCACAAATATATTTCAGCAGCGGCATGCAAAATCTCATGTGCATTCGCTCATGTGCATGCAAGGCTGAAAACATAGTGTTTGTTTGTGTGTGATTTGCAGGTTTCTTACTTCCTCCATGTGCATTCGCTAATGCAAAGATGGAGACTTCTTCTTCACAAAATATTCTTACTCCATTCAACTATGATGAATGGAAACCAAAGATGATTGCATTCTTGAAGAGACAATGTCTTTTTGATATGTGCATTGGTAATACAAGAGTTTTTGATTCCGATGAAGAGGAGAATGATTGGCTCAATGATTGTGACAGAGCCTTTGGAGCAATATGTCTTGCTATGTCTCCTTGTATGCGCTACCTCAGTAAGACTGCAGAAAATCCAAGTGATCTATGGGTCCAACTTGACATGGAATTTGGAAAGCAGGAAGAAGAGGATCATGCTAGCCTTTTGGAGAACAAGCCCAGTGAGATCTCCTTATGTGTTCTTTCCGATAATGTGTTGGCCTCAACAATTGTTCAAGATGAAGAAGAAACTGTAGATTCAACACTCATTCTCTCAAAGTCTTCTATTTCGAATTCTGAGCAAGATAAACAAACTCATACTCTAGATTTCGAAGAGGTTCTTGAATCCTCTCCTTCACATGAGTTTGTCGGCATGCAGAATAATGATCTACTTGATGTTTTGGAGGTAAAATCTGATTTTGGAGGTGAAGCATTCGCCCTCCTTGATTGCATGCCTTCTATAAACTTATGTTCTATCATTTGCAAAGTTTCTCAGATTTTTAATGAAGATGAAGAGCACTACCATTCGCTTGAGTTCAATTCTCATGCACTCTTTGCTGATTTTGGTTTTGATCTCACCCTTGTTGGTTCAAAGGAGATCTCAAGAAACCATTCATCTATTTTTGGAGCTGATTTAACTTCTATTGATAAGAAGTTCAAGTTTCAAGATCTATTTGATCTGATTGGAGCTATTCCTACCTCACTTGGTTTGAATCACAGGTTCCAGGATCATCCTCATATTTTCAGATTTGTTCTCACCTTTTCCGGTATGAAGAGCAAGTTCTTAAAGTCTCCACATTCGCTTGCATCCACTGATGGAGAATTCAAGCACATGTTTTTGGAGCATAATCCATTTACTCCCAAGAGTAAGATACCTCCAGACATATCTATTTGAGTTTGGAGCAGTTAAATCTTTTGGTGTGTTACAGTTCATTTTGAGGGGGGGTATTTTTCCCATGAGGTTTTCCCCATTTCCTCGGTTTATTGACTGTTATTAGTTTGGATTATTATTGTATTGGGGTGACCTTTGGTCTTAGTTACCAGGGCCCCACATTATTTTAGTTGGCACATCATAGTCTAGCTTGAGGGGGGGTGTTCGGATATCCACATCATCTATTTCGGGATACATCATCTATTTCAGGATCTTGCATGATCTATTTCAGGATATGATCTATTTCAGGATTTTGCATGCATAGGCATGCATCCCAGTCACCAGTTTGATGCCTCCAGCACATTATCCACCTTCTTCCAGCACCCGGGAGCCACTTACCATAGAGTTTTAGCCCTCCTAAGCTGAAAGGCGCCCTCTTCTCACCTACTGCCAGAGAAGGGCGCACTTGTTCACCTACCACTGCAGATTCACTCCAGTTACATTCAGTTAGCTCCGATTCTCCCTGATTTGAGGCTAGTTTCACTCCTGACTGACTGTTTCACCTCCGATTGACCTCCAGTTCGATTAGGTGACTTGTTCTGACTCCAGTTAGCCTCCCATGCGCCCCCATTGAGCCTCCAGATCCTATATCAGTGCTACACACTTCAGTTACATTTATTACACTCAGTTAGACTCAGTTTGACACCTGGATGACTGGTTGTTGTGATTGATGAGCACCACCGATGATTTATGAGGACTCCTAGATAGAGTCAAGCTACTCCATTTCTGTGATTCGAATGACCTCCTTAGGCAAATTCGAATTGCTCAGTCATTGTGACAGTTTGTATTGTAATTCATTCACCCTTTCTGGGATAGAGAGCACTGCTGCATGTTTTGCACAGTTTTGCACCATATTTTCTATGTTCATCTGTTGTGATTGATTTACTTGTTCATTAGATCTGCTGTGACTAATTTTACATGAACTGGCAGTTCCAGGATGATGCAATCCCCTTGTCCACTGGAGACCACTTCTCGAAGACAACATTCTATGGATCTATTCAGGGACCAACCGTCCAGGGATGATACAATCCCTCCTCATCCACTAAGGACTATTTATCGAAGATAATAGTATACATATCTATTCAGGGACCAACCATCCAGGAATGATACAATCCCTCCTCGTCCACTAAGGACCTCATCATCGACCTTACCATCGGAATAGGTAACCTCATCATCAATACATGTATCCTTGTCATCGATACAAGTATCCACATCATCGATATAGTATCCTCATTATCAACCTTATCGTCGATATAGGAAATCTCATCATCGATACAGGTATCCATATCGATACCAGTATCCAAATATCATTATCGACCATATTACTCCCCCTTTCGAGGAGGGTCTTTCTGAACTTCACTAAGCTTGTCTTGAAAATACTCAAACTTTACTCAAGACAGAGGTTTGGTCAACACATCAGCAACTTTTTCATCGGTGCTCACATACTCGAGCTTGATAGCTCCTTTCTGCACCATATCTTGTATATGGAAATATCGGATCTTTATGTGCTTTGACTTATCATGGAACACTGGATTCTCTGTAATATTGATACAACTCTAGTTGTCACACAGGATCACAGTGGGATCCATCTCTAAGTCAAACGATCCTGATAACAACTTCCGAAGCCATATCGCTTCACAACTAGCACATCAAGCAACTATATATTCCGCTTCAGCAGTACTAAGAGCTACACTAGACTGCTTCCTACTAAACCATGACATCATGGCAGATCTAAGATAATAACATCCACCTGATGTACTCTTCTTGTCTGATACACTTCCTGCCCAATCAACATCTGTGTAGCCATACAATCTGAATTCATGTTCTCCACGATAACATAGACCAAAATCTATCGTACCCTTTAGGTACCTCATCACATGCTTTGCGGCTATCAAGTGAACACGCCTAGGTTCCACTAGATACTAACTGAAGGTGTTCACAGCAAATAATATATATGGCCTAGTATTTGTCAGATACATTAATGACCCAATAATCTGTCTATATAGAGCCACATCCACTAACTCTGAGGAGTCATCAACTAACAACTTCAAGTTGGAATCCATGGGAGTTTCCATGGCCTTACATTCCAACATATCAAATCTTTTTAAGATTTCCACAGCATACTTTCCCTAGTTGAGAAATATTCTCTCTGGGCCTTGCCATACTTCCAGACCTAGGAAGTAGTGCATCAATCCGAGATCTTTCATCTCAAACTATAAAGAGAGTTTCTTCTTGCACTCGACAATCTGTTTCTCATTTCCGATCAGAAATAGATCATCCCATATAGCAACAATATGACAGGTTCATGATCCATAACCTTGATATAAAGATTAGGATCAGCTTTACTTTTGGTAAATCCCAAACTTGTCAAGAAACTGTCAATTCTTCCATACCAAGCTCTGGGAGCTTGCTTCAACCCATACAAAGCCTTCTTCAGTTTGCACACATGGGTTCTTCTATCTTCCACTTCAAATCCTTGTGGTTGTTCTATGTACACCTCTTCCTCAATCACACCATTTAGGAAGGCTATCTTTACATCCATCTGGTGTAATTCCCACTTCATCATGGATGCAAGTGCCATGATGGTTCTAATGGAAGTGTACCTTGCAACTGGTGCAAATGTCTCTTCATAGTCAATTCCCTCTTTCTGAGAGAACCCTCGGGCCACAAATATTTCCTTATATTTTTCAATACTACTATCCGCAGCATGCTTTATCTTGTATATCCATTTGGAGGATACCACACTTTTGTCCTTTGGCTTGGGAACTATATCCCAAACATCATTCTTCATTATTGACTGGTACTCCTCAGTCATTGCCTCTACCCACTCTTTCTTATGAACTGCTTCTTCATAACTAGTAGGTTCTTGGTCGACAAGATCACACATCAAAGCCACATAGTTGTTGAATGGATTTGGTTTCTGGATCACTATGGTGGAGCCTTCGGGAACTCCATACTTTTCTGCTCCTAGTATAACGTCTCTTGCCCATGCTGGCTTTCTCTTTCTTGAAATGTTTGTGATGGTGGGTTCTTGTGGTTCTATCATGTCATGGTCTTCAGGCGTTACCTCTTCAGGGGTAGGTATAGTCTTTGCAATTCTAGGAGGTGCATCTTCTTCATATACTTCTTCATACTGGCACTTCCTAGATTTCTTGAGAGCTTCCTCTTCATCAAATGTCACATCCCTACTAATTTGCATATGGTGGAATCCTGGGATGTATATTATGAATGCTTTGGATGCTTCACAATATCCACCAAATATTCCCTTCTTCCCAGAAGGATCTAACTTGGTTCTCTTTTCTTTTGGAACATGAATATATATCGGGCATCCAAATATCTTGAGATGACTTACCTCGGGCTTCTTTCTCGTAAACACTTATTCTGGGGTCTTGAATTCAAGAGCACTATGAGATAGTATATTTTGCACATAGACTGCTGTCCTAGCTGCTTCATCCCATAGATACATAGGTAGGTCTTGATCATGTATCATTGTCTTTACTGCTTCCATAATGGTTCTGTTCTTTCTTTCCGCAACACCATTTTGTTGAGGATTGTAGGGAGTGGTTAGTTCCCTCTTGATTCCAGCTTCATTACAAAAGACTTCAAAATCCTTCGAAGTATATTTTCCACCATTATCTGTCCTGAGTATTTTGATCTTCTTTTCTGAATGATTTTCTATCAAGGCCTTGAACTCCTTGAATTTTCCAAAGACTTCATTCTTTCCTTTTAGAAAGTATATACAAGTCTTTCTGGAGTAGTCATCAATAAATGTGCGGTAGTATTCATATCCACTCAAGGATGTGGAGGGAATTGGTCCACATACATTTGAATAAATCAATTCCAAAATACTCTTAGTCTTTGTTTCACTCTTTGGAAATGGGTTCTTGATATTCTTCCCTATTGCAAATCCTTTGCATGTGCCATCATGATCAATATTAATCTGGTAGTCCTATGACTACTTTACTCACATGAGGTAGTTCTTTGTAGTTAATGTGAGCAAGCCTCCTATGCCATATCTCACTAGGGCTAGTGGCTTCATTAACAAGGGCAGTTTCTGGATGACCCTTGAGTTTGTATAGTCCTCCTTCCTCTTCACCAATAACAATTGCATCCTCAATTGATTTTCCTTTGGACCACATGAGTACTTGTCCATCTATGAATGCAACCCTATAACCTTTCTTATCTAGAGCTGAGATAGAAAGTAAGTTCTTCTTCAAACCTGGTAAATATAATATCTCCTTCATCTTCAATGGAGTTCCAGAATCAAGCTTGTAGCTAGCTTCACCAATCCCCTTGATGGGATATTGATAGTCATCTCCTAAAGATACTTTCTCTAGAGAGGTCTTCTCTTCAAGTTTTGAAAGAGTTTTCTTTTGACCTGTCATATGCTTTGAAGCACCACTGTCAATAATCCATGTATCTTCTCTGGGTGTGACAACCCCAAAGAGTGCAAAGAATAGAACATATTCTTCTGCATCTTCTTCTTCTATTCTAGCTCTTTTCTTCCAAGGCCTTTCCTCCTGCTCTTCTTCTTCTTCACTATCATCTTTTGCTAAATGTGCTTGATGTATTCTATGATGGAAACCCTTCTTCTTATTATTTGAAGGACAATATCTAGCAAGGTGTCCTATTTTATGACAATTGAAACATTGGAATGAGGAGTAATCTCTTCCTTGAGTAGTTCCTCTTTTCTTTTGAAATATTTGTGGAGGTTGAGACTCCTTGTAACTATCCTTCTTGAATTAGTATTTACTCCTTCTTCTCTTGGTGTGGGTGGCCAAGGCTTGGTGACCTTCTTTGATCAAGGATTCTCTGTTAGCAACCTTAGCTTCTCCTTGAATGCAATCTTCCCATACCACATCAAACTTCATGCTCTCTTTTCTAGCACACATGGTTTGGATGAATGACACCCAAGGTCTAGTGAGACCATTTAGAGTAGTCATGAATAGTTCATCTTTATCAAGGGTATCTCCAATGGCATCTAGTTGTTCCTTAACTAGGAAACCCCTTCAAAATAGTCTTGAATAGATTCTCCTTGATTCATCTTGGTGCTCTTCAATTGAGCTCTCAGTTTCATCTTCCTATTGATGTTCTCCCCTTCATACATTTTGGAAAGGGAATCATACATTTCCTTTGGGGTCTTCTTGGATGCCACTTGGGGAATCAAGTGGTATTTGATAGAATTAGCAATGATTCTCTTTTCTCTAATCAAGTCCTTCCTATACTTCTATTTGGCTTCATCTTCTTCAAGTTTTGCAATCTCATCTTTGATATATTGGGAAAGATCATTCTCTTCAAGAATAAGGCCAATCCTGTATTTCCATGCCTAAAAATTCTCTATACCCTCTAGCTTGTCTTCAAGCTTAGTGCTTGGAGCCATATTAATTAGGGGGTCATGGAGATTGAAGTTTCTCAAGAGATAGAATAACACTTACCAGGAGATGTGCTTGATTGAGTTGAGAGATTTGGTGTGTTCTGCTTCTGGAAACTTCAACTTTTCACCTTCTGGATCTGCAACAGAATTTCTGGTTTTCTAGTCTTTTCTTTTCTGGTTTTCTGGTGCACAGGTTGGTAGCTTTTCTGGTTCACTGGTGCACAGGTGTGCAGCTTTTCTGGTTCTCTGGTTTTCTGGTTTTCTACACTTTTGGTCAAACTAGGGTTTGAATTTCCCGGAGTTATACCCAACCAAAAATCTCGATCCAGGGCTCAAAACTTCAATTTTGAAGAGGGTTGTCCAGCCATGCAATCAGAATCCAAAAATTCCAACTTTTTGTAGAAACCCTGATTTTCACTGGAGGAGGAGAGAGAGGTATTTTCACCTTGTGAAAGATGTCCTATTCAGGCTAGCTCTGGTACCATGTTAAGTTTAGCCTAATTTCACAAGCAAGATCACTAAAAGAAACACAATCACAAGATAGATAAAGATTTACCATGGGAAACTCTCTTGGGGTAGAAAACCCAGCAAAGCTTTCCTCAATATAGATAATCAACCAATACAAAGATTTAGTCCAAGACTAGAGATCCTTCTCCTCCTATGCAGACCTCTCTCTCTCTTATGCGCCAATCACAAGTGAGTGAATGAATGAGATAAGTGAGGAACATACTTCCTCTACTTATACTTGTTTCTCAACTGACTTTTTACCCTAATGGGGCCGACCTCTCCTAAAAGAGTCTAATAACCCCTAAATAACTAACTCGGGGCTGACCTCACATGGGAGATCTAATAACCCTAGTTACCACAATCTCTCGGAGGAATAAACATCTCTAGATACATAACAAAGTCCCATCGGAGGAATGAAACATCTCCGGAATAATAAATATAATATTCTTAGAAGTTACAATATTTCAATAGTACGGTGTGTGGAATGGTTTGTTATGAAACTAAAGTACTAATGCTTTCAAATTCACAAAATTTTTCTCTTTTCTGTTTGTATTCTTTCAGAAATCGAAAACTAGGCAATCCTAAAATCAAACTTCTTTTTGTATTTTTCTTTTTTTAATATTTCAAAGCAAACTATGCTACCTCAAAATAATGCAAAACCTTACTACTAAGCTATTTGAACATTTTTTTGTCTTTTACGATAAATGTAAAAGAAAGAGAACTTGTAAAAAAGCAATCAAGATCTAAATGAAAAGCATGTGTAAGACAAACATCTAAATGGCTCAAAGCAAACAAATCAAGAGACTCGATGAAGACTTGACTTACCAAGTTTTTGCAAAAGAAAAAATTGAGGCTTGGAAATAGAACGTAAAAGAAGTAGGGAAAATAGAAACTTATGACGGAACGAAAAACCTAGATAGGTTGCTCCTAAGCATCAAAACCTTAGAAAAACACTAAGCCAAGCAAAAGTAAGCAAGTGAACCAAGAATGACTTTAACAACACATAGACTCAACAAAAAGATAACTAGAAAGATTTGACTTACTTGGACTAAACTGATAAGCCAATTAGAAAGTGTCTAAACCAAGCAACCTTTCGAAAGAAATCCTAAGGACTCAAACTTGAATCCAAACCCTAATGGAAAGGATAAGACAAAGTGAAAGCATGCTAAACATTGCAATAGACAACACACATTAAGAATCCAGGTCTATATGATTGCGACAACAACTAGGATAAAAGTATGCAGCTATGTCCAAAGGAGAATAGTGCACAAACATCAAAAAGGGGCTAGTAAGCAACAAAAACACTTAAACAAGTACACAAGCAGCCAAAAACAAACTAAAAGACTCAAGAGATGGAAACAAGACTCAAAAGAGACATGGGATTCTCAGGGTTCAGTCAAGAAGGAAAAGCAATAGGCTGGAAGTGAAATCAAACCACTGGAAATCAAACCCTAATAGTAAACAAAAAGTTACAGGAAAATGCACTAATGTGTAGTGCAGAAACCTGCGTGCACTGCGAAAGATGCACTACTGTTCAGTAGAGAAAGCAACACTCATCAACTAGTGTGCGCTACTGTATGTAGGAAAGACCAGTGCACATGTCTTAGAAGTGGAAAAAAAAGATTTGCAGCAATGGACTGGGGTGAGTCAGGGTACAAGGAACATATAATAATGATCTGTAGGACCTCTCAAAGAATAAAAAACTGAAAAAAAAGGGAGTGGAAGAAACCCTAAACTAGGTCTCCTAGAGAAGAATAAATACTGATTACTCCCCAATAGAGTCACTAGTTTGTTGTTCAGGATTTTAACCTTATAGTGAGGAGATGGACACTACCGATTGGGCGGGGTTGATAGGGAAATACATTAATTATGTTACAACTAGTTCTTACAAATGACAGAGATCGAGATATCGAAAGACATACCTTTACTCGACGGCTGGTCCTAGCTTTCACTTGATCTGCCACTTAATGAACCTGCAACACAAATGATACCTTCCTCAGTGTATCTTGACTATATATAAATATCATGAAATGAAAAAGTAATTTAACATCAAATATAATAAGATATTAATCCAAATAGACATACAATCCAATAGACATTTGATTTGGGATAGGAAGGGTATTTCGACCTCTTTATTGTCAAAGAAACAATACAATATACCTGACGTGTCAAGATGTTTCTGCAACCAAATTCTGGGCTCCTGCTCTTCAAAATGACTTGGGACTTTCCTCGAGCATAACAACCCTAAATGCATTCTTTCTAGGTCTTTTTCCACTCTTTTTGTGTCTAGTCTCTCTCATGCATCCTCCTTGTATTTTTGGGACAAGGTAGGTAGTTTAGATCGAGAGGTGGTTGAATTGGGAGGTTGGGGAAGTTGTAGAACCAAATTCAACTAATCCCAATTCGTAAAATTAATATATTTTTTATTTTAGCTTAAGATGTGCACGAGTTTCTCAAAGCATAGTAATGCACAGTACGCAACTTCAGTGTTTTACAACAACTGCTTGCAACATTTTATGAGGTGTGCACTAGTTTCCCTTGAGTAAAGTAGGGCATACTAGCAGTAAAGTAGGGCATACTAGCAGATGTGCATGGGTTTCCTTTGAGGAAAGTAGGGCATACTAGCTGATGTTTGTTGGTTTACTACCCAAAGAGTAGCACACATGTCAAAATATCAGGTAAATCAGGGAAATTCTCAGCTGAAGAAGGTAAGTCTAGTCCACACATCATCTAAGGCGATCTAGCTCTTCAATCCATGTTTTCCTTTTGTGTGATCAACAACATAATGTGATCATAGATGGAGAAGTGCATATTTGACCTATAATAGATGCCCCTTAATGTGTGAGGTCAGAGGGAAATGATGGCCGAAATACATTATAAGTCTAAGTCAAAGGAGGAGCAAGAAACCGCAGAACCAAGTCACAAAAAAAACCTAAAACAACGATCAAGGTTAGCGAGCAATTATAATCTTGACATCATATAGATGTGTAGTATGATCTCCGATACATAACTAGGAGATGTATATATAGAGCATGGCCACTGAAATACAAGCGTTGATCGATGTCAAAATGAGAGATCATAGCCATAACAACAAGCTGGATCTATGTCTCATGAAGAGCCAAAATGAGTGAGGCTGATGTTAGTTTTTCAGAATTTTCAATCTGATCTAAGATCTTAATTGAGAAAATAACATGTACAGCATATCTACATCATATCTACATCATATCTACAGCATATCAATAATGGACACAATAATGCAAGCACATAAGAGACAAAGAGTTTCACCGGGGAAAACCAAGGTGAAAAACCCTGCAACTTCCTCAAAGATAGAAAGAGCAATGATACAACCAAAGTACAAGAGATAGTCTTCTCCTAGAAGCAGATCCTCCTCCTCGCATGTGTGCCACTTTCCGAGTGATGGAAGTGTGAGTAATTGAATAATCAAATAGAGATCTCCTGATCTCTATTTGTACTTGTCCTGTCCTACCCACCCAATAAACTAATGGGGCCGACTTGTATAGCTCAACCTAATAACCCATGGTTAACTTAATCCGGGTGGAACCCACACTTGTCGGTCTAATAACCCATTTACCCACATGACTCATACAGGGCCGACCCCATCAAGCTGGTCTAATAACCCATCAAGTATAAGTTACGACACTTACAATATAAATGATGACACTTTCGTATAATGGAATAATAACATCTCTATAGGAATACAAACACTTCCGTATAGAGGAATAATAACATCTCTATAGGAATACAATACACATGGGTAAAATAAATTCCAAAGTTACATCTACATCAACACTCCCTCTTAACTAGGAAGGTATTTCGCGACATAGTTCTGCTAGCACAAGTCTTCTTCTCTGGATCATCATCAGCGAATCATCGCCCTCGGCTCACCGTCATCATCACGGTTGCTGCTATATCAATCAATCTCTGAATCTACTCTTCATAGGAAGTTTTACAGAGCCAGTCCTTTTTCATACTGGATGTAGGCCCACCACCTACAGGTCTTCATCATCACTGGACATACTGTGGAATCCTTAGGACTTATTACGTGCGTCACAAAACCTCGAAAGAGCATCCTAGGTTGTTACAAGCACACATCTCTACCTGTCGGATCTCCCAGGGCTAGTATCACATGTGGTCATGGAAAAACCTCAAAAGAGCATCCCAGGATTGATTACAAGCACATAGCTCAACCTATCGGATCTCCCATGGCTAGGATTACATGCCATAGGACAAAACCTTGAAAGAGCATCTGCCAGATATCCTAGGGCTAGGATTACATGCCATAGGAAAAACCTCGAAAGCGTATCTTCAAATCTCCCAGGGCTAGGATTATATGTCCTCCCAAAGCAAAACCGTGAAACAACATTTGCCAGATATCCCAAGGCCAGTGTTTCATGCCATAGGAAAAACCTCGAAAGACTATCTGCAAAACTCCCAGGGCTGGATTATATTCTTATCTGCACAACCTGTCCACGACCACAGAGTATCAACTTGATACTCACCATACATCATCCTGATGTACACATGATCATCCTGATCATCATCACTGCATCGTCCTGATGTATGTCATTTGGAGCAACATCCTAAAGCTCGTCATCCATGATCATCCTAATCATACAATGCATCCACCTTATGCATACCAAGTATCTACCTGATACATATCATCATACATTATCCACCTAATCATACAATGTATCCACCGGATACATACATAGATACATGATCCACCTGATCATAAAATGTATACACCTGATATATATCATACATGATCTTCCTGATCATACAACATATCCACCTGATACATATACAGATACATGGTATAGGCATCCAACATGATGCATATACATATACATGATCCAACTGATCATGTCCATCATCCAACATGATGCATACATACATACATATAAATGATCCAACTGATCATATCTAGCATCCAACATGATGCATATACATATACATGATCCAACTGATCATATCCAACATCCAACATGATGCATACATACATACATATAAATGATCCAACTGATCATATACAGCATCCAACATTATGCATATACATATAAATGATCCAACTAATCATATCCAACATCCAACATGATGCATACTTACATACATATAAATGATCCAACTGATCATATCCAACTTCCAACATGATGCATATACAGAGCAGTAACTGGAGCATCGTCCTGATGCTCATCATCCATTGCTTACATCCATAGCCATGTGAAGGATCCTCTTTCCACCATGCTTGGAATGGCTTTAGAAAATGTCTCCATCACTTCTTCCTTGAAGTGTCATTAATCTGAAGAACACCAAGCCTCTCTCTGAAGTATTCGAACTTCACTCTAGCTAGTGGTTTCGTCAGCACATCTGCAATCTACTCGTTCGTCGCAACATACAAAAGCTTCACTGCTCCTCTCTACACCATATCCCCGATATAGTGATATTTGATCTCAATGTGTTTCGACCTGTCGTGAAACACTGGGTTCTCAGACAACTTCACACAACTTTGGTTGTCACAAAACATACCAGTAGCCTCCAGCGGGAGATCAAATAAATCAGACAGTAGCTTCCAGAGCCATACTGCCTCGCAACTAGCCGAACAAGATGCAAGATACTCTGCTTCGACTGTACTCAGTGCTACACAGGACTACTTCCTGCTAAACCAAGAGATCACACCTGATCCCATACTAAAGCAGCACCTAGATGTGCTCTTCCTATCTATAGCACTACCTGCCCATTCTGAATCAACATAGCCCTGCAGGTTAAACTTTTGATTCACATCATACTTGAGCCCATAATCAATTGTACCCTTCAGGTACCTCAGAATATGCTTTATAGCAACCAGGTGAACACCTCTAGGATCCGTCAGGAACTGGCTCAATGTGTTCACCCCAAAGCAAATATCTAGTCTCGTGTTCGTCAAGTACATCAAGGACCCAATCATCTAATGATACATTGTGACATCAACCGGATCATATGAAGCATCACACAAAAGCTTCAGGTTCGATGCCATAGGTGTGGCCATGGCCTTGCAGTCCATCATCCCAAACCTCTTCAGGATCTCTACTACATACTTCCCTTGTCCAAGGAATATTCCACCTGCACTCTGCCACACCTCCATGCCTAGAAAGTAGTGCATCATACCCAAGTCCTTCATCTCGAACTTGGCAACAAGGTTCCTCTTGGTATCAGCAATCAATCCATCCTCTCCTGTTACAAACAGGTCATCCACATACAAGAGTAGTATCACAGGATTTCCTTCCTTAACCTTGTAGTAAAGGTTGGAATATGCTTTACTCTTGGTAAAGCCCAAACTGGACAGAAATCTATATATCCTACCATACCAAGTCATGACTGCCTGTTTCAAACCATATAGGGATTTTTCTTATTTCAGTTTGCACACATGTGACTCTCGGTCATGTGTCTCAAACTCGAGTGACTGCTTCAAATACACTTCCTCTTCGACTACACCATTCAAGAAAGCTGTCTTGACATCTATCTGGTGTATCTTTCATTTCATCACTACAGCCAGAGCAAGTACTGATCTGATGGAAGTGTCATGGCTATAGGTGTAGAAGTCTCTTCATACTCAATCCCTCTTTCTGGGAGAAGCCACGAGCTGCAAACCTCGTTTTGTATTTCTCCATGGTACCATATGCAGCATGCTTGATCTTATAGATCCATTTGGAAGTCACAGCAGACTTCCCTTCAGGTCTTGGGACTGCATCCCAAACATCATTCTTCATGATCAACTGGTACTCTTCGATCATGGCATTCTTCCTGAATCCTGGGAACTTCAATATATTCAATATCTTCAATAGATAACTTTGTTGTTGAAACAAATGTTGTAGTCCTTCTTTTGTAGGAGCTTGTATACGATCTTTCCTACAAAACAAGTTAAATTGCAAGATTAGAAACTTCTCATAGTTTTCAGAACAAATTCTTATACATAAAGAAATATGTCATATAGTCATGCAATTATTTTAGCCAATGCTTCAATACAACAGTCATCCATATCCTGTAACTTTCTAGATGCCTTCCAATCTCTACCAGAACATTATTAAGAGTTTTGCGCTACTCTCAACATGTCAGCAAAGAGGTTTCATTCTAGATAAGTAGTAATGGAATGTTGTACTGTGCCATAGGCCACTTATCCATTACATTCATATTAGGAGTATGCTGTTCATTAATGCAATTATTCTAATATGCCAAAATACAGAGCCTAATTCTAGGAACATCAGTATATACATCATTGAACAATATTATTTAAACAATCAAATATGCAAGAAATGATAATTCAAATACTTATCTTTGTTTGTTTGTTGGGTTGACTCAGTCTTTGCTTCCTTTCTACAACTCCATTCTGATGTGGATTGTGAGAAGTGGTCGACTCCCTCTGAATATCTGCATCCTTGCAGAGATTACTAGAGTGTGCTCCCTCTTGATCTTTGCTTCCTGGATTACCTGTCCTTGAACTTATATCCATCCTCGATCACTATGCATGTTTACAAGTATCATTATTGTGATATCCTCAATATCTCATACATAATCATACATTTATTAGTATAATCTCAATACTATCAAAAACATAATAATCTTAAACATGTATAGTAATGATCATTTTAAACACAGATAATAAACATTAGTATTCAAGGTTTATATAGGACTCTTCTGATTAGTCATATCATCAATTAAAGTAAGAAACATAATATGCCTAAACCCATGATTACTCAAACCTATAACTTCATGAATAATCATAATCAATCATGCCAAGTATACTTATATAAGATATCCTAAGACAAGGTAGGATTTTAACTTGATATAGGAAAAAACATACCTGGATTAGCATGTTAGCTAGCTATGTCTAACATACCCACATGATGTATTCTTGTTCTCTTAAGTGACTTGTGCTAGTAACCTGCATATCTCATAGGTTAACCATTATAGAACCAAGTTATACATACCTCGTAAGTAGATGTTCTATGTGATCCATGGCAATGGATGAAAATTTTGTCTTCATGTCACCATGGTCATATGTTCTTGAACTAGAACATGATTTGTCTTTCTTGATGTACCTATCATGTTAGCGGACAACATCAACCTTATACAACACCACAATGCATTAGTACAATCATAAGTGTCAAAACCCTAATCAATGAATATCTTCTATCATGCATTCATAATTTTATTAAGGTGATATGACAAGTCTAAAGTTAGTCAAGATTGTACTAACCTTAATGAAGACAAACATACCATAAACTTAATCATGAACAGATCTTGAAACATACCTGGATAATTCATACATGTTGAGATTGCTTGTAATCTTCTTATGTAAGGTCTTAGCCTCATCTCCCTCTGAAACTGGAACTTCTTCACTTATGCAGGTGACCAATCCATTCTTTTCTAGGATTAGCCCAATCCACTTGATTTGCAGAAACTGGATCTAGAGCTAGATTAGGGTTTGTCAGGGAAACCCTAAAAATTCAAACTTTGAATTTCAAAATTCTGAAAGGATAGAAAGATGCACCTTGATGAGATGATCAACCTGGTATACTCAAAATTTGAAAACTACAAAGTTTCACCCCTCAAAAATGCCTTTGAAACTTTTGGATCTTCTCGGCAAGATCCCAATCTAGGGTTTCATAAAGCCCACCCTTCTGCCCAACCAAAAGGTTTGATCCAAATCTCTAAACTTCGATTTTTCTAAGGAGCTTCCAGCTGTGGTCACAGACTTAAAAAATTCCAACTTTTGCAAAAGCCCTAATTTTCCACTTTTCCGATCAAAGTCCCGAACTAGGGTTTGATCAAGCCCGGCCTTCTGCCCAACCAAAATATTTGAACTTGGTCTCTAAATTTTGATTTTGATGAGTATCATTCAGCCGTGGTCTCCTATTACAAAAATTCCAACTTTCTCCAAAACCTTAATTCCCGAAGCCATGAATGAAGGTGCTCAAAATCAATTCTCTTTTGACAGAAATATGCACCTGATTGTTTCTGGTGTAAATCTGAAATTACGAATCCACAGGGTTTGAAACTTCTACCTATGGTAACCCAACCTGTCACATTTCCAACCCTATAGGTCTGACCTCTATTGGATTCACTGAGAAATATTTATACCATGTGTAGCAACGTGACCTATTTATGGGATAAAACAAGCGAGCAAACTTGTATGGAGTGCCACGTGTCACTGGTTCACTCTCGGCCTCTGAACCTTCAGCCTGTGAAATGAAATTCCTTTCCCTACCTGTCATTTTTTGTGAAATTTCATTTGGAGCTTCCTATCCCAAGTTATGACCCTTTTTCCTAGGTCACCTGTTTATGAATCAGATATGGAAGAGGCAGAAACCCTAGATTGTACAGATCATAAAACACAAATTACAATGAATTAGAAGTTTTCCTTTGGATATAAGGTACATGGGGATCTGAGATTCGACCTGTAAAAGTTTTAGATCCGAAAACTTTGCCAAAATGGATTTATAGTGAAAGTGTTATGATGACTGGTTTTTGCTATATCAAGCCCTAGCATCGCAAGTGCAACAAGTGTCATAAATGCCATACCATGCCTTCTTTCAGGCTAGCTCTGATACGATGTTAGTTTTTCAGAATTTTCAATCTGATCTAAGATCTTAACTAAGAGAATAACATGTACAACATATCTACAACATATCTACAACATATCTACAGCATATCAATCATGAACACAATAATGCAAGCACACAAGAGACATAGAGTTTCACAGGGGAAAACCAAGAAGGTGAAAAACCCCGCAACTTCCTCAGAGATAGCAAGCGAAATGATACAACCAAAGTACAAGAGATAGTCTTCTCCTAGCAGCAGATCTTCCTCCTCACATGTGTGCCACTTTTCGAGTGATGGAAGTGTGAGTAATTGAACAATCAAATAGAGATCTCCCGATCTCTATTTATACTTGTTTTGTCTTGCCCAATAAACTAATGAGGCCAACTTTTCTAGCTCAGCCTAATAACCCACGGTTAACTTAATCCGAGCTGACCCCACACTTGGTGGTCTAATAACCCATCAAGTATAAGTTACGACACTTACAATATAAATGACAACACTTCCGTATAGAGGAATAACAACATCTCTATAGGAATACAAACACTTCCGTATAAAGGAATAATAACATCTCTATAGGAATACAATACACATGGGTAAAATACATTCCGAAGTTACATATACATCAACAGCTCAATCTTGTGTAGCTTGGGTGATAACATAAACAAGGTGATGCTATCATAGGCCCAAGGTCTTCATCCAAAACAACCCAAGGTACAAACCCTAACCATGCGAATAAATGAGCTATAGTCGAACATGGGGGGTATCGTTTGATTACCGGTCATTGATGTATATCGTTAACAAACGCGAGGACTTCCATCGATAATGATAATGGGGTCCAAGATACCTAGTACAATCCAACAAGTGTGAATAAGAGGACTTGAAATCGAACACTTGAGGAACCTGTCGAATAAGAGACATTGATGTATTCCCATTTATTCAACAATGAGGGAAACTGCCACTCATGACTGCAATCCCCAAGGTACTAACTGAAACTCTAAAGTTCATTCCCAGAGCATAATGAGCTAATGTCGATGGGAAGAAGTCCATTGAAGGGTGTTATAGCTTGAAATGACACTTCTCTGTCCGTGACGACACTTGCTTCCCTTGGTCGCATGACGACACTTCTTGAGATCAAGTTCAGTCACACAATAGGAAATTTGTGGATGGAGGAGTCATTTGGGACACAAAAAATGGTTGAAATTACCTCATTCTTGACCCATTTGATGTATATGAACCTTAGGAACATTTTTCCAGACCAAACCATCTCCTGAAAATGAGCAAAAAAGCCTGTTTGTGGCCATTTTTCAACATGAGCGCTGGTACATAGGCATGATAGTAGCGTGTGTACCCTACTTTGCTTCATCAAAGTTGCACTCAACTCCATATGTATGCTACTTTGTCTACTGTATAGTAGAGTACACCCCTGTTTTGGTCAAAATCTCGAGATTCGAGTAAGTTAAGTTGGTTTGGAAACATCTTGAGCAGTTATAACTTCTTTTCCTCTTCCTCACTAACTATATAAGGAGGGTAGAAGGGCCATGTGAGGGGACTAAGCCCAATTACAAAGTTATGTTGGAGGAATGGAGACCCTCATCCCCCTCTCTTGTGCTTCAGTTTTGGTAAACCCTAGCACAGTTGATTAGAGGATGGAATCCTTGGAGAACAGAAGCAGGAGACCTTGAATCTAGATTTCGTGAAGTGCCAAGCTTGAAGGAAGGTATAAGTTTATGTACTTGCTTTCATTCATCAATAAAGATCAGACGTTCTTTCCTTTCCAAATATGACCTATTCTCGTATGTATCTGATTTGATTACTGTTTAATTATAGTTTGATGTCTTTTTATGTCATGGATATCAATCTTATATATGTAGTCAAATGTGTTTGAGAAAGGTATCAAGTTGTTTTGCAAGTCTGGGCATTACGACACTGGATAAGCATTGAAGAGCGAGGGAGGCAAAGCTAGGATTAACCTTCTGAATGAGGTGCCTAAATCTCTAAACCCTCATCTCTTCATTTATTTGTTGTACTTGCAGAATGCTTGTAAGTCTATCTTTATCACCGTAAGTTGGTAGTTTCTCCCCTGAACTATAGGTGCATTTTCCCCACAACAAAGGGAGGCCTTAATGCATCCTCCATCATCCAACACAAGGAACACACACAGGTATGAGCTAATGTGGAGTAGGACGAGTAACAAGATGGAACAAACTTACACCAGGATGGCCGACACATGAAGTCAAGATAAACTGCAGAAAGCCCAACACATGTTGTATCCTTGAACAGTGAGCACGACACAAAGTGACTTAGGTAATTTTCAACATGAAGGGTAAAATGATATAAATCTAGAATGTAGGAGACATTGACAGACCCTCCATATGGTTGGAAGAATAACCAACCAGGGGAGTAAAAAATTGGAGATCAAGTTTACCTTAAGGCCAAAAACTAAAACCCAACTGACATGAAAGACTCAAGTAGGTGTTGTGTTCAAAGACATGACTGACTCAACTGCCTTTGAAATTGAAAAAGATGTGATACCCTTCTTATCCCTTATTCTTTTTGGTAAAAGAATGACCTTCTTGTTGTTTTAATGAGTCCAAGAAAGATAGAAAATTCAATAAGCCCAACCATGTAATAAATTTAATGACCCCATGGGAGGAAGACTCAAGACCTTCTTCATTGTTTATAGAGTTCGAAGAATAGATAGAAGAATAATCTATAGTACTGAGCTCTGTATTTTAATATCAAGCCGAGATCTGTTCTTGCTCGCCGGTGTTTTCAATTTTAAGGAGTTTGAAAAACTTAAACAATAACTCCATACACCTACTTATGGATTTCACATTGAGCTCGAGTAGGTTAGTGATTGCTTGGTGTTTTCATATTTTGAGAACCTAAAAACCCTAAAGAAGGCTCCAAAAGGTCCTTTTTTGTACAGTTAGTCTCCTCCCCCGAAAAAATTTAAAACAATGAGAGAAGAACGCTTCTAGCCATGTATGACTAGAGTATTCCTTTTTTGTAAGTAATCCGCAAAGGTCCGAAAAATGGTTAAACTTATACCTAAGCAGATGGACCTTCAATTCCTTTAATGAGCTTGAAGAGAACAAGTATGCTCGGCAATCTTGTCATATTTAAAGAGTCAAACAAGAGCGTGAAAGAACTCTATAAAGATCTTTTTTGTAAATTTTTAACGAGCCTGAAAAAGTAAACTTGTGACCTTACTATTTTTAACGAGCTCAAAGGAGAGATGGAAGAATGCTCATAGCCTCCTTACTGTTTTTAATGAGCTCAAAGTGAAGGTAGAAGAATGCTCGTAGCCTCCTTACTATTTTTAACGAGCTCGAAGTGAAGGTAGAATAATTCTCGTAGCCTCATTACTGTTTTTAATGAGCTCGAAGTGAAGGTAGAAGAATGCTCGTAACCTCCTTACTATTTTTAATGAGCTCAAAGTGAAGATGGAAGAAATGCTCGTAACTTCCTTACTGTTTTTAATGAGCTCGAAGTGAAGGTGGAAGAATGCTCATTAGTGGATCAAAGTCCAAAGGGATGGCAGACTGCATTATAGATTCTAGGAAAACTTCATTAGAGGGAAGTATATTATCCCAGATGGAACAGATATCTAAACATTCAGATGGAGTCATCACCTGGTCAATTGCCGAGACCCAATCCCTAGAAGGTAAGCATGAATTCAGAGGATTCTTCTCAGTAGCAATTGGACTCAAATAATAATATGCCACAATATTTGATTGTGACATGGTAGTGCCTACTGGAGAGGGATACACATGGTCTATAGTTGGGTAATAAGCTGGATCAACAAATGTAAGCTGATCGATAGTGGTGATGCTTTCATTGTGAGGAAAATTCATCACACGAAATAGCGTAGACACCACAACATGCATGGCATATACGTAATCACTCCCTAGGATCATATCAAATTCCATAGGGTCCTTTAAAACCATAAAATCAACTAAGACTGTTTTTCCACCCAAAGTAATGGGTACCTGAGGGAGGAATCCCAACGGTTCACTAGGTCTTTTATCGAAATTCAACAACCATTTTAACAACTGGAACAAGGTTAGGAAAACCTAAATATCTCCAAGCAAAATGGGATAAGATACTAACAGAGGCTCCTTCATCTACAATACATCTATGAACCGCATGGTTGCTGATATCAACCTTTATTTGAAAAGGTGTAGCAGAAGGAAGGCGAGGCCCAATTAGACTATTCCAATCAAAGGAAATGATCCCAGAGCTTGGTAGTGGTTCACTCGGCACAGACGAAGTGCCCCCCATTTCTGAAACATCTGAACTGGTAATGCAGAAGACTTTAGGGAAAGGTGCATCATTTTTTGAAGGAATGATGGGATCGGTCGAATATTCCATCGATTCGATCACTTCACTCTCCGAAGGAAGAGTGGGGTTGACCAAATATTGCATTGGTTCAACCACTTCATCAACCAAAGGTTGATCTGGCTATTGGGAATCTATAGACAATTCAGGAGCAGAGGATCCTTCAGACATGGACCACACTCTACGCACCTCTGGAATAGGAAGGCACTGATGAGTAAGGTGATATCCCTTACAAAGTTTACAAGGGAATTTCGGCTTCCGTCCTATAATCTTAGACTCCTTTACATCAACAATACTCTCAGCATGACTAGCATTGGTTGACAGCTTGCCCCCAGCATGACTAGCAGTGGCTGGTTGCTCAAAAGCAGAAGACTTTTGAACTATGGGCCACACTCTTTGCACTTCTGGAAGTACAGGGCACAAATAGGTCAGGTAGCATCCCTTGCAAAACTTACAAGGGAACTTAAGATTCTGTTTATTAGGTTTGTCGACAATGTCAACTTTTTTAGCATGACTTGCAGTGGCTGATTCAGTGTCTCCAGTATGATTCACAGTAACTGGTGACTTTTCATTAATATGACCAGCAGTGGTCAATGACGTGTCCTCAACATGAGAAACCGTGGTTGAAGACATGCTTTCAATATGATTTGCATTGACTGAAATTTTACTCCCATCATGACCTCCAAAGGCTGGGTAGGTGCCCCTAGCATGACCTTCAGAGGCTGGGTAGGTGCCCCCAGCATGACCTTCAAAGGCTGGGTGGCAAGGTTCAGTATGATTTTCAGTGACTGAGTGATTTCTCCCAACATGACCACCATAGGTTGGGTAGGTGCCCCCAGCATGACTTTCAGAGGCTGGGTGACTACCCCCTTGCTTTGGCATCTTCTCCCTATTCTTCCTCTGTCTATTCCTTTTAGACTACTGGTTACTAGTATTACTATTTTAACCACATGAGGTAGAAGGAGGAGGATAAGATGTTACTAGCGAAGCAGGCATAGGGTTTTGATGCTCTTTATGTGAGGTGCTTACTTGAGAAGCATCAGGAGCATGCAAGGCGTTCGGAGTGGAAAAAAACCAAACCAATAGCCATATAGTGAATCCTGGAAGATTCAAAGTAGCCAGTAAGGGAGTACCAATGTTCCCAATGAATGAAAAAGCACAAGGAGCCCCTTGAATAGGGGTCCCTTGATCGGTGCTCACATGGATGTTATCCACAGTTTTCAATTCAATGGGCCAGAAAAATATATGGCCAACTAAAAACAAACGACACAAAGAGCACACCACTAAAAAAGGTCCTAGGTAATCAAACCAGGCAAACAATGGAAAATACTCTCATAAGCAAGTCTGGGATGATTAGGGCCTAGAACAGACTAACAGAGTATCTACGGTCGGTTACGTGGAATCCTCTGGAGGTCCACTAGGTGCAAGAGTTTGAATCACCAAACCGCCATCCCGGGATTACTGCCAAAGAGTTACCTTCCACGTTTTTATGAGGTAAAATGGGAATAACCGCCCACTCTACCTGTGTAGAGCCCTAAAAGTATGATACTAAGGCTACCATCAATACTAAATAACCTGGGGGTACATTCATCATCCTAGTTGAAACGTATGGGCAGGGTAGCAAAGTCCGAAGTCTGAAAGGACCCCCGTACGCGAGTTAACTCTGGTTTATGGTTGAGAGGAAAGTGAGGGGCTATACTCAACAATTCCAATCTCTCACGGCCTCATGCTTAATTCTGGTTTGAGTAGATAATACTAGGACTATTTGATAGAGATGGATTTACCTAAATGAAAGTTGTACTATGATTGTTGAGTAATGAAGCCAGTTCCGAGCAATTTCAGGTGATTTAAGATCGAAACTCTAGCCTAAGCTAGTTGATGTCGTGTATACCTAAAAAGAAAAATGTTGCTAATAAATTTTATTAATGGTTCTTTTTAAGGGTTAGTTGTTAATCAAGGTTTGTAGTGCGATGTGTGGAATGGTTTGTTATGAAAGTAAAGTACTAATTCTTTCAAATTCACAAAAAAAATATCTTTTCTGTTTCTATTCTTTCAGAAATGGAAAATTAGGAAATCCTAAAATCAAACTTCTTTTTGTATTTTTCTTTTTTAAATATTTGAAAACAAACTATGCTACCTCAAAATAATGCAAAACCTTACTACTAAGCTATTTGAACAATTTTTTGTCTTTTCTAATAAATGTAAAAGAAAGAGAACTTGTACAAAAGCAAGCAAGATCTAAATGAAAAGCATGTGTAAGACAGACATCCAAATGGCTCAAAGCAAACGAATTGAGAGACTTGGTGAAGACTTGACTTACCAAGTTTTTGCAAAAGAAAAACTTGAGGCTTGGAAACAAAACGTAAAAGAAGTAGGGAAAAGAGACACTTATGACAGAACGAAAAATCTAGACAGGTTGCTCCTAAGCATCAAAACCCTAATAAAACACTAAGCCAAGAAAAAGTAAGCAAGTGAACCAAGAATGAATTTAACAACACACGGACTCAACAGAAAGTTAACTAGAAAGATTTGACTTACTTGGACTGAATTGATAAGCCAATCAGAAAGTGTCTAAACCAAGCAACCTTTCGAAAGCAATCTTAAGGACTCAAACTTGAATCCAAACCCTAATGGAAAGGATAAGACAAAGTGAAAGCATGCTAAACGTTGCAACATACAACACACATTAAGAATGCAGGTTTGTATGACTGCAACAACAACTAGGATAAAATTATGCAGCTATGTCCAAAGGAGAATAGTGCACGAACTTCAAAAAGGGTCTAGTAAGCAGCAAAAACACTTAAACAAGTACACAAGCAGCTAAAAAAACTAAAAGACTCAAGAGAGGGAAACAAGACTCAAAAGAGACATGGGAGTCTCAGGGGTCAGTCAAGAAGGCAAAGCAACAGGTTGGAAGTCGAATCAAACCACTGGAAATCGAACCCTAATAGTAAACAAAAAGTTACAAGAAAATGCACTACTATGCAGTGCAGAAACCTGCACACACTGGGAAAGATGCACTACTATTCAGTAGAGAAAGCAACGCTCATCAGCTAGTGTGTGTTACTATATGTAGGAAAGGCTAGCGCACATGTCTCAGAAGTAGACAAAAAATATTTGCAGTAGTGGACTAGGGTGAGTCATGGTACAAGGAACAGATAACAATGATCTGTAGGACCTCTCAAAGAATCAAAAACTAAAAACAAAAAAGGGAGTGGAAGAAACCCTAAACTAGGTCTCCTAGAGCAGAATAACATTACTCCCCAGCAGAGTCGACAGTCTATTGTTTAGGATTTTAACCTTATAGTGAGGAGATGGACACTACCAACTGGGCGGGGTTGACATGTAAATACATTAATTATGTTACAACTAGTTCTTACAAATGACAGAGATCGGGATATCGAAAGACATACCTTTACTCGACGGCTGGTCCTAGCTTTCACTTGATCTCCTGCTTGATATCTCACTTGATGAACGTGCAACACAAACGATACCTTCCTCAGTGTATCTAGACTATATATAAATATGATGAAATCATAAAGTAATTTAACATCAAATATATGTTGATATATATGTAACTTCGGAATGTATTTCATATATGTATATTGTATTCCTATAGAGATGTTATTATTCCTCTATACAAAAGTGTCGTCATTTATATTGTAAGTGTCATAACTTATACTTGATGGGTTATTAGACCACCTTGATGGGGTCGGCCTTGTATAAGTCATGTGGGTAAAAGGTTTATTAGACCACCCTAGTGGGTGTCGGCCCTGTTAGCATTATGTTATGTGGTTAAGTTAAGGCTGACCTAGCAAAGGTTATTAGGCAAGTCAATTCATGTATAAATAGAGTGCTGGAGGCACTCTATTTCATCATTCACTTTCTCTCTCATACTCTCTTGGGAGAGTGGAGCACTTGTGGAGGAGGAGAAGTTACTGCTAGAGAATACTATCTCTTGTACTTGGGTTGTATCATTGCTCTATCTATCTCTGAGGAAGTTGCGGGGTTTTTCACCTTCTTGGTTTTCCCCAGTGAAACTCTATGTCTCTTGTGTGCTTGCATTATTGTGTCCATGATTCATATGTTGTAGATATGTTGTACATGTTATTCTCTCAGTTAAGATCCTAGATCAGATTGAAATTTATGAAAAACTAACATGGTATCAGAGCTAGCCTGAAAGAAGGCATGGTATGGCATTTATGACACTTGTTGCATTTGCGAAGCTAGGGATTGATATAGAAAAACCCAGTCATCGTAGAACTTTCACTATAAATACATTTTGGAAAGGTTTAAGAATCTAAAACTTTTTCACGTCGAAGACACAATCCCAATGTACCTTGTGTCCAAAGCACAACTTTTAATTCGTTGTACTTTGTGTTTTATGATTTGTACAATATAGGGTTTCTGCCTCTTCCAGATCTCAATCACGTTGCAACAATTGACATAAATCTCTCTAAGAGAATCCAATTGAGGTCAGACCTATGGGGTTGGAAATATGACAGGTCAGGATACCACAGGTAGTAGTTTCAGACCCCGTGGATTCGTAATTTCGGAGTTACAATAGAAACAATCAGGTGCATATTTCTGTCAAAACAGAATTGGATTTTGAGCACCTTCATTCATGGCTCCGGGAATTAGGGTTTCAGAGAAAGTTGGAATTTTTGTAATCAGATACCATAGCTAAATGATACTCATCAAAATCGAAATTTAGAGAACAATATCAATTTTTTTGGTTGGGCAGAAGGCCGGGCTTGATCAAACCCTAGTTCAGGACTTTGATCGGAAAGGTGAAAAATTAGGGCTTCTGCAAAAATGAGAATTTTTGAAATTTGTGAACATAGCTGGAAGATCCTTGGAAAAATCAAAGTTTTGAGCTTTGGATCAAACTATTTGGTTGGGTGAAGCTCCGGGAAACTCAAACCCTAATTGAGGGTCCTCCCAAGTAAATCCAGAAGATTGAAAATCAAATTTGAGGGGTGAAACTTTGCCGTTTTCAAATTTTGAGTATACTAGGTTGATCAGCTCATCAAGGCGCATATTTCTATCCTTTCATAAGTTTGAAATTCAAAGTTTAAATTTTTAGGGTTTCCCCGACAAACCCTAATCTAGCTCAAGATCCAGTTTCTGCAAATCAAGTGAATTGGGTTAATCCTAGAAGAGAATG
The DNA here is from genome assembly GCA_027924585.1 of Larix kaempferi. Lineage (NCBI taxonomy): Eukaryota > Viridiplantae > Streptophyta > Pinopsida > Pinales > Pinaceae > Larix > Larix kaempferi. The sequence goes on from BSBM01001823.1 coordinate 221,144, forward strand.
GATTGGTCACCTACATAAGTGAAGAAGTTCTTGTTTTAGAGGGAGATGAGGCTAAGACCTTACATAAGAAGATTAAAAGCAATCTTGACAGGTATGACTTATCCAGGTATGTTTCAAGATCTGTTCATGAATAACTTTATGGTATGTTTGTCTTCATTAATTTTAGTACAATCTTGATTAACTTTAGACTTGTCGTATCACCTTAATAAAATTATGAATGCAGATATTCATTGATTAAGGTTTTGACACTTATGATTGTACTAATGCATTGTGGTGTTATATGAGGTTGATGTTGTCCGCTAACATGAAAGGTACATCAAGAAAGACAAATCATGTTCTAGTTCAAGAACATATGACCATGGTGACATGAAGACAAAGATTCATCCATTGTCATGGATCACATAGAAGATCTACTTACGAGGTATGTATAACTTGGTTCTATAATGGTTAACCTATGAGATATGCAGGCTACTAGCACAAGTCATTGAAGAGAACAAGAAGACATTATGTGGGTATATTAGACATAACTAGCTAGCATGCTAATCCAAGGATGTTTTTCCTATATCAAGTTAGAATCCTACCTTGTGTTAGGATCTCTTATATAAGTATACATGGCATGATTGATAATGATTATTACACCGATAGGTGCTCTACAACCCAGTATGGGGGAGATCTTGTTAGTAGAGTGTTTGTTGAGTTTGTGAGTGTTTGTCGAGTAACAAAATAATACAAAGTAAAAAGTAAATATGAGACTTAAACTAGAGACTTTAGAGCTTAGGATTAGGTGGTAAATATTATGTCGGCCATAAAAAAAAAGAATAATACAAAGTAAAAAGTAAATATGAGACTTAAACTAGAGACTTTACTTTTTACTTTTAATACAAAGTAAAAAGTAAATATGAGACTTTAGAGTGTTTCTCGAGTGAGTGTTTGTCCAGTAACAAAATAATACAAAGTAAACAAAAAAGAAAAATACAAAGTAAAAAGTAAAAAGTAAAAATGAGACTTAAACTAGAGACTTTAGAGCTTAGGATTAGGTGGCTCGGGTATTGCACTCAAGGATCTATTCAAGGAGAGGTTTGCACCTCGGGATATTTGATCCCTCTCAGGGCTTGATAGAGCCTAGGATTTGGATCTAGATTGGTTTATGAAGTTAGAAATTTAAGTAATCTAGGGTTTATTCATATTATGTCTCTTACCTTGATTGATGATATGACTAACCAGAAGAGTTCTATGGTGAAATATGAATATGCATGAGTAAGAGAATTATTCCCTAAAAAATTGAATGCTAATGCTTATTATTTGTACTTGAAATGATCACGACTATACATGTTTAAGATTATTGTGTTTTGATAGTACTGAGATTATACTAATGAATGTATGATTATGTATAAGATCTCGAGGGTAACACAATGATGATACTAGTAAACATACATAGTGATCGATGATGGATATAAAGGACAGGTAATCCAGGAAGCAAAGATCAAGAGGGAGCACACTCTAGTAGTTTCCATAAGGATGCATACATTCAGAGGGATTTGACCACTTCTCACAATCCACATCAGAATGGAGTTGCAGAAAGGAAGTAAAGACTTAGAGGGAGTCAACCCAACAAACAAACAAAGATAAGTATTTGAATTGTCATTTCTTGTGTTTAAATAACATTGATCAATGATGTATATGCTTATGTTCCTAGACTTAGATCATGTATTATGCATATTAGAATAATTGCATTAATGAACAGTATATTACTAATATGCATATGTAATGGGTAAGTGGCCTTTGGCACTGTACAACATTCCATTGCTACTTATCTAGAATGAAGCCTCTTTGCTGACATGTTGGGAGTTGTGCACACTCTTAAGAATGTTCTGGTAGAGATTGGAAGGCATTTAGAAAGTTACAGGATATGGATAAATGTTGTATTAAAGCATTGGCTAAAATAATTGCATGACTGCATGACATATTTCTTTATGTGTAAGAAATTGTTTTGAAAACTATACGATGTTTCTAATCATGCAATTTAACTTGTTTTGTAGGAAAGATCATATACCATCACCTACAAAAGAAGGACTACAACATTTGTTCCAACAACGAAGTTCAAACTATCTATTGAAGATATTGAAGAATCTAAATTTCCTAGGATACAGGATATAGTAAAAGGATGCCATGGTCGAGAAGTACCAATTGATCATGTTTGGGATGTGGTTCCAAGACCTGAAGGGAAGTTTGTTGTGACTTCCAAGTGGATCTATAAGATCAAGCATGCTGCAGATGGTAGCATGGAGAAATACAAAGCGAAGTTTGTAGCTCGTGGCTTCTCCTAGAAAGAGGGATTAACTATGAAAAGAATTTTCCACCTGTATCCAGGTACACTTTCATCAGATTAGTACTTGCTCTGGCTGCAGTGATGAAATGAAAGATACACCAGATGGATATCAAGACAACTTTCTTGAATGGTGTATTCAAAGAGGAAGTGTATGTGGAGCAACCACTCGATTTTGAGACATATTACAGGGAGTAATATGTGTGCAGGTTGAAGAAAGCCTTGCATGGCTTGAAGCAAGCTCCTAGGACTTGGTATGATAGGATAGACAGCTTTATATCTAGTTTGGGCTTTACCAAGAGTAAAGCAAATTCCAACCTTTACTACAAGATTGAGGAAGGAAATCCTGTGATACTACTTTTGTATGTGGATGACCTGTTTGTTACAGGTGAGGATGGATTGATTTCCGATACCAAGAGGAAGCTTGCTGCCGAGTTCGAGACGAAGAAATTGGGGATGATGCATTATTTCCTAGGCATGGAGGTGTGGTAGAGTGTAGATGGGATCTTTCTTGGACAAGGGAAGTATGTAGTAGAGATCCTGAAGAGGTTCAGGATGATGGACTGCAAGGCCATGGCCACACCTATGGCATTGAACCTGAAGCTTCTGTTTGATGCTTCATTTGATTTGGTTGATGTCACGGTGTATCATCAGATGATTGGGTCCTTGATGTACCTGACGAACACGAGACCATATATTTTCTTTGCAGTGAACACATTGAGACAGTTCCTGACAGATCCGAGGAGTGTTCGCCTGGTTGTTGCAAATCATATTCTGAGGTACCTACAAGGTACAGTTTATTATGGGCTCAAGTGTGAGGTGAATCAAAAGTTTAACCTGGAGGGTTCTATTGATTCAAATTGGGAAGGTAGTGCCATTGATCGAAAGAGCACTTCGGAGTGCTGCTTCAGTATGGGATCTGGTATGATCTCTTGGATTAGTAGGAAGCAGTCCCGTGTGGCACTAAGTACAGCCGAAGAAAAGTATGTTGCAGCTTGTTCGGCTAGTTGTGAGGCAGTATGGCTCCGGAAGCTACTATCTGAGTTATTTGATCTCCGATTGGAGGCTACTGGTATCTTTTGTGACAACCAGAGTTGTGTGAAGCTGTCTAAGAACCTGGTGTTCCATGACAGGTCGAATCACATTGAGATCAAATATCACTATATCAGGGACATGGTGCAGAGAGGAGCAGTGAAGCTCATGTGTGTTGCGATGGATGAGCAGGTTGCAGATGTGTTGACGAAACCACTAGCCGGAGTGAAGTTCGAGTAGTTCAAAGAGAGGATTGGTGTTCTTCATATTGACGACACTTCGAGGAAGAAGTGATGGACACATTTGTTGAAGCCATTCCAAGCATGGTGAGAGGAGGATCCTTCACATGGCTGTGGATGTAAGTGTTGGATGATGAGCATCAGGATGATGCTCCAGTTATTGCTCTGTATATGCATCATGATTGATGCTTGTTATGATCAGTTGGATCATGTATATGTATATGCATCATGTTGGATGCTTGTTATGATCCATTGGATCATGTATATGTTTTTGCATCATGTTGGATGCTTGTTATGATCAGGTGGATAATTTATTTTTGTATGTATCAGGTGGATACATTGTATGATCAGGTAGATCATGTATGATGATATGTATCGGGTGGATACATTGTATGATCAGGTAGATCATGTATGATGATATGTATCAGGTGGATACATTGTATGATCAGGTAGATCATGTATGATGATATGTATCAGGAAGATACTTGGTATGCATCAGGTGGATGCATTATATGATCAGGATGATCATGGATGATGAGCTTCAGGATGTTTCTCCAGATGAGATGCATCAGGATTATGTAGTGATGATGATCAGGATGATCATGTGTACATCAGGATGATGTATGGTGAGTATCAGGTTGATACTCTGTGGTCGTGGAACAGGTTGTGCAGTGGTAGAATTTAATAAGTCCTGGAGATCTGGACAGGATGAAAAAGGCCTCAGATGCTCTTTAGAGATCTTGCTTGGAAAGACACTCTTTTAAGGTTTTGCTAGACCACATGTAATAAGTCCTAGAGATCTGGACAGGATGAAAAAGGCCTCAGATGCTCTTTAGAGATCTTGCTTGAAAAGACACTCTTTTAAGGTTTTGTGGGGACCACATGTAATAAGTCCTGGAGATCTGGACAGGATGAAAAAGTCCTCAGATGCTCCTTAGAGATCTTGCTTGACAAGACACTCTTTTAAGGTTTTCTAGTAGGGGTCACATGTAATAAGTCCTAGAGATCTGGACAGGATGAAAAAGGCCTTAGATGCTCTTTAGAGATCTTTCTTGGCAAGACACTCTTTTAAGGTTTTGTGGCAGTCACATGGAAAAGATCCTGGAATATTTTATAGGTTGAGCTATGTGCTCGTAAAATGCCTGGGATACTCTTTCAAGGTTTTGCTGACGCACGTAATCAGTCCTGAGGATTCCACAGTATGGCGAATGATGATGAAGACCTGTAGGTGGTGGGCCTACATCTAGTACGAAAAAGGACTAGATCTGTAGAAATTCCTATGATGAGTAGATTGGAGATTGATTGAGATAGCAGCAGCCATGACGATGACAATGATTCAATGATGATGATCCGATAACGATCCAGAGAAGAAGACTTGTGCTAGCATATCTGTGTCGAGAAATACCTTCCTAGTTAAGAGGGAGTGTTGATATATATGTAACTTCAGAATGTATTTCATATATGTATATTGTATTCCTATAGAGATGTTATTATTCCTCTATATGGAAGTGTCGTCATTTATATTGTAAGTGTCGTAACTTATACTTGATGGGTTATTAGACCCCCTTGATGGGGTCAGCCCTGTATAAGTCATGTGGGTAAAAGGGTTATTAGACAACCCTAGTGGGGGTTGGCCCTGTCAGCATTATGTTATGTGGTTAAGTTAAGGCCGACCTAGTAAAGGTTATTAGGCAAGTCAAGTCATGTAGAAATAGAGTGCGGGAGGTACTCTATTTCATCATTCACTTTCTCACTCATACTCTCTTGGGAGAGTGGCGCACTTGTGGAGGCGGAGAAGCTGCTGCTAGAGAAGACTATCTCTTGTACTTGGGCTGTATCATTGCTCTATCTATCTCTGAGGAAGTTGCGGGGTTTTTCACCTTCTTGGTTTTCCCCAGTGAAACTCTGTGCCTCTTGTGTGCTTGCATTATGTGTCCATGATTGATATGTTGTAGATATGTTGTACATGTTATTCTCTCAGTTAAGATCCTAAATCAGATTGAAATTTCTGAAAAAACTAACAATATAATAAGCTATTAAGCGAAATAGACATACAATCCAATAGACATTTGATTTGGGACATGAAGGGTATTTTGACCTCTTTATTGTCAAAGAAACATGAATCAGTACAATCTTCCTGACGTGTCGAAATGTTTCTGCAACTAGATTCTGGGCTCCTGCTCTTCACAATGACTTGGGACTTTCCTCCAGCATAACAACCCTTAATGCATTATTTCTAGGTCTTTTTCCACTCTTTCTATGTCTAGTATCTTTGATGCATCCTCCGTGTATTTATGGGACAAGGTAGGAATTTTAGATCTAGAGGTGGTTGGATTGGGAGGTTGGGGAAGTTGCAGAACCAACTTCAACTAATCCCAATTTGTCAAATTAATATATTTTTGATTTCATCTTAAGATGTGCGCGAGTTTCTCAAAGCATAGTAGCGTACAGTACGTAACTTTAGTGTTTTACAACAAGCACTTGCAACATTTTCTAAGGTGTGCGCTAGTTTCCCTTGAGTAAAGCAGAGCATACTAGCAGATGTGCGCAAGTTTCCTTTGAGGAAAGTAGGGTATACTAGCTGATGTGTGTTGGTTTACTGCCCAAAGAGTAGTGCACATGTCAAAATATCAAGGAAATTCTCAGTTGAAGAAGGTAAGTCCAGTCCATACATCATCTAAGGAAATCTAGCTCTTCAATCCATGTTGTCCTTTTGTGTGAATGATAACATAATGTGATCATGGACGGAGAAGTGTAGATTTGACCTATAACACCCTCTTCCAAGCGTCATTTAGATAAGCTCACCCTTACCCAAGATACTTCATTTTATTGTCTTGTTACACAAATTGCTCTATAATATATTTCACCTATTAGATGGAAAATCCTTAGTCGCAACTAGAGGCATGGAGGTAGGTGCTTTCACTGAACGTCAACGATGGAAATGATGGGTTCGAACTCCCACATCCTTCATTCTCAACATGAAAGCCATGAGTTTAGAGGTAAGTTCCACACTTATTTCAAGCTATTGATTTCACATTTTTCATACTATTGGTTTTTAATCCATAGTCCACAAAGCACACTGCCCCATGTGTTCCTCTTCCATGGTGGCAGATCATTCTTATGGAGAAAATGATTCGATAGGAAGGAAGGATGAGTTAACTATTTGATTTCCCTTCTCCATAGAGTTTATATACTTCAACTTCATGCTTTTATTTATAGTATGTTTGTCGAACTATTCAGCTAGTGAATAGATACACATATCCATTCACATGATGCCTCATATGAGGATATATTCTCCTCTAGTTATGGGGATAATTTAGTTTGTAAGTAATGCTTGTCAATTTCCAGTTAATAATTTAGCTATGCATTCCATTCCTTACAAATAATTATAATGGTTTGTGAACTACATAAGCAATTTTAGTTCAAGAGGAGGCTACAATGTCCCTCACGGAGCCCCGGGTTAGCTTATTCATGGATCATGTGATCTACAGTAACTGATTCAGATTGATTGTCCATCAAACATGTGGACACATAATCTGATCCAAGAGATAAGATCTATGTCCATATGTGGACCAATCCCTTCGTGTATGTGTTTTATGCATAATTTAATTTTGATGAATCAGATGTTATAAATGTATGCACTTATATTCCCTTATTGGAAATATATATATATATTCCAACTCTTTTTAACTTGGAATTATCTCTTACATGGTAGTTATATAGTTTTAGATACAAACTAGATCGTCAAGGATTCATTTCTTTTGTTTGTAATTATGGTGAGATGGATTGTAAAGAACAAGTACCTACTTATCCTATGGATGAGTATTCAATCCCTTTCCATCTAGCTATGCAATTATCATTGCTAGACCCATCAGAGACCAACCATCTTTATTAAATTTCATGTGTTATTTAAGTTTCAACTAGTGCATTACTTTGATGATTATTTTGTTATTACTAATGTTCTTGTAAAAAATTGCATTATATTTTATATCTAATTCTTATTCAGGTCTACATGTTGTTTGCAGGTAATTTCACATGGGAATCCCCGCATCTCCCAAGTAACTGATGTATTTTATCATCCATGAGTATTTTATATATTATGTCTTATATGATTTTGTCCTCCAAACTAATGGTAATTAGTTATGTAGCATACGTCTATTCTACTAGGATTTGATCACAACTTCAGGGATCCTTTAACGTTACTTGTACACTCATGTAACTTAAGGAATGGGGTAGTGGAATCCCTTTATTATTTTAATCCAACATTTAGCTTCTAGGGACTCTCATTTTTATTAGTAGTTGTTATGTAGTGAATATGTACACAAAATTCAGAGGACTATTTATCAAACTATAATTTTTATTTATATCATACTGTGTTTCCAAATGGGGTAGTCTTATATATAGGACTAGTATTTTGTTTAATAATGTGATATTCTCAAAGTAACCTAGTTAGATGCATCCCAATCTAGTTTCATTTCGGTATATATCATATGTTAGGAATTTTTATAACTCCTACTAGGTTTCTCTATTGGGTCCTGATCCTCTTTCGATTCTTAAGTTCTTGGAGTGGACAGAACCAAGTCCTATATTTCCCATTGTAACTCAAGTCGAGGAGGTCCTTGAATAGTTTACCCACCTTAAGGCAGTGGAGTGGATTGGCATCCTAGGCATGCATATTAGGATTGTTCATTTGTAGTTAGAATACTTGCATCTCTATTTGATATTTTTTCTTATCATATTATTGTACTACTCATCTATCTCATCATAGACGTACTAGATAAAAGCTTACTATTATAATCTGCAAGTTCCTACTTTAGTCTAGAATAGATATACATATCGGCATTTATATATCTGAGTTCTATTTTTCCATTTCATTTTCAATTCTATTTCAGTTTTGTTTACAATAGAGTCTATGGACCCATTCCATAGTTAGGCACTACAACTCTTTTACAACCCAAATCTAGATCAAGTGCCTAATGCAACTATTAGGCATTAACAAAATGATACAATTTTATTAGTCAATTTCTCAATGTAGTAGCTAGGGTAACCACATAAATATATTATAGTTGTACTAGACTCTACTACCCAATGCAATAGTTAGGGTAACCATGTAATCATAACAGTTTACTTTAAAATTACAATCCATAATAATAACCAGATTATAACATAGGTCAATCACTTATTTCTAGTTTTGCATAACATCACAAACTTACTAGTATTTATATCATAGATTAGTATTATTTTATGGTAATTTTTTCATCATAGCTATACATAGGTTCATATCACGTTTACTAGATCTTTCATATAGCCAAACATTACTTTAGACCAACAATTACCACATAGCATGTAGGTGTATAGGATTTACATTTCATATTGACAATCCATCATATTAAACAGATATGCATGCATAAACCATCATAACATTAGAATGAACATGGATGTATAATTCATAACTTAAAAAATAAATATCTAAGGAAAGAAAATCATATGTTCCAAGTGATACTAATAAATCTATAACTTGTGTGGGGATTTCCCTGATCCACCCAGTCGTAGATATGCTGGAAACTCCAGAAATAGCTTCCCCATATTCATCACCGAGCTAAGACCTAGTCTCTCTAAGGATATGTTTTTTAGTAATTATTAAATTTCATATTCCTTTGAGTTTAGAATATATGCATTCCAACTTAGGGTTCCAACTTAGCCAAATCACCCTACCAATTTATGTGCTTCAATCCAAGAAGTACTCCTGCCAACCACATCCAGTATTCTAAACTATATAGACGATACTAATACCTACTGGTACCTAGTACTCCATCTTATATAGATAATATTGTTTTAACCAATACCTAGGTGTTCCTCTTACTCATTGGTATACAACACCTCAATGCTCCCACTCTATGGCCATAGATATTTTCGACCACAACTAGACTTGGTTTTGTTCAATTGCAAGTATATACCGCATGCTAGCTCCTCCTCTTAAGTTTTTCATCTTTTTGTTCATTATTATTATTATTATTATTATTATTATTATTATTATTATTTATTTATTTATTATTATTATTATTATTATTTTTTCTTTTCAGATTTAAAGTTTCTCTTTCTTTGGATTTATTCATATTTTTGTTCTTTGATATGTATTGCTTTTCCTTCTTCCACCAAGAGAATTAACCCCTTAGCATTATATTCTCCCCTCTTTTGTAGAATAGGAATTTTCTATATTTATTTATATCCTTAGGAGATACCACCTATATGGGAGTTACGATTCTAGAAGAGTCTATTTATTTCCTTCTTTTATTCTCTTCTTATTTACTTTATTCAATTTTATTTATTTATAATTCAATTTAATTCCATTTTATGTTTATCCTTCTTAATTATTTTTGTTTAACATAGTTCTTTCCCTATATAGACTAGGACCCCTCATTCATCAGTAATCCCCCACAACACAAGCATATTTTTAACATACTTCAATAAAAAACCAGATACATAGCATTGTCAATTATAGAGTTCCATTGTTTGTAATATTTAGCCATATACAGGGGGTTCAATTTTTGGGTATTACAATCAAGTAGAATCCATCAATGAGGTTTTAAATACTATGATGCAATCTAGACAGTTAACAAGAACAAGACTAAATGGCATCTCATGTTGTTTTCCACTCTTTGGGCATATTGAATGTCGGCTAAGACTACGATTAGATTCACTCCTTTCCATATGGTATATGGAGTTGAAGCAATATTGTTGATTGAATGCAAGATGACATCATTGTAACTCATCTTTGAGCTCCTATTCAACACCTCTTCTAAAGAAAAATGAGTCTTCTATTTGGAATGTCTTGATGAAACTTGACAAGAGGTTTCTCTTAGTATTGAAGTGAAAAAGAAATGAGTCAAGTCCCAATATTATAAAAATATTCATCCCAAAGTATTTTTCAAAGGATATTTGGTTTTGGTTTATGACCAGAATCATGATAAATTAGGGAAGGGATAGTTTTATCCCATGTGGCATGTCATGTTCATCATTAAAAGTGTCTTCAAATGTGGTGATTATGAGTTAGTTTACTATGAGGGGCAATATCTCCCACAAACCCACAATGGGATCTATCTAAATAAATACTTCATGTAGGGCTAATGCCTCTCAATACTTGTTATATCATGTTGTATTTCCTATATCATGCATTGTGTACATAATTAGTTGATTCAAGTGCATGATAATATTGCTTGGTATTTTTTCTTTGCAAATGCCATATGAGACTATCACTTATCTAGGATATGTGGATCGTGTCAACTGTAGTAACATGAATATCTATTCCTCCATATGGGTCATTTTTTCACCTACTAACCAAACTATAAGTTCAGGAGGCACTTTCCTTGGTCTTTCAACTAGCAATGTTGTTGAGTATAGCATGGTCATAGAGATTTTTCTCAAAGGCATCATCCTTGGCATCTCACATATCATTGTCAAACTGGACTCCAAATTGGTTGTTTCTCAAATGAATAATCATTATCATGTTTGAGATCCTACTCTATTTAAAAATTTCTTATGAGTACATCTTCTAGAACGACAATTTGAATTTATTGATTATATTCATGCCCCAATAAGTCTTAATAATTTAGTTGATTCATGAATAATCATTATCATGTTTGAGATCCTACTCTATATACTTGATTGGCATATGTCTCATTAGAATAAATCCAATAAAATAAATATTTTATAATCAATCATTAAATTTAATTGATATCGCCATATAAACATATAATTAAATGCCAAAAAATGTCCATATGTATAAAATATGAAAAATATTCACTCATTACCCAAAAATGTGTATAAGGTTTGCAAGTACAAAATTCTAGCTAATGGACGTGAATGATACATACATATCCTATAATCCAACACAAAACATATAGCATTTGTTTAAACAATAAAATAATTATAGTTTCTTCACGGCCCTTCCTCTAATGAGTCATGTGATGATGAGTATTATTGTAGCACATCATTGTTGTCACTGCATGATGTAACAAGCGTGGATAGTCGCAAAGGTACTCCCAACACATGGTGTTGCATTCTCCAATGGATATCATTGATACAGGTAGGGGGAATTACCTTTGTAATCCCCTCAAATGTCCTTAGCTACCTCACCATGTCCCCTCATCATCACCACCACCTCCATCTATTGATGCTCAATAGTGGGTTGGATGCATGACTGTTGGGCTGCCGATCCAACATCTACATCATAAACAACAAAATTTGTTAGTTACCTTGCACATACCAAAATGAATAGAGTAATTTTCTTTTCTTTTTTCATTTTTCTTCAAGATATATGAAAATTCATAAAAATTGAAATATTGCAAAAACCATTTCCAAACACAATTGGTTTCACAAAGTGTAGCTTCTTAACTATAGCTCCCCAGTGAATCCTAGGAGGAAGTATTACTTCAAGATCATGTTAGAAGTCCAATCCAACATATGCATAGTCCTCAACCACCACAACATGATTATCCCACTAATATTTGAAATCCTAAGAAAACGTGTTCATCGACAATCCTCGCCCTAGTTAGGCCATAAAGACGACCCATATTTCCATTCATGATGTATGTGTCTCACGTAGAGGGGTCATCAATATCATACAAATTGCAAGTACCTTCTCTAAGAAGAAAATACACAAGATCAATCCATACCCAAACTGCTTGTGTACCCCGTTCTAACACTTAGTCAACCGATCCATCATGTTGATGACTAGTCCAATATGCCAATCAAATACACATGGGTCTAGATACTCTAAAGCACACTACATTTGAGATCTCCATGCCAAGTAAAGCAAGGTTGATATTGCTAATCAAGTGATCATAAATAGAATCTTGTGAAGAGGGAGATCCATGACCTCTTTTATGGGAAGTTGATTATTTCTCTTTCTATCTCTCGGTTGGTATTGAGCAACAATGAGATCATCCATGAATCCTAACACCCCACCTCGACCTCCCCCCTTGAGGAACACTCTCTCTCAATGGTGAGACAAAATTGTAATGAAATAGATATCTTCTATGCCCAAGTTAATAGTCTCATTTCCCATTTGAAACACTTTTTCTTCCAAATCCCATAAGTGTATCAAACGTTGGATCAATATATTCCGGTTATGCATATTTTGGAAGCACAAGAAGTTTAACAAGACACATTCTCTTGGTGCATTGATTGTTCCTAGACCATTTACATTGGATTTTTTTGTGACTTTGTGAACACATTTTTTCCATTGAATCATGTTGATACCTACAATCGTAGCACCACATGAGTCATTCATAGCAAATCCAAGCAAATGTTTGCAAGAATTTGTGATTTTTTCCTTAAAAATAGGTCACTTTTATTCATGGTCACGCATGTTCCCTCAATTGGAATGATAGGTCTTCCTTTTTCCCTCATAGGTGATACCATGTTCTTTTGGTCACCCTTAAGGTCTTGAAAGGAACAAATTAGAGATATTAATTCTAATAGAGTTTCCCCTTCACATAAGTTTTCTAGAATGTTGAAATGACAGGAATAGAATACAATAGTATGGGCTAGTCAAGTACCTACAACTGATAGATTTGAAAATGATGGCCCGATGCTCCAAAAATACAAGTTTGAAAATTTGAAGAGTTCTTGTACTCCTCTCCAACAATGGTAAAAACAACAAGTAAGTTGGTAAAACTGAGTTCTACACTTGTCGTTCACTCTCTTGTGACTTGTTTTTATCCATTGGGTAAAATAACGATGCACATGTACACATTCAAATTTTGAATATTTTGGATATTTATTGCATTATTCAAGCCTCTTATTCTACTAAACAACAAGTTTATGATGAGTTATAATTGCAATAACTTAGGAAAAATCACAAGTTCAACCTGTTTGGATCAAGACATTGTATGGTAGACCTTAATCCATGATGATTAATGCACATTCCATTCTTTATGAAATTAAACCTACCTATGATTTAGTCCAGATTTCCTCCTTTCACCCCAATTTCATTAAATTTGGACTTATTCCTAGTCTAAATTGGATTTTAAATATGGTTAAGCTACGTTTCTATGAAACTTGGTATTATAAAATAATACCCATTTGAGCGAACTTCCATATTATATTACCAAACCTCGTGGAAATATTTCTTAACCTTATTAAAAACTTGATTTAGACTAGGAATAAGCCCAAATTTAATGAAATAAGGGTTGACTTTCTAAGTGGTCGTTATCCCTCCCTGATTATTTCTCCATCTGTCGACATTGATCTTGTCTCAAATAGCCATACAAATGGAGGAAACTATCCAATGAGTGTACATAACTAGCTCATCTCTTGTTAGCAACATTATTATTGCATCAACCTAACTTAATCCCTTGGAATATAGGAACACACCTTTTAGACACTCAATTTCTCCATTGTATTATACCATTCTTTATTTTTTTTCTAAATTTTAGTGAAAAAGACAAAAAAACATAGAAAAATATAAAATCCAAAAAGTGGAAAGCTGAATACATTTGTATTTCATCATGAAGAGAAATGATGATAGTTAATTTGTGTCACCATTGAACACAACACATAGTTTTGTTGATCATTGTTCATTAGATTTATAAACATTTGTCTTAGGAAACTATACCATGATTCTAAGTTATACTCCACTAATGGGTTATCCTTCCCATCATTATGGGGATTCCTTAATGCATTTGGTGTTGATGTCCATTTCTTTGAGTTTGGCTACTTGAGTGTTATGTTGTTGGGTGAAATTATGTGTCATGATCAGTTTTCAAGGGAAGTTTAAATTGAGTTGTCCATTCCTCAAATATTCATGACCAATAATGTACCCCTTCATTGTGTTAGTATACAGTGATGGAACTTATTATCTCTACCAAGTCATATCAAAACTTTAATATTTGGTTTTTGTTGATTTATGTGGGATGCGATAATTCCCTCCTTCCAGTGGACCTCTTCCTATCGAAGACAAATAATTATGTAGGATGTGGTTCTAGGAACCCTGATAGTACCTTGAAACTTGCATTCATTAGTGGTAGGTATCCTCACAAATGAAAGTGGGTATACATGAATAAATCCTGATCGTTTGATTTTACAAGTGTTCGACTGCAAATCCTTTATTCACACTTGTTAGATTGTACTTAGTACCTTGCATCACATTTTCAATATTGATGGGTCTCCTCACATCTATCAATGTGTAATGCCCGCCTCAGTACCTTAACTATTTAGAATAATGAGGTACTAGTTTTTGTAGTGCCCCTAGACTACTATAGACATTGAGGGCACCTGCTGAGTCACCGACTATTTGAAACATTAATAAAATAACCCTATGATTTTATTTTGAGTATATTTATGATTACGATTGACTGATATATGTGCTTTTGGGTAGTTATTGTGAATGGACGATTTTATGTTTAACGATTAACTTTGATATGAAAATTGTACATATGGATAATGCTTAACGACTAGCTATACGGTGATTATGTATTTGTCGACGAAATGTATATTTGATTAGAAGTTTGAATAAATCATAAATGTTTAACAATACTAGATTTAGAAATCAGATGATGATTATGGAGGACAGTTCTAATAATAAATTGTTGTGAGAAGTGTGTGTAGAAACAAGTGAGACGGTTCACCAACGGACACACAAAGGAACATGAAGGGTCATAGAGTACGGGTAAATCACACACAGGGAGAGCGACGACGATGTCGACTTCCGATGGAATACCACGCTTGAGCAGATAAGCACTGATCCACTTGCTCAAGAGGAAAGCGTGAGCGCGTACGAGGTGGGCCACGACGGAGCTGGTCACGTACGAGTTGAGGGGCAGGCAGTGAGAACGGACTCACTCCTCAGCGCCATTAGTCCCTAGATAGCGTGTAGACGGAGGATGGAAGGTAACGGCTCCTGAAATCCCTACATGAAGTTCCCGTAAGTCAAAACGGAAGGATGACGGTAGAAGGGCCCGACGGTGCGGTACCCTGCCGAGAACGGAAAGAGTGAATGCAAGGACCCAACGATGTGGTGCCTTGCCGAGGAATGGAAACTATGGATGACTGGACTCGACGGAGTGGTGCCATGTCAGAGAAATTAAATTAAGGAACTAGGAGCCCAACGGCGCGACACCGTGATCCTAGTGAGTTTGATTGTTAAATTTAACTGCATAAAAACTTATGAGAATAACTCTAGATTATTACTTAGCAAATGCATAAAAATAATTTAGGCATTTGCACATGAATAGTTATTTTTGTTGAGCATTTAAAATAATAGAAACCATTATTTAGGAGCAAAATAGAATCCTAAGATTAGACACCTAGTCAACTAAAAGATAGGAGTTAATTAAAATATTTGGGGGACAAACTAGAGCAAACTTAGGGGTGTTGGTGCACTTCCCAGAGAAACTGACACTTGGATGGGTGAGTGTTTTAATTAAATAATTAATTAAAAATATGTAATTATGCATGAAGCGACATGTGTCGCATGAGATTTTCCTTTATAAGGAAGGCTTGGGGAATGGGTAAAGGGCCCATAATTTGGACGATTGTCGTAATTTTTGAATGCCTCAAAGACTTGCTGCTATCTAAGGGTTTGGCTTAGAAATCCTGGTGGGAAGGGAAGCCCAAGCTGAATTTCTGAAATACTTGTGTGAGCTCTATGACCCAAAGCTCGGGGGAGGCCATGCGACTGAAAGCATGAGCCTATGGTTGGGTGAAGAAGCTAACGGTTTCTTTGCCAATGGTTAAACGAGCTTTGCTGGAGGGATCCTACGGAAGACGAAGGCGACAATGGACCAACCGGATCGGGTTGACAGGTTAAAGTTTTGCTTATTTTTGTTAAGTTATTCACGCTTTTATTTAATTTTTCCAATAACTATGATGGCTAATTTGTTTGTATGAAGTTTTTTAAAAGTTTCAGGTTCAGTTCAAGGGGACCCTAAAGGAGGGGTTCTACATTTGGTATCAGAGTCGGTCGAGCCTTAAGGGCACCAGACTCATTTTTTTTGGGGGGGGGAGTTCCTCAGTAACATGATGGTCAAACGGTAGAATTGGAGCAGTGATCTTGAGTAATTTCATCTTCAACTGGAGCTGTATTTCCTACAGGTTTTTATTTGCTAATATGTTTTATATTTATTTTTCTCTTGTTTAAAGATTATGGATCTGGAAATTCTCACAGGAATTTGAATTTGTTCACTGCGTATATGATTCTCTTTTATGAATAATTTTTGCACCGTGGCGTTGTTGACTAAACCCTGTATGTTTTGTATTGGGTTCCTTATTTTAGTTTTGTATCGTGATTGGTTCTGTATCCCCATTACAGTTTTCAATCTCTAAATCCAGGTCGACTTGTAATTCCTTGCAATGTCAAATCTTTATTTTTTAAGTTTAGATCTCAGCATCTAATTTTGCAATCCATTTTTCCAATTCGTTCACGCCCAGATCGGTGTAGATCTCAGTGTTTAACTTGTTTTAATTAAATTTCCAATTCGTTCACGCCCAAATCAGAGCAGATCTCATCATTTAACTTGTCTTAATTCAGTTTTCAATTGTTGACGCCCAGATCGGTATAGATCCCAGCATTTAATTTTGCAATTCAGATTTCAATTTGTTTACATCCAGCTCGGTTTAGATCTCGGAACCAAATTTTGCAAATGCAATCTTCGATTTGCTTATACCCGGATTAGATCATCTCGATGTTGTTTTATATTTCAAAAATCCTATTATTTTTTATACTCAAATTAGTTGATCCAGCGTCTTGTATCACGATTCCAGTATTCAATTCTTTTTATATAACTTGGATCGATGGTTGTAATTAAATTCAGGGATATAGTCACTTACCCAGTCGAAGATTCCATAAACCTTACTGGCGTGCTCTTCAACTTTACGTATTTGAGTTCTGTTTCATTATGTCTTTTGAGATCCGGTTTTTGCTAGAGTATAGTCCCAGTTATGAGAGCGCCGACTCTCGTTCCTACAAAATTTTTGTTTAACTTTGTGTTATCCCCATGAATCGAGAATGATTATCCTGAGTATGCCTACGTATATTCCACCAGATTATGTTATTGATCTCCTGTTACTCCATTGGTTAAATTACAGGCCGACAACCCAACTCTTGACTAGTTAAGTTTCGGCGTTGACAGTGTGCAACACTGGCGTATTACGTTCGAATTAATTAAACCTTCCAGCCTGGAACGTAGTCCCTTCCCTCTTAGAGATGTAATGAGGAGGTGTCTCGTTTGAGTTTCTTTAAATTTAGTTCGCAACCCATGATATCGTTCTAATGTATTACTTTTATGTCAATTTTTACCGAAAGTTATCTATTGTATTAACTGGGCGAATGAAACCGTCAACTATAATAAGCTTTTGATTATTATATAAAAAAAAAAGTGATGTATGGATGCTGGGATATATGTCATTTTGTAAACCCCCTTTGAGCGACGTGTATGCCGAAAATAAATATTCGGCTGAATGATTATTGGTTGGTCATTGTATTTCTATGATTTGGTGTAAAATGACTATGATTTGGTTAATTCGTAATTCTTAATAGACTAGAGTAGTTATGTTTTTTTTTAATTACTAGATTGTTTAATTATGGTTGTAATTACTACATAATGTAACTGGGGATATCGCGAAAGGCATAATTTCTTGACAGAGATCCGTGAATCTCTGCGGTTGTCTCTTTGCACCTAGTATTTTGGTTCGATTCCATCTCTCTATTTTTTATTTTTTTTGTTCGTGTCACCTTATTCCTTCCACCATCTGTTGGGAGTTGGTGTTAAACTAATCCTTGAATTCGTTAATCTTGAGTTGATGCTTAAGCGTCTGGGAGATATTATTCAGATGGGGTAAGCGATTGGTTCCAAGCGGAAAGGCTTTTCATTTATTTTACTTTTCCAGTGATTGATTGTTGAATAGTTATAGATAAGAGTTAGGAATTTTGACTCCTATTTAGCATACTGACTTTTGATAGCGTGTAAGATGCTAGACCTATGTGGGGATTTTGATGAAAGGACTACATGAACCCCGATCTCTGCTTTAGATCTGATCCTACTATATAATTTCTCTCCTTTGTGGATATCCAACTTGTCGAAATATTAGTAGGAGAATTATATATTGTTTCCCTTCTTGTTGGGTCTGTCGATGTATTATATACTACATTGCAAATGGAAAGGGAGGGCGTAGAGAAAGAGGGCCCGATTTCCAGTTGATTAGAAAGGTATTATGCTCACTGTGCATTTAATTTAATGTTTAGAATATGCACATTTACTGATCACCACAGTCAAACTTGGGTATGTTATTCTGTTTTGTTTTCTGAAAAACGTGGGAGAGATCTGTATACCCCTCTGTATTACGCAGATCGGAGTAAAGAGGTAGTGTTTTCTGGTACTAGTACTGCGCCTTTTCTTGCCTTCGCGTGCTCAATGCTAATTGTATCTCTGTGTACCATAGCGTGAACCATAGGTAACTGTGTGAATTCCACCCTAGATTTCTCGATGTGCTTAAAATACTGATTCTTCTTTGTTGGATGAGATTCTGTTGCCTTAAGCGTGATCCATGAGATGCCCAGTGATTTCATCCTGGAGTTTTTCGATTTGTTTGAAGTACTGATTGATCAATAATAGTTATACCACTGTTTACAGTAAGCGTGATTCTTGAGGAATACTAACTGTTCATTGTTTCATGTAATTATGTCGCCATAACGTGATTCATGAGGAGCAAGGTAAATGCATTCTAGTTTTTAGATATTTTAAACGGCTGACTGTATCAATGTTATTGATAACTCCGTTGCCATCCCGGATCCAATGGAGGCAGTGTGACTCCCCACTGATACTCGTGGATACAATTATTGCATCCTAGATATGAAATCCATTGTTGGCATCCCGGTTAAATATAATTGTGTATTTGTTGCTGAGGTGTGAAACATTAGATTCCAACATGATATTCGCTGCTTGTGTTATTTTTCATAATGTTTACGTTTTAGCAAATTACAAGTTGGTAAAAGGAATCCCTTACGGATTGCGATTTTGTAGTAAATTTCTGTCAGTAATGTATTCTCAATGTATTCTCAGCCAATAAGTCGAAGATCCACGTGGCATGCCTTTGAACAGTTCAATTGTCAAATGGAGGCCGAAACAGTATGGACATTCGGTTATGGGTAAAATGGATGCATGAATAATGAGAGACGAGGTTAAAAGATAGCGCTGGTCGCTGCCATGCAAAGGAAGATTTAAAGCTTAAAAAAATTACGAGTTTGTGATTCTCGTTTTATTTTGTTTTTGTTTTTTTTAAGTGTCGACAAAATAATTTATTATCATAAACATAAATTTCTTGAATTAATGTTACCTGCATTTCGGAGGCCACCAAATGTCAACTTTTTGCACATAATTAACCCTTAGACAGTCAAACGGAAGTTCTTACTAACAGTTACCATATATTATAACGTGGAGTTGTTTTAATAAAATCTATAGGTATATAAACATATGTGTAGAATATCCTAAGGGGGTGATTGAAATAATTATGCAATAATTATATATCAAATAATTGTAAATTTAAAAAGTTAACTTGTGCCATACCTTCGTAAGAGAAAAGAAGTCTTGAAAGTAGACACGTATCCTTATATGTTAAGGAATACGTTATACATAATATAGTCTTGAAAGTAGACATGCATCCCTATATGTTAAGGAATACGTTATACATAATATAGTCTTGAAAGTAGACATGCATCCCTTTTGAAAGTTGTAAAAGCTATTTTTGAATTATATTATTTTTCTTTTTTATATATAAAAGTTATATATAAATTAAAGTAAGAATCGATAGATATTTCTTATGGTCTTTGTTTTAACATATAAAAGTATATATGATAAATTATATCCATTCTTTTTGAAGTTGGTTGAAAATAACAAATGTCACAGGATTTCTAAATGAAGTAAATGAAGTCACACAGATATATTGATATATGGATGCATGAGTCATTTAGAATTCATTCGCAATGCATGTTCAAGGGGTCCTACATTTTAATTAATTCGATTGCTGTAGAAAATTAGGAATTGGGTATATGAAGTTTTATGCATTTTCTTTTCCAATAATTTAGTTGTAAAAGAAATAGTTGTGATATATACCAATATATATACATATTAATAATTTAGTCGTAAAAAAAAAAAAATAGTAGTGATATGTACCAATATATATACATATTATTGTCTGCTTTAGAATTAGCATAAAAAGGATAGTTGTCATGTTGAGACCCTTATCCTGTGAATCAGTGTTTTAAGTATGTGTTTTATTTTATTTTATTTTATTTTTACTTACCTTGAGTTTGGTTGAATCAAAGTTACTACTCTGTATGTGGTGATTAAACTTGAATTTAGCACTACGCCTCCTTATACCAGGATTAAAATCCTTAAGTTTGAAGAGTGTATTCAATTTTCCTTCAGGCAGCTAGAGACCGAGATTCGTATTATCTTCTCCGACTGGATCGAACTCCTTTTTCCTTTCCTGAGATCTGAACTCTTGAAATGATTGAGCGTTGTGGTTTACAATATCTCCACTAGAAAGCCGAGCCATATTATTCGTCTGTGACATCGAATGATCTTAATATCTACCTCTTAAGCATACCACTTGTAAGTTGTTTTTGTAAATGTAATTGATCACACCGACCTTGTTGATGTCTTCCACTATCAGTGACATTACCTTATGCAACCAGGCAGTTACTCCAAACCGCGTTGATGGACTACCTTTCAGTTTCGCTTGAGTGCTTGTCTATCTCGTAATCATCCTTTAGTTAAGCTTAGTGTCAGGTGTATGAATTCTGGAAAAAGTGATGCTAACGGAATTCATTTATATGTTGTGATACATGTAACTACTGTCTAGGATATATAAATAAATAATATATGTTAAACATTGAGAATTGATATGGTTTATCATAGAGTTAAAATTATAAATAAAATTTGTGATAATGTTTTTTTATATGTTGTTATCGATGAGTGATACATATAGCCAATGTTTTAGGTGTAATATCAATGATACATATTAAATATCGATAATTTATATGGTTAATCATTATGTTAGAAATATAGACAAATTTAATGTTTAAACATTGGGAACAATATGTATGTGAATGATCATTCAAATAAGTGTTTCATGTGTTTAAAGTATAGATAGATTTATTATTTAAACATTATGTATGGTAAAGTTGTTAAATATACAAGTTAGCAATGAAGACAAATTGTGGATAGATACACATTAATGTAAGTTTTAAATTTTCATACATAGTAATATGTGGGTAAACTAGAGATAGGATGTTTATAGGTGTATGCATAGATTAAAAACATGACAAGAAGAAGACCAATAATGGGTTGTTAACATATAGTGGAAGCTAGTGTGTAATGTGTATTGAAATTTAAATATATTTTTATATGATAATTATCTCATTCATAGTCTCACACCGGTAAATGATTTTTATGTAGATAGAATGGAGAAAAGTTGTGTGTCAAAAGTTTACTTGTAGATAAGGGAGAGTAGTAAAGAGGATAGATTCTAGTTACACTCATTTAGCATCATGATTATGAATATTTGTATTATTCCTTTACTGAAGATCTTTGTATCAATATATATATATATAGTCAACCATAGTTGAAGTCCTACATTTGATAGTCAGTCATAGTTTGTTTATGGTTGAAGTATTATATTATAATGTATCAAATAAACTCGGTAGTATGCATCGAATCCATTGTTATGTGTTAAATGATATTTAAAATTAATAGGTTAGTGAGAAACTTCACCAATGAAGTTGGGGTGAATTGAAAGTATATGTTTATGCCCTTAAAATTAATATTTCGGTGATGGGTTAGTACTTATTCATGGTGAAAGAAAATGCACCAAATATTGTTGGAAGTTAAACTAATGAAAGCTACATGGTGTCAACAATAGAATGCGAAACCTGAAGGATTGTTTAGATGGATTTTAGTAAACTAAAGGAGAAGAGATGGTATGTGTATTAAATGATTTGTTTGAAGTTATGGCTTAAAGTAATTAAATAATGAGATATGATTGTTATTCTAATTATCATTCTATAATAAAATTGGATACGAATTGTGATAATTGTCTTCTAAGCTAAGTTTATGACATACACTTGCTACGAAGATCGACTTAGAAAAATCAAAGCTGTGATTCTTACTTCTTCTCCTTTGGCAAGGATACTTCCAGCTTCTTGAACAGGTTAGAATTATTCTCCTCTAAATTTGCTAGTATGAAAGTTTGAATGGTATTTAGGGTTCATATACTTTGATGAGCGGTTTTGCGTCCAGAATTTTATCTATTGGTTGTAAATCCTTATTCTCTAAAATCAAGGCGATGGCTTCGCAGGTATGCACTACTAGTTTGTAAGCATGCTTTGGATTGAGAAAAGAGAGAAGTTAAACTTACATTGAATTATAGAATCTTAGTTGTACTTGAGTTAGGAAGAGGAGAAAACTTTACATAACTTTGTTTATACAAATCTGAGATTATACTTTTAGATATATTAAGTAAATGGAACTCCAGTATTTAATTATACTTTGGATTATGAAAAGAGAGAGGTTGCATGTAAGATTAGTTTAGGAATGGATAAGGTATGTATTGAAGAACAGAATTCGGAAGGGTTAATTCTTATTTGAAAACTCAGATATTGTTTAAAATATATGATAGTTATACGTAACCATAGAAAATGAATAAATTGGTATTGAAGATTTTATTCCTTATGTGGAAATGTGTTAGTGCTTAACAGAGTTACATAAATGATATATTTATAGTTTTGTTGAATGAAAGGAATTTGTTATGGATGATTTCAAATTTGGTTACAATTAATGAGCCAATAGAGGACTGTTGTGGGGATTGCTACACTATGAAAGATATGATTTAGTTATATTGTCAATTATGAGATATATACTTATATGATGCTATAAAGGAGGAAATGAAATTTTATTAGCAATTTTGGTTATGTTGAAGCAATGAATGTGGAAAGAAAGAGAACTCACCATGGAAGTACATGAGACTTAACTTCGGGATGAAGTTTTAATAAGAGGGGGTGTATGTAATGCCCGCCTCAATACCTTAACTATTTAGAATAATGAGGTACTAGTTTTTGTAGTGCCCCTAGACTACTATAGACATTGAGGGCACCTGCTGAGTCACCGACTATTTGAAACATTAATAAAATAACCCTATGATTTTATTTTGAGTATATTTATGATTACGATTGACTGATATATGTGCTTTTGGGTAGTTATTGTGAATGGACGATTTTATGTTTAACGATTAACTTTGATATGAAAATTGTACATATGGATAATGCTTAACGACTAGCTATACGGTGATTATGTATTTGTCGACGAAATGTATATTTGATTAGAAGTTTGAATAAATCATAAATGTTTAACAATACTAGATTTAGAAATCAGATGATGATTATGGAGGACAGTTCTACTAAGAAATTGTTGTGAGAAGTGTGTGTAGAAACAAGTGAGACGGTTCACCAACGGACACACAAAGGAACATGAAGGGTCGTAGAGTACGGGTAAATCACACACAGGGAGAGCGACGACGATGTCGACTTCCGATGGAATACCACGCTTGAGCAGATAAGCACTGATCCGCTTGCTCAAGAGGAAAGCGTGAGGGCGTACGAGGTGGGCCACGACGGAGCTAGTCATGTACGAGTTGAGGGGCGCGCAGTGAGAACGGACTCACTCCTCAGCACCATTAGTCCCTAGATAGCGTGTAGACGGAGGATGGAAGGTAACGGCTCCTCAAATCCCTACATGAAGTTCCCGCAAGTCAAAACGGAAGGATGACGGTAGAAGGGCCCGACGGTGCGGTACCCTGCCGAGAACAGAAAGAGTGAATGCAAGGACCCAACGATGTGGTGCCTTGCCGAGGAATGGAAACTATGGATGACTGGACTCGACGGAGTGGTGCCATGTCAGAGAAATTAAATTAAGGAACTAGGAGCCCAACGGCGCGACACCGTGATCCTAGTGAGTTTGATTGTTAAATTTAACTGCATAAAAACTTATGAGAATAACTCTAGATTATTACTTAGCAAATGCATAAAAATAATTTAGGCATTTGCACATGAATAGTTATTTTTGTTGAGCATTTAAAATAATAGAAACCATTATTTAGGAGCAAAATAGAATCCTAAGCTTAGACACCTAGTCAACTAAAAGCTAGGAGTTAATTAAAATATCTGGGGGACAAACTAGAGCAAACTTAGGGGTGTTGATGCACTTCCCAGAGAAACTGACACTTGGATGGGTGAGTGTTTTAATTAAATAATTAATTAAAAATATGTAATTATGCATGAAGCGACATGTGTCGCATGAGATTTTCCTTTATAAGGAAGGCTTGGGGAATGGTTAAAGGGCCCATAATTTGGACGATTGTCGTAATTTTTGAATGCCTCAAAGACTTGCTGCTATCTAAGGGTTTGGCTTAGAAATCCTGGTGGGAAGGGAAGCCCAAGCTGAATTTCTGAAATACTTGTGTGAGCTCTAGGACCCAAAGCTCGGGGGAGGCCATGCGACTGAAAGCATGAGCCTATGGTTGGGTGGCGAAGCTAACGGTTGCTTTGCCAATGGTTAAACGAGCTTTGCTGGAGGGATCCTACGGAAGACGAAGGCGACAATGGACCAACTGGATCGGGTTGACAGGTTAAATTTTTGCTTATTTTTGTTAAGTTATTCATGCTTTTATTTTATTTTTCCAATAACTATGATGGCTAATTTGTTTGTATGAAGTTTTTTAAAAGTTTCAGGTTCAGTTCAAGGGGACCCTAAAGGAGGGGTTCTACACAATGATATACATAAATTAATGATGATCAGATGATGTCTTATCATGCTCGATTCCAATCAATTTATTCATATGTTATAGATCTGTACTATCATTAGTTTGTATTGAATTCCTTGGGAACAATAATAATATCATTCATTGATTCTAACTGCCTAAGTGGCACAATATTAGACTACCGTGTTGAAGTACCTTGAAGGATTTAATATCTTACACTTATCATAGTGCATGATCACATTATAGATGAACTTTTTGGAATGGATACATTGTGTATTTTTCATGGACATACTTGTTTACTATTGATCATGAGTATTACCACCTCAAGGAAGATATTATATATTTGGGAATTAGGTTGTTTTGTGTTGAATATTGTAACTTCAAAGAATATTATATTTGTACTTTATTATTCCGGAGATGGTTCATTCCTCCGAGGTAACCCTATCATGTATCTGGAGATGTTTATTCCTCCAGGGGTTTGTATTAACTAGGGTTATTAGACCCACCATGTGTGGGTCGGCCCGGAAGTTATATTTTAGGGGTTATTAGACTTCTCCAGGTGAGGTCAGCCCCATTAGCCTTTTAGTCAGTTGGGAGTCAAGTATAAATAGAGGAGGTGAACTCCTCATTAGATCATTCACTCACTCGTGGAAGAGTGCGCACTAGTTGAGGAGATCTGCTAAGGAGTCAAGGAGAAGGAGCACATCTTGTATTTTGGTTGATCATCTTATTGAGGAAAGCTTTGCTGGGTTTTCTACCCCATGAGGGTTTCCCAGGGTATATTGTGTGTCTATCTTGTGATTGTGTTTCTTTCAGAGATCTTGTTTGTCTATTTGGTTTAAACTTAACATGGTATCAGAGCTAGACTGAATAGGACATCTTTCACAAGGTAAGAATACCTCTTTCTCTCTCTTTGGTGAAGTTAGGGTTTTCAGCCCAAAGTTGGTATTTTTGTTTTTTGGTTGCATGGCTGGATAGCTCTCATCAATACCTTTCTTTTGAGCCATAGATCGAACTTTTTGGTTGGGTAGAACTTCGGGAAAGGCAAACCCTAATTCTACCAAAAGTGCGATACGTCAGATTTTGGTTTCAGAAAAAAGTTGTAATTTTTGATTTCTGATTACATGGCTGGATAGATCTTCTCAAGAGCATTCTTTTGAGCTATAGATCGAACTTTTTGGTTGGATAGAACTCCGGGAAAGTCAAACCCTAATTCTACCAAAAGTGCGATAAAATTCTGTTCCAGATTCCGGAAAAGTGAAAAGTAACTTCCCAGGTAAGTCTGCTCTGTCTCTTGGACTCCCCCAAGAGAAGATGGCTCCAAATACTAAGCTTGAAGACAAGCTAGAAGGCATAGAGAATTTCCGGGCATGGAAATACAGAATTGGTCTCATTCTTGAGGAGAATGATCTTGCTCATTATGTCAAGGAGGAAGTTGCAGAACCAGAAGATGATGAAGCCAAAGAAAAACACAGGAAGGACCTGATTAGGGCAAAGAGAATCATAGCTGATTCCATTAAAGACCACTTGATTCCCCAAGTGTCTTCCAAGAAGACTCCAAAGGAAATGTATGATGCCCTAGGAAGAATGTATGAAGGAAAGAACATCAACAGGAAGATGAATCTAAGGACTCAGTTGAAAAGTACCAAGATGCACAAAGGAGAATCCATTCAAGACTACTTCTCAAGAGTCTCTCTAATCAAAGAACAACTAGATGCCATTGGTGATACTCTTGATGAAGATGAACTTGTGATGACAGCTCTAAATGGTCTCACTAGACCTTGGGAGTCATTCATTCAAACTATGTGTGCCAGAAAAGAAAGTATGAAGTTTGATGTAGTATGGGAAGATTGTGTTCAAGAGGAGGCTAGGGTTTCCAACAGAGAAGCACTTCTCAAAGAGGATGACCAAGCTTTGGCCACCCACACCAAAAGAGGAAAGAGAGGCTACTTCAAGAAAGTGAACCACAAAAGGCCTCAACCCTCTCATAGATTCAAAAAGAAAGGGGGAGACATCTCCACAGTCCAATGCTTCAATTGTCTCAAGCTAGGACACTATGCCAGAGACTGTACCCTACCAGAGAAGAAGAAGAAAAGGTTTGTTCACAAAAGACATCATGCTCATATGGCAGAAGATGACAGTGAAGAAGAAGAAGAAGAAGAAGAAGAAGAAGTGGAGGAAAGGCCTCAAAAGAAAAGATCTAAAGTAAAGAAAGAAGAACCAGAAGAATATGTACTATTTTCTGCTCTCTCTGGATCTGTGTCCCCTGGTGAAGGCACTTGGCTCATTGACAGTGGTGCTTCAAAGCACATGACAGGTCATAAGGAAACTCTCTCCAAGATTGAAGAGAAGTCTTCACCACAGAAGGTATCTCTAGGAGATGATTATCAATATCCCATCAAGGGAATTGGTGAAGCAAGCTACAAGCTTGATTCAGGAACACCTTTGAAGATGAAAGAAATTTTATATGTCCCAGGTTTAAAGAAGAATCTACTTTCTATCTCTGCACTAGACAAGAAAGGCTTTAGAGTAGCCTTCATAGATGGTCAAGTACTCATGTGGACCAAAGGAAAATCAATCAAAGATGCAATTGTCATTGGTGAAGAAGAAGGAGGACTTTATAAACTCAAGGGTCATCTAGAATCTGCCCTTGCTCATGAAGTTTCTAGTCCCAGTGAGCTATGGCATAGAAGACTAGCTCACATTAACTATAAAGCTTTACCATATGTGAGTAAGATGGTTATAGGTTTGCCAAACTTGAAGGTTGATCATGATGGCTCATGTAAAGGATGCAAGAAAGGGAAGAATATCAAGAATCCCTTTCCGAAAAGTGAAACAAAGACTAAGGGTTCTCTAGAGCTAATACACTCAGATGTATGTGGACCTATGCCTACCACATCTCTAAGTGGGTTTGAATACTATCTCTCTTTCATTGATGACTATTCAAGAAAAACTTGGATATACTTCCTAAAGGGTAAGAATGAAGTCTTTGGAAAATTCAAAGAGTTCAAGGCTCTAATAGAAAACCTCTCAGACAAGAAAATCAAGATTCTCAGAACAGATAATGGTGGAGAATATACTTCCAAGGAATTTGAAGAGTTCTGTAAAGAAGCTGGAATCAAAAGGGAACTAACCACTCCTTACAATCCCCAACAAAATGGGGTAGCTGAGAGGAAAAATAGAACCATCATGGAAGCTGTAAAGACTATGATACATGATCAAGACCTTCCCATGTATCTATGGGCTGAAGCAGCCAAGACAGCAGTATATGTTCAAAATAGACTATCTCATAGTGCTCTTGACTTCAAAACTCCAGAAGAAGTCTTTACAGGAAAGAAGCCTGAGGTAAGTCATCTCAAAATATTTGGGTGTCCTGTGTACATACACATTCCAAAAGAAAAGAGATCCAAATTGGATCCCTCAGGTAAGAAGGGAATATTTGTTGGTTATTGTGAAACCTCCAAAGCCTTCAGAATCTACATACCAGGTTTCCATCATATAGAAATAAGTAGAGATGTTACCTTCGATGAGGAAGCAGCCCTCAAGAAATCTAGAAAGTGTCAACTTGAAGAAGTTTATGAAGAAGATACATCTCCCAGAATCTCAGAGAATGCTCACATTCCTGAAGAGGACACACCAGAGGATCATGACATGCTGGAACCACAAGAACCTCCTGTTACAGAATTGTCAAGGAAAAGAAGACCAGCATGGGCTAGAGACATTATTCAAGGAGCAGAAAGATATGGTGCTCCTGAAGGCTCCACTAGAGAAAGAAAGAAACCAAAGTTAGTATCCAACTATATGGCCCTGATGTGTGATCTAGTGGATCAACTACCTACCAGCTATGAAGAGGCAGCTCAAAAGAAAGAATGGGTAGAAGCAATGACTGAAGAATATCAGTCAATAATGAAAAATGATGTTTGGGATATAGTTCCCAAACCAAAAGACAAAAGTGTGGTTTCTTCCAAATGGATCTTTAAAATAAAACATGCTGCGGATGGAAGTATTGAAAAATACAAAGCAAGATTTGTAGCCAGAGGTTTCTCTCAGAAGGAGGGAATTGACTATGAAGAAACATTTGCACCAGTTGCTAGGTATACTTCAATTAGAACTATCATGGCTCTTGCATCCATGATGAAGTGGAAACTACATCAAATGGATGTTAAGACAGCTTTTCTGAATGGTGTAATTGAAGAAGAAGTATACATAGATCAACCACAAGGGTTTGAGGTAAATGACGGAAGGACTCATGTATGCAAACTGAAAAAGGCATTATATGGGTTGAAACAAGCTCCCAGAGCTTGGTACGGAAGGATTGATAATTTCTTAACTAGCATGGGCTTTACCAAAAGTAAAGCTGACCCAAACCTTTATCTCAAGGTGATGGATGATGAACCAGTTATACTTTTATTATATGTAGATGATCTACTTCTAACTGGAAATGAGAAACAAATCATTGAAAGCAAGAAGAAGCTTTCTTCAGAATTCGAGATGAAAGATCTCGGATTGATGCACTACTTCTTAGGATTAGAAG
This sequence comes from Larix kaempferi, assembly GCA_027924585.1. NCBI lineage: Eukaryota > Viridiplantae > Streptophyta > Pinopsida > Pinales > Pinaceae > Larix > Larix kaempferi. Next base: position 251,088 of record BSBM01001823.1, read on the forward strand.
TGTGGCAAGAACCAAGAGGAATCTTTCTGAATCAAGGTAAGTATACTGTGGAAATTCTGAAGAGATTTGATATGTTGGAGTGTAAACCCATGGCCACTCCCATGGACTCCAACTTAAAGATTTTGGTTAATGACTCATCAGAATTAGTGGACCTAACTTTATATAGACAGATCATTGGGTCACTAATGTACTTAACAAATACTAGACCAGATATATGCTTTGCTATAAATACCCTAAGTCAGTATCTAGTAGAACCCAGAAAGGTTCATCTAATAGCTGCAAAGCATGTAATGAGGTACTTAAAAGGTACATTAGATTTTGGTTTACTCTATGATGGAAGTCATGAACTCAAGTTGCATGGTTACTCAGACTCTGATTGGGCAGGCAGTGTCTCAGACAGAAAAAGTACTTCAGGTGGATGTTATAGCCTTGGATCTGCCATGATCTCTTGGTTCAGCAAGAAACAATCCAGTGTGGCCCTCAGTTCTGCTGAGGCAGAATACATAGCTGCTTGCTCTGCCAGCTGTGAAGCTGTATGGCTTCGGAAACTGTTATCTGGGGTGTTTGACTTAGAAATGGATCCCACTATGATTATGTGTGATAATCAAAGCTGCATCAAGATGACAGAAAATCCTGTGTTCCATGATAAGTCAAAACACATAGAGATCCGATACTTCTATATTCGAGATATGGTGCAGAAAGGAGCTATCAAGCTTGAGTACGTGAGCACTGAAGATCAAATTGCTGATATCCTTACCAAACCACTGTCTCGTGTGAAATTTGAATACTTTCGAGACAAGCTTGGTGTAGTTCAAAAGGACTCTCCTAGAAAGGGGGAGTAGCATGGTTCCTGATGACAAGCAAGTCTCATCAACAATGAGACTTCACCTAGTCACTTAGAAATAGTTAGATTTACGACTATTTTATTTTCATTTAGTTTCACTTATACATGATTTGATGATAGATGTATTAGTGAGAATACATGCTAGATATATCCATGCTTTTGATGTTAGATGTATATATGATTTTGATGATAGATGTATTAGTGAGAATACATGCTAGATGTATACATGCTTTTGATGTTAGATGTATACATGATTTTGATGATAGATGTATTAGTGAGAATACATGCTAGATGTATACATGCTTTTGATGTTAGATGTATACATGATTTTGATGATAGATGTATTAGTGAGAATACATGCTAGATGTATACATGCTTTTGATGTTAGATGTATATATGATTTTGATGATAGATGTATTAGTGAGAATACATGCTGGATGTATACATGCTTTTGATGTTAGATGTATACATGATTTTGATGATAGATGTATTAGTGAGAATACATGCTAGATATATACATGCTTCTGATGTTAGATGTATATATGATTTGATGATAGATGTATTAGTGAGAATACATGCTTTTGATGACAGATGTATACATGCTTTTAGATGTATTAGTAAGAATACATGCTTTTGATATATGACGTATACATGCTGTTGATGCTAGATATTGATTATGTACTTGTATGGATGAGGATACTTGTACTTGTATTGATGAGAATACAGATTGAGGGGATTGAATCATCCCTGGACTTTCAGTCCTAAAGAGAGCCGTAGACGTGAGGTCTCCGAGAATGAAGTCCTTAGTGGACAGTTGAGGGGATTGAATCATCCCTGGACTTTCAGTCCTAAAGAGAGCCGTAGACGTGAGGTCTCCGAGAATGAAGTCCTTAGTGGACAGTTGAGGGGATTGAATCATCCCTGGACTTTCAGTCCTAAAGAGAGCCGTAGACGTGAGGTCTCCGAGAATGAAGTCCTTAGTGGACAGTTGAGGGGATTGAATCATCCCTGGACTTTCAGTCCTAAAGAGAGCCGTAGACGTGAGGTCTCTGAGAATGAAGTCCTTAGTGGACAGTTGAGGGGATTGGATCATCCCTGGACTTTCAGTCCTAAAGAGAGCCGTAGACATGAGGTCTCCGAGAATGAAGTCCTTAGCGGACAGTTGAGGGGATTGGATCATCCCTGGACTTTCAGTCCTAAAGAGAGCCGTAGACTGGGTCTCCGATAATGAAATCCTGAATGAACAGGTAGGGGATTGTATCGTCCCCGGACTGAGGTCCCAGAATAGAACCGTAGACTGGGTCTCCGATAATGAAATCCTGAATGAACAGGTAGGGGATTGTATCATCCCCGGACTGAGGTCCCAGAATAGAACCGTAGACTGGGTCTCCGATAATGAAATCCTGAATGAACAGGTAGGGGATTGTATCGTCCCCGGACTGAGGTCCCAGAATAGAACCGTAGACTGGGTCTCCGATAATGAAATCCTGAATGAACAGGTAGGGGATTGTATCGTCCCCGGACTGAGGTCCCAGAATAGAACCGTAGACTGGGTCTCCGATAATGAAATCCTGAATGAACAGGTAGGGGATTGTATCGTCCCCGGACTGAGGTCCCAGAATAGAACCGTAGACTGGGTCTCCGATAAATGAAGTCCTGAATGAACAGGCAGGGGATTGCATCGTCCCCGGACTGAGGTCCCAGAATTGATCCGTAGACTGAAGTCTCCGAGAACTGGAGATTGGATTGTATCATCCATGGACCTATGTCCTAAAAGGAGCAGGATTGATCATCCTAGGAATATGATCGTGTGACGACGATGCTGATGATCGTGTGACGACGATGCTGATGATCGTGTGACGACGATGCTGATGATCGTGTGATGACGATGCTGATGATCGTGTGATGACGATGCTGATGATCGTGTGATGACGATGCTGATGATCGTGTGATGACGATGCTGATGATCGTGTGATGATGATGCTGATGATCGTGTGATGACGATGCTGATGATCATGTGATGATGATGCTGACGATCGTGTGATGACGATGCTGATGATCGTGTGATGACGATGCTGATGATCATGTGATGATGATGCTGACGATCGTGTGACGACGATGCTGATGATCGTGTGATGACGATGCTGATGACGATGCCGATGATCGGATTGATATCGACACTGTTCCAGTAACTGGTTGAGTTACTGATGAAGATGAATTGAAGAAAGCTTCCGATGATTTGTAGATGTATCATATATGATGACTCCTTGCTCTTGCAGATGTTGTTATAATATCCTTCTTGTTAAGGGGGAGTGTTGAATATTGTAACTTCAAAGAATATTATATTTGTACTTTATTATTCCGGAGATGGTTCATTCCTCCGAGGTAACCCTATCATGTATCTGGAGATGTTTATTCCTCCAGGGGTTTGTATTAACTAGGGTTATTAGACCCACCATGTGTGGGTCGGCCCGGAAGTTATATTTTAGGGGTTATTAGACTTCTCCAGGTGAGGTCGGCCCCATTAGCCTTTTAGTCAGTTGGGAGTCAAGTATAAATAGAGGAGGTGAACTCCTCATTAGATCATTCACTCACTCGTGGAAGAGTGCGCACTAGTTGAGGAGATCTGCTAAGGAGTCAAGGAGAAGGAGCACATCTTGTATTTTGGTTGATCATATTATTGAGGAAAGCTTTGCTGGGTTTTCTACCCCATGAGGGTTTCCCAGGGTATATTGTGTGTCTATCTTGTGATTGTGTTTCTTTCAGAGATCTTGTTTGTCTATTTGGTTTAAACTTAACATTTTGCTTGCAAGTACTTTCCAACTCTTTCATCTACAATTCTCCTCCTTAGCTCTTCAATCACAATTACAAATTATTAAGTTAATGTATTTTAGCCATCAACTCTACTTACGACCTCGCATATTAGGGGGAATCTGTTATAATTATATTTAACACCCTTAGTGATGAATATCATAAGTGGACATCAAGTTCACCTTCCACATCAAAATTGACTCATAAACACTTTAAAAATACACTTTTCTGAAGGTTTCTCACTACTTTTCTTGAAGAAAGGGGTGAATGGTCACTACCCTAGCCCCTAAAGGTGATACCAAGGTTTTCTAGTTGTTGGTTTGAGGCTTAAACATATGACTAGGGATCAAACTAGATGAAATTTGCATGAAATGTGCACTATAAGTAAAAAGAAAAGCTCAATTTTGTATGGAGGAGATGTGTTAAGCATGTAATGCATGCACATTGGGATTATTATCCATTCTTGGGATCATCACCCTAATCCAAGTTTATAAAAGAGACCATCTTGTTAGAGATCCAGGAGGATAGATTCAAGGAAGATCATACATCCTCATGCAGAGAGAGAGAGAGAGAGAGAGAGAGTCCATTGTCGAAGACTTTTGTGATTAAGGATAAGGGTGAAGGAGAAGACTAAAATGTCGAAGAAGGATAATTCCGCAAGCTACAACTAATTATGGTAACTTGTTTATATCCTCTTATTCAATACAAATTGATTCATTCCCATCCCCCATTAATTTTTATCGCATAATTTCTTATGGAAGTATATGTTATTAGAGTTTTATTTTCACATTAGATTTTTTTTTCAGAAGGAAAAAAAGTTGTTTTCTTCTATGTGTGTAGGTTCTTATAAGAAAGTTGAAGATGAGTGAGTTGGGATTCAAATATGAGTGCTCATTGGATGACTTGAAAAATATTTAGTTATGGGTATTATTATTTCTTCTCCCCCATTATCTTATATTTTGTGAATGATTCATGATAAACTTTAGGGAAAAAGTGTAATAGTTGATTTGTATCTATGCCATTGAGATCCACCACTTCACCGACAAAGATGCACCTTGCTTTCTAGCATTGCAATGAATTTCCTAATAACAAACAAGTAACAATATTTTGATAAAAAATAGGATAATTTCCATTGACTCATTCAAGTAGTACATTATCTTATCTTTGGAGGATGTTGAAAGGGGAGAATTGTTAGGAGGTGAACTCGATATCTAGATGTTCAATATCTTCCTGTCTAGTGGTACACAAATATCTCATCATGTGATTTGTGTAAACTAAGCACATGGGGGGGTCACAATAGGGCCTACCACTAGGCCCCCTTGTCTATGGGTGTGGGGTTTGGCCCCCCACATTCCCAAGGTTTTTGTGTGGATCACTTGAGGAAAAAAAAATTTAAACACTTCTAGTGTATTTTGGTTCCTTTTGGAACCTTCATTTGTATTATATAAAAGGGGAGTGAACGTTGCCATAGTATTACAAGTGAAGAAATCATTGTAATATTTTTGTTCGAGTAATAATAAAATATCAAAGGTACCATTTCCCCATGGTTTTACCTACACACAACATTATTTCCATGTAAATATCATATTCTATTTTCATTCTTGTTTTCTTCTATTTTTTATATTTATTCTAACAAGCACTACTTGAATATATTGTATAATTTAATAATTTATTTGTTGTCTATGACAATCCACTCAATGCAAATTTAAAGGGAGATACTACCACACATTTCTAGGTAGAAAACTCATGCAAAGGATTTCTACAACCTACCCACCAGTCCATAAAACCACAATATGCTATGAATGGATGCATGCAAGCTTGTTAGAGAGTGCATACAACCTGCCTAGATGCCAAAATCCTCAAAATCTATAGACTTGTTTTTTTAAAAAGGAATAAATAGAATTTTGGATGAACATATAATACAACCAAGTTATGTAAGCCACTGACATCAAGCCATTGACATCAAAACTCACAATGGAATGCACAATGGTCATCTTACACTTTTTTTCATCTAGAAAATACTAAGGGAAAATCATTTTCTAGGTTGTGACCAACACTAATATCTCTTGTAATTTAATATTATGAATATATCAAAATGCAATTTGGGAACAATAAATATCCCATAGAGAATTTACCCAATATTCAAAAAGAAAAAGAAAAAAATCAATTCATGACGTGATAGATATCATGTTTACCCTAGAAATGTAAATGGAAAAACTATCTTTGAATGGTTGCTCAATGTTTATTTCAACAATTTATGCAGCCATACATCCTCACCTCTTAACCAAAAGTCCCTTTGTGGGTTTCTCTAGAAGATGGTATAAGAATAGTTGGGGATAATAGAATGAAAAAGCATTTGTATATACTTTAATTCCCCATCCCCTAGCTTTCTCTCCTATTTCATTCTCTTTTTGTTGTTTTTTTCTTTATTTTATTCATTTAATTTTTATTTCTTAATGCATGCATTCTCTTTTATTTTCCTTCAACCCCCATTAATTCTCAAATTTATGGTGGGTATTGAACCTTACAACCTCTCATTACTATCCAAATCCATTTTGGATCAATAAGACATAGGTCCTAATGGGGGCCTTATATTATACTTTACATGAGTTATAGCTCTAGAACTCAAGGAATGAATTTTTTATATTAGATAGGTGGGCTACCATATTATTACCAAAAATTATAAATAAATGAAAAATAATATAAAGGGTAAGGATATGAAATACATACCCTCCAACAAAGAATAACAATATTAGAATATATATAAGGACATATATTCCTTGATATAGAGATTCCAAGAGGGATCACACATGAATAAGCATTATAACTAAGTATGGAAGTAGCAGTAGAGAGAATACTTTTGGAGAATACACCACATGGGATAAAGGAAGCAACAATAGAACTAGAAAATGTAGCAATAATGGAAAATGATGTATCACAAAATATTTTCTTGAAATGGATAACACAATTCAAGGAACTACATAGTGTGATACAATAACAACATGCAGGAAGTAGAAGATAAAGATCCAAAAGTTGTAGTCACATCTTCAGCGCAAAGGTCTTCAAAAATCATACAAATACATTTTTAATAAATTAAGTTATACAGATTTTTGTAAGATTCCAGTATGGATTATGGAGATAATATATGGATGTATTCATTGTATTGTTTAAGATGGTGATTTTAATGAAGAAAATATTCCTTTTATGACTGAAGTAACCTTGCTTTTAGATTATTGTTTTGAATGTTATTATGGAAAAATAAATGAGATCTTAATATCATTTGTGTATTTAGGAAAGATGAATTATCTAGAGTAATTATGCATTATGTGGTTAATATTACCCTATTAGAAGAATTTGCATAACCCATAATTTTCCCTTGAGCTTTATAAAATTGGTACTTATTGTCAATATTAAAAAGGATTTCATTCAAGCTTCATGCAAGCTTGTTTAAGTTCTTGTCAAATATGTGGAAACGTAAACTTATTATACTTCTCAAAGGATTATTTGTTTACTAGATAAATGTTGGATGTAATTTAAGAAATCAATGCATGTTTATGCAGATCTATATGGAACATATACTACTTTCAATTATTAGTGCATTGAAGTAAGTATCATATTGAATAAGCAAGGAATTGTTTTAAAGTTGTAAACACTACTATAGTAGATAAACCCCTTAAGCTTGAAGTGTTTAAGGCAATAAATAGGTTAATCAAGTTGAAAATACTATAATCCTTAGTGTTAGATAAATAAATACCATTACTTGACATGATCTTATATGATTGACTAGGTTGATGACGTTTACAATATGGTATCAAGGATCAAGTATTTAACAATCAATTAACCAAATAGTTTTCAAGTGTTATAATGTCAAGAGTCTTAAAACTTTCCATGATAGGTTATTAGAATTGAACTACATGTTTTCTGATATGAAATGCCATGGTAGCCTATCATCTTGCACTTCCTCCTTCTATAAAATTTCATCATGTTTTCCATGTTTCGTTATTGAAAATATATATACATGATGCTACTCATATCATTGTTTGGGGTGTGATTTAGGTAGAACCCGAGGGAAAGTTCCAGACAAATTCTTTACATATCCTAGTCAGGAAGGAGCTTATACTATGGAACCGAGCCATCGCTCGAATAAAAGTGCAATGGAAGCACTTCATCCCTAAAGAGGAAACATCGGATATGGAGGATCATATGCGAGAAACATATCCTTCCATGTTCTAGAATGAGCAAGAAGACTCTAAATAAAGAACACCAAAGACGATGTTAAAAATAAGGGGGAGAAGAATGTAATACCCCCAAAAGGTTTGAATTATTTGATTTAATTTTTTTTGAGAAATATGTTAGGATATTCCTATACTCCATCCTAGTCCCACCAGTATTTTGATCATTTCCATTTTCAATCATGCATGCACTTTTAGGGTTTGCATGCATTCTAGGGTTTGCATGCATCCCAGTCATCAGTCCAGCACCTAGCCCTCAGTTAGCCAGCCCCCAGGAGCTTCTCACTATTCAGTTTTATCCCTCCAGTTGCTTAATGTGCCCTTCTTCCTTGATTTTAGGGAGCAACTCGCCCTTCTTCACCTACCAGCCCAGTTGTCTTCAGTTTACACTTAGTTACACTCAGTTACACTTAGTTACAATCAGTTACAGTCAATTACACTCAGTTACAATAAGTTACAGTCAGTTACACTAAGTTACACTCAGCTTCACCTACCAGAGTTAGTTTGACTATTGGTTGACACTTACTTGAGCATTGATGAATCCACTGATGATGATGAAGACTTCCAGTTGTGCTCCGATGATACTAGTTGTGCTCTGATGACACTCCAGTGATCCTTTGATCACTCCATGATGGCTAATTCGAATTGCCACCTTAGGCATTCGAATTCCTCATGCTTTGTACTATTTATTTGTCCATATTGTGATTAATTAGCTAGTGTGTGTGAAGTATTATTGCTTCTATCTGAGTTCTACTATACCATATTATTTTGTTGCTCATTATACTGTATTGTTCACTCTTCTTCTATTTTCCTGCTTAATCATAATTACTCTTGTGAGTTACACATCATCTCTTAGATTTGCTGTGAGGATTTTCACATGGTATCAGAGCATGTTGAGAGTATTGTTTATCTCCATTCTTGAGAGTTTTTTGCAAGTTATTACCAATATTTCGAGTGCAGCAGTTGCAACAGTTTCTGCATTTTTGCAACAGTAGCAGTTGCAGTTATTCTATATTGTTTTTGTAGGTCCTCTATAGCTTCCATGTATTCACAAGAAATCTATCCTCCTCCATTCAACTATGATCCTCTTTCTCCATTCAACTATGATGAATGGAAACCAAAGATGATAGCACATTTGAAGAGAAATGGTCTCTTTGATTATTGTTTTGAGAGAGAGTTCGAATCCTCTGAAGAAAATATTGATTGGTTAAATAATGGTGACAGAGCCATGGGAAACATGATGCTTGCTATGTCTCGATGCTTGGTAAATAAATTCATTGATGATGTTGAATCTCCAAAAGAGCTATGGGCCTACTTGGATGAACGATTTGGTAGACAGAATGAAGGGATTGGTCCAAACCCTTTCGAGAACAAGAAAAGTGATGCATTCGCTCCCCTTGATGGTCTCTCAGATCATGCACCAGTATGATCTCATATTGAAGTTGTTAACAAAGAACTTGCAGATTCTCCACTCATGCTCAAAATTTCTTCTCTTTCTGTGCTAGCTCACACTCTAGATATTGCAGAAGGTCCTAAATCCTCTCTTGCACCAGAGTTTGTTGGTTTGCATCATGATCACATGATTATTTCAGAGGTCAAAATAACTACTGAAGGTAATGCATTCGTTCCTCTCCAGCTATCTCCTCTTTTATACTACTATATGATCATAAATTCATGCTTTCAGAAGGTCATTGAAGAATATGGCCATGGCCATTCGCTTGGGATAAATTCTCATGCAATTACTGGTTTTGATCTCACCTATCATGGTTCAAAGGAGATCTCAAGAAACCATGATTCAAGTGTTGGATCTAATTTGGATTCTAAGCAATTACTGCTTGAGATAATTTCTCATGCATATGATAGTTTTGATCTCACCCCTACTGGTTCAAAGGAGATCTCAAGAAACTGTTTTGAAAGTCTTAAATCTGATTTTGATTTCAAGCAAACATGTAATAGTTCTTTTTGGCATAATCTCACCCATGGTGGTTCGAAGGAGAAGACAAAAGACTATATGCACCTTCACAAATTTGATCCTACCTCAGCTGATTCGAATCACAGGTTCAAGGATCATTCTCATATTGTTGGATTTGTTCTCATCACATTCGATCTCAACAGCAAGTACAAGCACATGCTTTTTTAGCATGATCCACTTCTTCCCAAGAAGAAGATACCTCCAGACATATTACCAAGCATCACACCTGCTTGAGTTTGGAGCATTTATTTTTATGTGTGCCTTATAGTCTATTTTTTTGAGGAGGGGGTATGTTTTCCATGAAATTTTCCCACTTCCTTGGTTTATTGACTGTTATTATTCATTGTATTGGGTGAAATTTGGTCTTAGTTACCAGGGCCCAGGATGGATTAAGGGGGGGTGTTAGGATATTCCTATACTCCATCCTAGTCCCACCAGTATTTTGATCATTTCCATTTTCAGTCATGAATGCACTTTTAGGGTTTGCATGCATTCTAGGGTTTGCATGCATTTTGCATGCATCCCAGTCATCAGTCCAGCACCTAGCCCTCCGATAGCCAGCCCCCAGGAGCTTCTCACTATTCAGTTTTAGCCCTCCAGTTGCTTAATGCGCCCTTCTTCCTTGATTTTAGGGAGCAACTCGCCGTTCTTCACCTACCAATCCAGTTGTCTTCAGTTTACACTTAGTTACACTCAGTTACACTTAGTTACACTCAGTTACAATTAGTTATAGTTAGTTACAGTCAGTTACACTTAGTTACACTCAATTTCACCTACCAGAGTTAGTTTGACTAATGGTTGACAGTTACTTGAGCATTGATGAATCCACTGATGATGATGAAGACTTCCAATTGTGCTCCGATTATACTAGTTGTTCTCTTATGACACTCCAGTGATCCTTTGATCACTCCATGATGGCTAATTCGAATTGCCACCTTAGGCATTCGAATTCATCATGCTTTGTACTATTTATTTGTCCATATTGTGATTAATTAACTAGTGTGTGTGAAGTATTATTGCTTCTATCTGAGTTCTACTGTACCATATTATTCTGTTGCTCACTATACTGTATTGTTCACTCTTCTTCTATTTTCCTGCTTAATCATAATTACTCTTGTGAGGTACACATCATCTCTTAGATTTGCTGTGAGGATTTTCACAAAATATTCTCCAAACAATTATTATTTTTTAAAAGAGTTATAAAAATCTATATTCACATTCATGTGGGTGACTATTATATTATTTTATTATTATTATTAAAAATAAGAGACCTGGAGCAACCAGTTGAAAGAGGGGGCACCATCATGCGACAATGAACAAGTGGATAGAAAGAAAATGAGTAACTGTCTTTCCTTTGTCTTCCTCATGCAGAGTGAAATCTATAAACAAACATTGGAGTAATAGTTAATTCTCAAATTTACGAATAAGACTCATAGTTAAGAGTGATGCACATGTAAATAGATAATAAGCCAATGATTTGAAAAATGGAAAAAATAAATAATGGATTGATCCTATATTAATAATTTTATTTTATTTACTTAATCTCATCTAAATCACTTTAATTTATTTTCTTTTATTTATTTAACGTTTACCCTATATGTATTTTTATTTCATTTTTGTATTGTTTTCTCTATATGGGGGAGTAGATTCACACCAAAACATGATTTATTTTTGAAGTGTTATATGCAAATCAATGTGGTGGAAATATTCCCACGAGTTCTCATTCTTATGGGATGGGATATTTTATCAAAGTTAAGTTGTTTCTTTTCATCCATTTAAATGGGAAAATTAAAGGGTAATTAAAGGGTTTATTGCACTTTAGTAATGCATTAATTTATTTGATATATTTAGTTATATAAATTATAATATTTTAAGTCTCATTTTCTATATTTGTTCTATTTTATTCACTCTTTTATTTGTTATGATGTTGTGATATGTTACTGTAAGTTGGTTCAAAATATATGTTAGTGGTAGTTTTTTTAATACATAAATGGTTTTTCTATTACTAATATATATATGTGTGTGTGCGTGTGTGTGTGTGTTTCCTTCTAATAGGTTATAAGCTCAAATCTTAATAAACGAAGGCATATACAAATGACTATGTGAAGAAGGTCATTTGTCTAAAAGAGTTTCATACACCAAAATTTGATGTATAACAAACATCCTCATATTATTATTATTATTATTGAATATCAAATATTAATAAAAACATTTTTAAAATAAAATAATATTAAGCGATATTAAATTTAAATTGTAAAGAAATTAGGAGTTTCAATTTTAATAGAATGATAACATGAGATCATTTATGTAGTGAGATAGATGATATACATAAACAAGAACCAAGAGATGGAAATGTCCTTGACATTTCCAACATGTGTTCCTATAATATGAAATGACAATAATCTATTGGCAAAGAAAAGAGCCTTTTGTGTAAGGCCACTAGCAATTGTTTAGCGACATGGATGCGTATAGTTAATTCCTTAATGCCTTGATCAAGGGAAAGAAGAAATAATTTCAACCTCTAACTAAGTTATCACTAACCTCTCACAATCTCTATAAGAAACCTATCACAATATAATACTAGACTATCATATTTATCATGAAACCACAAATACATAGATGTCTTGCGCAATACTTGTTTGGAGTCTAAAGCTACTCATGTTTATAAACAAACAAAGCTACAATACCTTAAGTCATTGTAATGAATCCTAAGTGGTAGGTGGGGACATAGGTAGATTTGGCATATTTCGATGAAGTTATGCATAGTACTATATATGATCAAGAAATTACAATGATAATTCTAAAAAACCAATTTACTTTTATTAATATAATTTATATATACAACTACAAAAAATTATAAACTTATGTTATAAATGTAGAGAATGTAAAATAAAAATACTTATGTTAACATAATTCTTCGATGATGGAGGTCATTGAATTTATCAAATATGTTATTTAATTACGTCGATAGGCATTTAGATATTATCTGAGATTTTGGACTTCCTTGAGTGGATCAATAAGATTAACCTTAGTGTAACAAGTGTATAGTGGGGATTCATTTCATGGTTGTCAGATATTGTTATATTCTTAAATGCATCTTGATTAAGATTTAAATAAGCTTAAGTTAAGAAGTGGTTAAAAAAAGGGATATGTTGTAATGCCCCTAGACTTTTGTAGACATTGAGGGGACCTGCTGAGTGACCCGGCCAATTGAAACATTAATTAAATAACCTTTTGGCCTTATTTTTGAGTATGTGTATCTGAACTGTTGATGTAAATGAATAATTGCATATGTTAAACGATTGGCTATGACTATGGAAAATTATGTTGATAGATAATGCTTAACGACTAGCTATACGGTGATCATGTAATTGTCGACGAAATGTATATTTGATTGGATGAATGAACAGTTTGAATAAATCATAAATGTTTAACAATACTAGATTGAGAAATCAGATGATTATTATTGAGAATAATGCTCCTAATAACTTGTTGTGAGAAGTGTGTGTAGCCGGGGAGGCAGGTGCGGGGGGGATTATTTTCGATCCCGAAGGAAGAAAAGTAGCTGACTTTTCCTGGGGATTAGGCGCAAAAACTAACAATGAAGCAGAATGGTTGGCGATACATTATTCACTTGAGCTAGCCTCCTCCTTGAACATAGCAAAGTTACAAGTGATTGGAGATTCCAAGCATGTAATCCAGAGTATGAAAAAAAACAATTTGAAAGGAGCAAAGAGACAAAATCTTCGAAAAAGGATTGAAACTCTTCCTCTCCTAATCGACACTCTATTTTTTCATGTTCTTAGAAACCTCAACTCATCAGCTGACAGGCTCGCCAATATTGGAGCCACACTGGGAAAAGGACAGATTTTACAAAACAATGTCTTGCGTTATAAGTTCATCCCCTAAGAACCAAGTCATCGACCTCATTGAAATTGCAAGGAATTTAATTTTAAATTGTTTGGAATGGAGGCTTCCCTCCCGTAGTAGGCAACCGGTCTCTCATGTACGCTCTCCCCACCATGTGGCACGTTTCAATCCATGTGGCTTCTCACCTACGCCCAGATCTCCCATGCTCTAGCATTTAATGCTGCAGGGCGGACAAAGGAAGCCCTTTCACGACATGGAGCAACCCAATTTCATTTCGCTCGGCCCTGGTTTGCAGCAGCTCAGCCTCACCGTTTCTGATTTCGATTCTCGACAGTCTGAAGAAGACCCTTGTGACAGCAGTTCTCAACGCAGCATAATGGAAGGGATAAGGCAAGCGATTTCCACCCTCAGCCAGGTTACATCTGAAGTCAAAGTTTATCTCAGCAGGACTTATTCGGCAGTCTGTTCCATTGCAGACCAGAACAAAGAGCAGACCAGGGAGTTTAAATATATACATTCTCGTCTCTCCTGTGTTGAGTCCCTCCTGGACGATATTGAAAGAAACACCATAGAATTACTGGGGAAGGTCGACAACATTAAGGAGGACCTCTCTGTCTTCATTAGTAAAACCCAGTTTAGCCAGGTTCAGGAAGCACCGTCAGTGAACCAGGGCATGATGGAAGCCGCCTCTTTCTTGCAGCAGAACTATAGATAGACTCTCTTCTCAGAAATTATGGATTTTGCTCTCTGTGCAGGTTTTTCAAAGAACATCTTCTTCTAAATGTTTTTTTGTATTTTGTTATGTAATCAGTATGTAAGGGTATATCCGAGTAGAACGTACAGGAACTCCAAGAAAATTAGGAGCAAAGAATCTAAGAGACAAATCCCTTGTAAAATCTGCATTTTACCTCTCTTTGAAGTAGATTTATGGCTCAAATTTTGTAATGAATGGTTGTGCACAACCTTTTATATATATATTTAAAATCCCCTATTTCTGTTAAAAAAAAGAGAAGTGTGTGTAGAAACAAGTGAGATGGTTCACCAACGGAAACACAAAGGAACATGAAGGGTCATAGAGTACGGGTAAATCACACACAGGGGGAGTGACGACGATGTCGACTTCCGACAAGAATACCATGCATGAGCAGATAAGCACTGATCTGCTTGCTCAAGAGGAATGCGTGAGGGCGTACGAGGTGGGCCCAGATGGAGCTGGTCACATACGAGTTGAGGGGCGCGCAGTGAGAACGGACTCACTCCTCAGCGCCATTAGTCCCTAGATAGCATGTAGACGGAGGATGGATGGTAACGGTTCCTAAAATCCCTACAAGAGTTCCCGTAAGTCAAAACGGAACGATGGTGGCAGAAGGACCCGACGATGCGGTACCCTGTCGAGAACGGAAAGAATGGACGCAAGGACCCAACAATGCGCTACCATGCCAAGGAATGGAAACCATGGATGACTGGACCCGACAGAGTGGTACCATGTCAGGGAATTAAAATTAAGGAACTAGGAGCCCAACGGCGCGGCACCGTGATCTTAGTGAGTTTGATTGTTAAATTTAACTGCATAAAAACTTATGAGAATAACTCTAGATTATTACTTAGCAAATGCATAAAAATAATTTAGGCATTTGCACATGAATAGTTATTTTTGTTGAGCATTTAAAATAATAGAAATCATTATTTAGGAGCAAAATAGAATCCTAAGATTAGACACCTAGTCAACTAAAAGCTAGGAGTTAATTAAAATATCTGGGGGACAAACTGGAGCAAACTTAGGGGTGTTGGTGCACTTCCCAGAGAAACTAACACTTGGATGGGTGAGTGTTTTAATTAAATAATTAATTAAAAATATTTAATTATGCATGAAGCGACATGTGTCGCATGAGATTTTCCTTTATAAGGAAGGCTTGGGGAATGGGTAAAGGGCCCATAATTTGGACGATTGTCGTAATTTTCGAATGCCTCAAAGACTTGCTGCTATCTAAGGGTTGGCTGAGAAATCCTAGTGGGAAGGGAAGCCCAAGTTGAATTTCTGAAATATATGTGTGAACTCTACGACCCTAATAGCTCGGGGGTCTGGAAGGAAGTAGAGTACTTGCAGAGTGGTTGGGTGGTTAACCGAGGTGTCCATCGGAAATCGTGAGGAGATTGAAGCCGCAACCTTTTTTGGATCTGCATCAACTGCTGGAGCTCCTTTTATTACAGTGGATTTGGATCTACGGCAAACACAGAATTCAACCTTTCTACCGGGACCACCATCATCACTGGTTCTTGTTGTTGAAATTGTTTAAATTTTAATTCTGTTGAATAAACATTATGGATCTAGAATTTCTGAAAATTTTTGAATATGCTATTTCTTTGCTAAGATCTAAATTGTTTAGCTCACTGTCAAAAGCATTAGATCTCTGTTTCGCAAATCTAAATACGTTAGTTTCTTTTACTAAAGATCTCATTTTGGAATCTCAGAATTCGCACAATTTATTTTACTATAATTTAAATGAGATATGTTATGACTTGAGAAGGATCACGATTTAGCGTTTCAGTCCAGATCGGCATGTCTGGTATTAAGTAGCATGCTAATATCATACTCAGATCGGCTCTACACTTTTAATGGAAGAGTTTGATCAGCCAGTACCGATCTAAATGATGATAACCAGAATATAGGCGCTTCAGTTTTAAACAGTGATCTAAGTACTAAGTTCTAGGTTAATTTTTATATCCAGATCGGCTCTGCACCCTCTATTGCAGCGTTCGATCTTCAGACCCGGATCGATTTATCAGTGAATGTCCAGATCGGATCTGCACCCTCTATTGCAGCGTTCGATCTTCAGACCTGGATCGATTTACCAGGATTTTCCAGATCTATCATGATGTGTGTTTATAAAAATTGATCTCAGGATTCGATTTCATTTGAGGATCTCTGCGTCTTCTAATTGATCAATGATGGATCTCAACATCTTCCAGATCTATCTTGATGTGTGTTATAAAATCGATTCAGGATTTAAATTTTCGATTTGGGATCCGAACGATCTCCTGTGTATATTTTATACTGCCGATCTCGGCGTGAATACGATTTGTGTTTTATATTTTAGATTCATGGAAAGTATCTGTCGTGACAATTTTCCCAGATCATAGCGATTTCATGACTGCGATTTCTTATTGCTTAGATCGGAATTTAATTAAAACAGAATACGACCTTTAATTCTCTAAGAGTCAATGGTTATTACTTATAATAAGATCTATCTATTAGACGGTAGTTAAATGAATTTAAATGCATTATAACATATTTAATAAGTGATATTGTTTTAATCAAATTGCTTTAGAATAGCTTCAAGCTTAGTCGATGTGTTTTATGGCCTCCACTTATAAACAGACTTACATGAATACCTGCTTGTATTAAGTTCTATTTTAAATGGCGAATTTAATATTGCTATTATAAGTTTTATTAGAAGGTATAATAAATGAATTGAATTGCTCCTAATGTTTATTTAATAGATGATCTAAGAATACACTTAATTACATTATAGTATTCGACCGAATTATAGTCGAAACGATATATAGTTTAAATTAAGGATGATGAAGAAATTAAATGTTTCATCACAATTTTATGAATATGTCTTTTAATTATAATTGAGGATGTTATTGCTATTGATTATAATATTATTTGAAAATGATTTCGTTAAAATATATGTATATGTGTAATGTAATTGTCATTTCCTTATCATTGAAATATATATAAATGCTCATTGAAATATCTTTTTAATATTTAGTTAAATATTCATGTAAGGACTTCCTATAATAAGATGTATGTGAAAATTGGTTAATAGATATGAGTTAAAGATGTGTACATGTCTTAAATGTAGGAGGTATCTAGAGAGGATTAAAATTTTGGGATTGAAAGACTAAATTATGAAAGTTGTGTCGGGTTATAGATAAATAAGTTATATGTATAACATTTGAATTATAGAATTGGAATGAGGAATTGAAATTAATCATATTTGTGATGAGTCTCAACTTGGTTATAAATATTATTTTTATATTTGAAAAATGATGTTATCTGATCGTTAACTATAGTTATATTATGGACTTTTGGAAAATGACTTTCCTTCTATAAGATTGTATTTATAGGGTGTAGTAGGTTGTATGAATAATTGTTTCAAGGTCGAAACCTGAATGTTTGGGCAGGGTTAAAATTTTTAGGATAACCAATTTTGATGAGTGTCATATTCACGAACTGCAAAAAAAAAAAAAAACTTGCTCAACTTGATAGTCGCTACATTTGGTATCAAGAATTAAATGTTTCATCACAATTTTATGAATATGTCTTTTAATTATAATTGAGTATGTTATTGCTGTTGATTATAATATTATTTGAAAATACTTTCATTAATATATATGTATATGTGTAATGTAATTGTCATTTCCTTATCATTGAAATATATATAAATGCTCATTGAAATATCTTTTTAATATTTAGTTAAATATTTGTGTAAGGACTTCCTATAATAAGATGTATGTGAAAATTGGTTAATAGATATGAGTTAAAGATGTGTACATGTCTTAAATGTAGGAGGTATCTAGAGAGGATTAAAATTTTGGGATTGAAAGACTAAATTATGAAAGTTGTGTAGGGTTATAGATAAATAAGTTATATGTATAACATTTGAATTATAGAATTGGAATGAGGAATTGAAATTAATCATATTTGTGATGAGTCTCAACTTGGTTATAAATATTATTTTTATATTTGAAAAATGATGTTATCTGATCGTTAACTATAGTTATATTATGGACTTTTGGGAAATGACTTTCCTTCTAGAAGATTGTATTTATAGGGTGTAGTAGGTTGTACGAATAATTGTTTCAAGGTCGAAACTTGAATGTTTGGGCAAGGTTAAAATTTTTAGGATAACCAATTCTGATGAGTGTCATATTCACGAACTGCAAAAAAAAAAAAAAAAACTTGCTCAACTTGATAGTCGCTACATTTGGTATCAGAGTGAGGTCGAACTTAGTTCGGACCTAGACAATTCCACGTGAAACAGTTTATGATGTTTAGTTGACTAATAAATATTATTTTACATCACAAACTTCGTCATGGATAGAAGAACTCGCCAGGGTAGAGCCAGAAGGGGACGAGGACGAGCTGCACGCCCGTCAACACCAACAACCCCTGTGGATAATCCTCCAAGAGCTGAGGAAACCATAAACTTACCTGCGGACGAGGTCATGACAATGATGAGAAACTACCACAGAATGACAGAAGCGTTGATGACACGACTTGACCGCGAGAACATTGGTTCTCAAGTCATTGCAGTACCGCGTACGCCACCTCCAGTCAACATACATCGAGAGTTAGAAAAGGTGAAGTTTCCTAAATTTTGGGGTTCCACTGAGGGGACCGCCGCAGAGGCATGGCTAGAAAACATGACCATGTGTTTTTATTTGAGAGACTACACGTCTAACATGAAGGTACGGATGGCAATACTACAACTGAAGGGGGAAGCCCTTCTTCGGTGGAAGACCTTGCGACCTCAGCTAGGTCTAGAGCTTGAGGAGATATCTTGGGAATTGTTCGATGAACATTTCTGTCAGCATTACCTATCAGATGAATTCATTGAGCGACAGCTGAATGATTTCCATGCACTAAAAAAAAGACTATGGACAATACAAGAGTACGAAATCTGTTTCATGGAGTTACTAAGGTATGCACCCCATGTTGCCACGGAGAAATTAAAGGTCAATAAGTTCATCTATGGATTAAACCCAGTCATATGGGACAAGGTTCATATTTTGACACCTTCTACTTTGCACGATGCGGTCCAGAAGGCCCTCATAGTGGAAGAAGAGCTTCCCGGCAAGATACTGCAGAATAAGAACTTTACGAGTACAGACCGAGGAAGTCAACCTTCGCATGCACCCAAACATCAGTATGGGAATAAAAATTTTGGAGGGAGACCTTTCAACGGAGGGTCTAACAGAGATGACAGAACACCATACCGACCGCCACCACGGAATGATCATGCAAAGCCTTTTGCAAAATTGGCGCAGTTTGGACCAAGAAGAAATGATGCACTTGCCAGAAACAAAACAAGAGGGCCCAAAGCAGGATGTTGGAGGTGTGGAGGACCACACTTCCAAAGCGAATGTCCTCAGCAGGACCGGGGAAACCAAAGAGCCCAAGCACCGCGACAAACTACCGCAGCCGATTTAGGACGAGCGCATCGTATACACGCTGCCGTCAACAACCGCCAAGCTGAACATCAATCCACCGTCCTCGAGACTACATGTAAGATACATGGTAATGTATTTTCCTTGCTTATAGACCCTGGAGATACTGAAAGTTTTGTTTCCTTAAAAGTTGTAGAAAATAATAAAATGATGGCAATAAGTCAAGATTATTTCGACACTGTCAAGATGGCATCCGGTAGTGTCCAGAGTGTGGGTCTTAAGGTAGAGAACTGTGAAGTCGACCTAGGAGTATGTTCTTCTAGAATATCCTTTTATGTTACGGAATTGGGTACATATGATCTAATCCTAGGGATGGATTGGATGGAAGCACACTCGGCGGTGATGGATTGCCGAAGTAAGGAACTAAATTTCATCGACGATGAAGGTTACAAGAGGATGTTAACTAGGAAGAAAAAGAAAGTTTCCTTGAGAATGATATCGGCTATGCAGCTGAAGAAGAGCATGACAAAAGGGTGTCAATTGTATGCGGTGATTGCATTGAACAAGGAAGGAGATAAGGTAGAAGTAATTAATCACCCCTTGTTCTCAGAATTCATGGACGTGTTTCCTGATGCATTACCCAGATTACCGCCACAGCGTGAACTGGATTTCACCATAGAACTAAAACCTGGAACTGAGCCCATAGCTAGAACTCCTTACTGAATGTCAGTACCAGAATTGAAGGAATTGAAAATTCAACTACAAGAGTTGTTAAATTTAGGATTGATCAGACCTTGTGTGTCTCCTTGGGGAGCACCTATTATTTTTGTAAAGAAGAAGGATGGGTCTTGGCGCTTGTGCATTGACTACCGTCAATTGAACAATGAGACCGTAAGAAATCAGTATCCCCTACCTAGAATAGATGACTTCTTTGACCAGATGAAGGGTGCGATGGTATTCTCAAAAATTGACCTAAGGTCGGGATGCCACCAGTTGAGGATCAAGGATGAAGATATTCCCAAGACAGCGTTTAAAACTAGATTTGGACAATACGAATTTGTCGTAGTACCTTTTGGCTTAACAAATGCACCCAGTGTATTTATGAACCTGATGAATGGTGTGTTTCGGAAACACCTTGACAAGTTTGTACAGGTGTTCTTAGATGACATTCTGATTTATTCAAGAACACCGGAAGAACATGAGGAACACCTGAGGATAGTCCTAAAATGTTTAATAGATAATCACCTTTATGGAAAATTATCAAAGTGTTCGTTCTTCCAGAAGGAGATTCATTATCTTGGACACATCATATCTAGCGAAGGGATAGCTGTAGATCCAGCCAAGATTGAAGCCATTTGGGATTGGCCGGCACCCACAAACATACATGAGGTACGAAGCTTTATGGGGCTTGCTGGGTATTATAGACGTTTTGTGGAAGGCTTCTCTAGAGTAGCAGGACCTATTACTGAATTGCAAAAGAAGAACTGTCCTTTCATTTGGATGGAGAAATGTGAAGAGGCCTTTGTTAAATTAAAAGAATTACAAACTACGGCACCAATCTTAAGAGTTCCCGATATGGATAAGCATTTCCTGGTGTGCACGGATGCTTCAAAGGATGGTGTTGGTTGTGTATTGATGCAAGATGGAAGAGTAATTGCGTACACGTCTAGAAGACTTAGGACGCATGAAGAGAACTATGCAACCCATGATATAGAGATGACTGCAGTGATGCATGCTTTGAGGTTATGGAGACACTTTCTAGTAGGGAGAAAGTTTGAATTAAAGACTGACCATTGTGGCTTACAACACATCTGCACTCAAAGCGACCTTAATGCAAGATAGAGAATATGGTTGGAAGTACTCAGTGAGTACGACTTCGACATAACTTATGTGAAAGGGACCTTAAACAAAGTGGAAGATGCACTTAGTCGTAGACCCAGGATATTCTCTGTCATACCATTAAAGACCAACTTAAGAGAAAAGATCTTGACACTACAACAGAAGGACTTATGGTATAATGAAGTAAAAGCTGAGTTGGAGAATGAACAAATGAGGATACCCAAGTTTGAAGGGTACTCTTTGGACATGGATGGTTTATTACAGTATAAACGTCACATGTATGTTCCTGATAATGAAGAAATTCGAGGTTTAATATTGTCTGAGGCTCACTGAGCCGTCTATAGAGCACATCCTGGAATAAAAAATATGTATGCAAATTTGAAACCTTTGTTCTTTTGGCATGGTATGAAGAGGGATGTGGTAAGCTTTGTGGCAAAGTGTATGGAGTGACAGATGGTAAAGGAGGAACATCGACACCTAGTCGGATTATTGCAACCACATGCAATCCCAAAATCAAAATGGGAGGTTATTTCTATGGATTTTATAGTTGGTTTTCCCTTAACCAACAGGAGACACGACACAATTTTTGTGGTCGTTGACACTCTTACCAAGAGTGCGCATTTCCTACCGATTAAGAACACGTATCAAGCTCCAGATATAGCTCGAGTCTTCATTAATGAAGTAGTAAGACTACATGGAATTCCGAAGAAAATTATTTCTGATAGAGGATCAGTATTTACTGGAAGGTTTTGGACAAGCTTTCAAGAAGCTCTTGGTACTCAACTTAACTTTAGCACTGCCTACCACCCTAAAACGGACGGAAAAATGGAAAGAGTGAACCAATTATTGGAGGAAATGCTAAGAATGTATGTAATGGATCAACAGAAGAAGTGGGAAGAATATTTACCCTTGGTAGAATTTGCATACAAAAACAGTTATTAGAGTTCTATTCAGATGGATCCATTTGAATTTCTCTATGGGAGACCTTGTAGGACTCCCATAAGTTGGGATATACTGGAGGATAGGACATTACTTGGTCTTGAGGTAATACAAGAGATGGAAGACTAGATGGTCATGATTCATGCTCGACTAAAGGAAGCACAAGATCGCCAAAAGAGCTATGCGGATGCGCACGGGACTGATCGTAACTATGAAATTGGGGATAGGGTATTTCTACAGGTAAAACCACAAAAGAGTTCTATAAAGTTTGGAAAGGGAGCCAAATTGTCACCTAGGTTTGTAGGACCCTTTAGGATTTCAGAATGGATAGGACCGGTTGCCTATCATCTTGACTTGCCGTCATCATTAAGTAGAATTCATAATGTTTTTCATATTTTTGTATTGCGCCACTATGTTCCCAATACTTCACATATCATTGACTTGAGCAATGTGCAGATAACGGATGATGGGGCCGTGATGGCCAAACCGATCCGGATTTTAGACCAGCGAACGTGGCAGCTTAGGCACCGTGTGATTGATCAATTCAAAGTGCAGTGGGATACCTATAGTCCAAGCTCTGCGACTTGGGAGGATGCAACTGAGATGCGTCGTAGTTTTCCATTTTTATTCTGAACTTCGGGATGAAGTTCTAAATAAGTACGGGTGTATGTAATGCCCCTAGACTTCTGTAGACATTGAGGGCACCTGCTGAGTGACCCAGCCGATTGAAACATTAATTAAATAACCTTTTGGCCTTATTTTTGAGTATGTGTATCTGAACTGTTGATGTAAATGAATAATTGCATATGTTAAACGATTAGCTATGACTGTGGAAAATTATGTTGATGGATAATGCTTAACGACTAGCTATACGGTGATCATGTAATTGTCGACGAAATGTATATTTGATTGGATGAATGAACAGTTTGAATAAATTATAAATGTTTAACAATACTAGATTTAGAAATCAGATGATGATTATTGAGAACAATGCTACTAATAACTTGTTGTGAGAAGTGTGTGTAGAAACAAGTGAGACGGTTCACCAACGGACACACAAAGGAACATGAAGGGTCATAGAGTACGGGTAAATCACACACAAGGGGAGTGACGACGATGTCGACTTCTGACAAGAATACCACGTATGAGAAGATAAGCACTGATTCGCTTGCTCAAGAGGAATGCGTGAGGGCGTACGAGGTGGGACACAACGGAGCTAGTCACGTATGAGTTGAGGGGCGTGCAGTGAGAACGAAATCACTCCTCAGCACCATTAGTCCCTATATAGCATGTAGATGGAGGATGGATGGTAACGATTCCTAAAATCCCTACAAGAGTTCCCGCAAGTCAAAATGGAAAGATGGTGGCAGAAGGACCCGACAATGTGGTACCCTGTCGAGAACGGAAAGAATGGACGCAGGGACCCAACGATACGGTACCATGCCAAGGAATGGAAACCATGGATGAATGGACTTGATGGAGTGGTGCCATGTCAGGGAATTAAAATTAAGGAACTAGGAGCCCAACGGCGCGGCACCGTGATCCTAGTGAGTTTGATTGTTAAATTTAACTACATAAAAACTTATGAGAATAACTCTAGATTATTACTTAGCAAATGCATAAAAATAATTTAGGCATTTGCACATGAATAGTTATTTTTGTTGAGCATTTAAAATAATAGAAATCATTATTTAGGAGCAAAATAGAATCCTAAGATTAGACACCTAGTCAACTAAAAGCTAGGAGTTAATTAAAATATCTGGGGGACAAACTGGAGCAAAGTTAGGGGTGTTGGTGCACTTCCCAGAGAAACTGACACTTGGATGGGTGAGTGTTTTAATTAAATAATTAATCAAAAATATTTAATTATGCATGAAGCGACATGTGTCGCATGAGATTTTCCTTTATAAGGAAGGCTTGGGGAATGGGTAAAGGGCCCATAATTTGGACGATTGTCGTAATTTTCGAATGCCTCAAAGACTTGCTGCTATCTAAGGGTTGGCTGAGAAATCTTGGTGGGAAGGGAATCCCAAGCTGAATTTATGAAATATATGTGTGAACTCTACGACCCTAATAGCTCGGGGGTTTGGAAGGAAGTAGAGTACTTCCAGAGTGGTTGGGTGGTTAACCGAGGTGTCCATCGAAAATCGTGAGGAGATTGAAGTCGTGACCTTCTTTGGATCTGCATCAACTGCTGGAGCTCCTTTTATTACAGTGGATTTGGATCTGCGGCAAACACGAAATTCAACCTTTCTACCGGGACCACCATCATCACAGGTTCTTGTTGTTGAAATGATTTAAATTTTAATTCTGTTGAATAAACATTATGGATCTAGAATTTCTGAAAAATTCTGAATATGCTATTTCTTTGCTAAGATCTAATTTGTTTAGCTCACTGTCGAAATCATTAGATATATGTTTCACAAATCTAAATACGTTAGTTTCTTTTACTAAAGATCTCATTTTGGAATCTCGGAATTCGCACAATTTATTTTACTATAATTTAAACGAGATATGTTATGACTTGAGAAGGATCACGATTTAGCATTTCAGTCTAGATCGGCATGTCTGGTATTAAGTAGCATGCTAATATCATACTCAGATCGGCTATGCACTTTTAATGGCAGAGTTCGATCAGCCAGTACCGATCTAAATGATGATAACCAGAATATAGGTGCTTCAGTTTTAAACAATGATCTAAGTACTAAGTTCTAGGTTAATTTTTATATCCAGATCGGCTCTGCACCCTCTATTGTAGCGTTCGATCTTCATACTCGGATCGATTTATCAGCGAATGTCCAGATCGGCTCTGCACCCTCTATTGCAGCGTTCGATCTTCAGACCCGGATCAATTTATCAGCATTTTCCAGATCTATCATGATGTGTGTTTATAAAAATCGATCTCAGGATTCGATTTCATTTGAGGATCTCTGCGTCTTCTAATTGATCGACGATGGATCTCAACATCTTCCAGATCTATCTTGATGTGTGTTATAAAATCGATTCAGGATTTAAATTTTTGATTTGGGATCCGAACGATCTCCTGTGTATATTTTATACTGCCGATATCGGTGTGAATACGATTTGTGTTTTATATTTTAGATTCAGGGCAAGTATTTGTCGTGACAATTTCCCCAGATCATAGCGATTTCATGACTGTGATTTCTTATTGCTTAGATCGGAATTTAATTAAAACAGAATACGACCTTTAATTCTCTAAGAGTTAATGGTTATTTCTTATAATAAGATCTATCTATTAGACGGTAGTTAAATGAATTTAAATGCCTTATAACATATTTAATAAGTGATATTGTTTTAATCACATTGCTTTAGAATAGTTTCAAGCTTAGTCGATGTGTTTTATGGCCTCCACTTATAAACAGACTTACATGAATACCTGCTTGTATTAAGTTCTGTTTTAAATGGCGAATTTAATATTGCTATTATAAGTTTTATTAGAAGGTATAATAAATGAATTGAATTGCTCCTAACATTTATTTAATAGATGATCTAAGAATACACTTAATTACACTATAGTATTCGACTGAATTATAGTCGAAACGATATATAGTTTAAATTAAGGATGATGAAGAAATTAAATGTTTCATCACAATTTTATGAATATGTCTTTTAATTATAATTGAGGATGTTATTGCTGTTGATTATAATATTATTTGAAAATGATTTCGTTAAAATATATGTATATGTGTAATGTAATTGTCATTTCCTTATCATTGAAATATATATAAATGCTCATTGAAATATCTTTTTAATATTTAGTTAAATATTCATGTAAGGACTTCCTATAATAAGATGTATGTGAAAATTGGTTAATAGATGTGAGTTAAAGATGTGTACATGTCTTAAATGTAGGAGGTATCTAGAGAGGATAAAAATTTTGGGATTGAAAGACTAAATTATGAAAGTTGTGTCGGGTTATAGATAAATAAGTTATATGTATAACATTTGAATTATAGAATTGGAATGAGGAATTGAAATTAATCATATTTGTGATGAGTCTCAACTTGGTTATAAATATTATTTTTATATTTGAAAAATGATGTTATCTGATCGTTAACTATATTATGGACTTTTGGAAAATGACTTTCCTTCTAGAAGATTGTATTTATAGGGTGTAATAGGTTGTATGAATA
Organism: Larix kaempferi; assembly: GCA_027924585.1. Lineage (NCBI taxonomy): Eukaryota > Viridiplantae > Streptophyta > Pinopsida > Pinales > Pinaceae > Larix > Larix kaempferi. Next base: position 277,926 of record BSBM01001823.1, read on the forward strand.
ATTGTTTCAAGGTCGAAACCTGAATGTTTGGGCAGGGTTAAAATTTTTAGGATAACCAATTCTGATGAGTGTCATATTCACAAACTGCAAAAAAAAAAAAAAAAAACTTGCTCAACTTGATAGTCGCTACATATGTTTATTAAATAATAATTTTTTGTGTGTATATTAATTAGCTTAATGTTTATCCTTTGTTTAATAGCCAACCATCTTCACTTAAATTTGTTATAGATGTTTAAGCGATGGTTATATTTGTTTTATGTTTATATTAATTATTTTAAGGTTTATATTTTATTTAATAGCAAGCCATCTCCACAAAATTAAGTGGTTGGTTGTGCCTATCAATGTTCAATGGCCACTTTACTTGTGATTGTGTTAGTAAATAACAAATATAAAAGAATGTATATCTAGTACAGTGTACTGATAAAATAATCCATTTATATTATATGCAAAGGAGATATGAGTTCGAAAGTGAGGAATGCAAACCAAATCCATAATAAAAAAGAAAACCATATGCTTACAAAACCTCACCTACTTGGAACGGTCCATGATACTTGAGTTTTATAAATATTAATCCAAACTATAAATGGGTTAGAGAGTTCAACAATCAATACAAGGGGTTATAAGTAAACAAGCAACTAGTTGTTCCTATAAATTAATGATCGAAACTACCATAACTAACATTATTACAAACCTAGGAAAAAACCCATAGTTTGTATATCTCTTACAAACAAAAATGTTTCCATGTTTCATATATTCATATTGTTAACATAAAGTTCACTCAAGAGGTTTGAACTAACTATTTAAATTACAATCAGCGGTAAACTTGTAACCCCATACAAAAGATAATGAAAAAAAGTAAAGGATTAATCTACATGTGAAGAGTTACGGACTCGACTCAATCCAAGCTATGGATGATTCATTTAGTATTTATCAAACAGTTTCCATCGTACTTGTTTCCATATTGACCATTGTTAAGAACCAAAGGGGTTGGTTCCATTCACAACACCCATGAACATTAAAAAAAATTAGCAAGGAATGCGAGGAAACCTATATGGCAAAAACTCTGCAATAACCTCGAATAGTACCAAATCTATTTACCAAGTGCTTTAAGGGATAAAAGTAGTCGATCTAGATGGAAGAATGTGGATTCTTCTGCATCGATGTCACCTACACATAAAACCCAAATGTTGAAGCAGGAAACATATATAATATGTATAACCTTGGTATAAACAATATATCTAAGTATAGCTGTCTTTAGTTGGATGATATCTCCAATTTGTTTGCAAGGTGATATTCGACGGGTAAGAGAGAAGGACTTTGTTTACTTGTGATAGCTACAAAGTAAGCATCATGATCATGAAACCCTTTCATTTCATAGAGGAGAAATACACCACAAGAAAGTTCCATAACCAAAAAAAATGGGTCGAGCAAGATCCTTCCTTTTTAGTTACATCACTTTGGAAAGGACGTGAAGTTAAATTTTGTATACCAAATGATAGATGAGAAACATATCAAGTTTCAAGTTGATCACTTTTACCAACCCGCTTACACCTCAACAGTTAGACATTAAATGTGTAGGTACACACATCAAACATAACATTTAAATCTCGCAAGTGAATCGAGTTGTATATTCATAAACACCAATATTTTACTTAATACTATTATCCACCAATGTTTGTGACATGGTCAATATAGTATAGAATAATCACCTTAAACATATTAATATCATGCCCTAAAGGACCTTTCTTTTCTACAGTCCAAATAGTTGACAACTTCCATACCATTCCATAACCTTAATGAACTAATAATGGAAGGGTTAGGTATTTACTAGTGAAGGTATTCCCTCTAGCCTTGATACAAGGTACTAGTACTAATATTAATTACCCTCTAGCCTCTAGCCTCATTACAAGGAACCATCCCAGACATTAACTATGAAGATGTCACCACTGTTATAGGTCAAATATGCACTTCTCTGTGCATGATCACATTGCTCTGTCGATCACACAAAAGGACACCATGGATTGAAGAGCTAGGTTGGCCTAGATGACTTTGTGATGGTAGTACCCTTCAGCTGAGAAATTTACTGTTTATCCTGATTTCACCACATGTGCACTACTCTTACTCTAGTAAACCAGTGCACACCTCAAAAGATGTGTTGCTTTCCTCAAGGACAACTAGCGCACACTTTCCAAAAAGTTGCAAATACTTGTTGCAAAGCATGAAAGTTGCTCTCTTTGCGCTACTCTTGTTGTATGAAACCCGCGCACATCTTAAGATGAAATAAAAAAATATATTAAGATTACGAATTGGAATTAGTTGAAGCTAGTTCTGCAACTTCCCTAACCTCCCAATTCAACCACCTCTTGATTCCAACTGCCTACCTTGTCCCATAAATACAAGGAGGATCCATGAGAGGAGACTAGATAGAACAAACCTAGAGGAAAGGCCTTAAGTGCTGTTATGCTGGAGGAATTCCCAAGTCATTGTGAAGAGCAGGAGCCCAGGACTCGGTTGCAGAAGCATCTTGACCGATTAGGTATATTTGTACTGATTCATGTTTCTTTGACAATAAAAAGGTGGAAATACCCTTCGTGTCAAATCAAATATCTATTGGATTGTATGTTCATTTGGTTTAGTATCTAATTGTTGTTGATGTTTGATTGCTTTCAATATTCATCATATTTATTACAGTCAAGATACGCTAAGGAAGGTTTCCCTTGTGTTGCGGGTTCATCATAGCGAAAGATCAAGCGGAAGACCAAGCGAAAGCTAGGACCAATCGTCGATTAAAGGTGCATCTTTCGATATCTTGATCTCTTTCATTTGTAGAAACTAAATTCAATATAATGAATGTACTTACCTGTCAACCCCACCCAAGTTGGTAGTGTCTCTCCTCACTATAAGGTTTAAATCCTAAACAACAACCACGTCACCGTGTCAAGCCCCAATGAAATGTAGGATAAATATTGTTTTAAAAACAAAACTTTAATTTAAAAAAATCAAAATACAAATGTTTCAACCATAGAGTAAAAAATAATTTCATCGCAGCCCCCAAATTAATCTCTTTGTGTGATTCATATATGTCCATAGTCTAACACATAACAATATAAAGAGATTAAAATATATAAAAATTTAATAGTTTTAGATTCATTAATTAAGGAAATGAATCCAAACTTAATAAGGTTTTCTATAATAAAACAAACCCTTAAGGTCAAATTTGACTCGATCCGTGTATTAGAATGTTATAATTATTTTTAATTTCGAAAGTTCCACTTTAAAGCACAATCAAACGAAGATTGACGGTATGATTACTTTGGTGGAATATTTTTGGTTTGTTATATGTTAATTCTTGTTCTTGTTCTTCCATTACTTTGTAGTGGAAATGCGATGCATAGTTATGTTAAGACTCTTAAAATGCAAAATCAAATAACATTAATAATTCAAAAAAATCAAAATGTAACATTCTTTCAATTTTCGTCATCATGTGACATCTACAAACTTGAAAGTAATAATTAATACTTGAGGCATAGTTAACACTAATGTAATGCATAGGTGAAAATGATTTGGAAAAAGAAAAAGAAAAAGAAAACACTAATTGAGTGATCCCTATTCTTCATTGTCATTTTCTGGTGCATATTAAGATTTTGTTTTTTAAGTAATGTCTTGTAAATTACATTAATTTATTTTTATTTATTTTATTTATTTATATATAGTTTATTATATATTCTCATTCCTACGACATAGGATATGTTATCTAAATTAAATTGTTTCTTTTCATCCATGTAAATGGGAAAAATAATTTACTTCACATTAGTAATCTATTAGTAATCCATGAACTTATTTGGTGTATTTAATTATATAATATCATATTTTAAATCTTATTTTCTATATTTGTTCTATTTAATAATATATATAATATATTTTCTTTTAAGAAATTATAAGTTCAAATATTAATAAAATAGATCCTATACAAATTATTATTTTAAAAAAATAATTTTTCTAATCAAAGAGTTTTTCCCGGATGCGGGTGCTAGCTTCAGGAAAACGGGACAGGGTCACATCCACATGACACCTGGCCCCAGGCTCTCAACACGTTCCCCTGTTGACGTAAGCAATGCGACGTCAAGGAGTTAGGCTATTTATTATGTCTGTCCTCAACGTCGTCTCATCCTCCCTGGACACCATTACGATGGACCTTAGGTGTGCGAAACTCAGGCTCATGGCTCTAGATACATGACTCCTTTCATCCTACTCGATGCAGCTCACTTTCCAAGTGATGCTCCAAGCTCCTTATACTCTCGGCTCCAAGCTTTCAGTGCTCCATGCTTTTAGTGCTCTCAACTCTAGGCATACTCACTCCTACGCCTGCTCCACCTTTTCGATGACCATTATGGGTAGAACCAAGTGGGCCAAGACCAAGAACAAGAAGAGTGAGAACACTTTGGAGGAGAATCCCATGAGGAAGGGATATGGTCTCGAAGTCTCCATTCCAATTCGTCTGCTGCTGGATAACTGGGAGGCCAAAATCATTGCAGACATCATGGCTATGGGAAATCCATAGCTGATTTGGGACCCATACTGGCTCGTAAAGAATATGATGGGACAACTGATGGAGGATATGCAGTCGAATTGGGCCTCTACATGCCATGCCACCTAGTCCCTATGTGCAACTCTGCCTAACTCATTGTCCACTCTCGGCACCCTGGAGAATACGCACTGCTAGGAGTCTTACGAACCCACTCGACCCTTCTACCGTGACATCCGCTCTGGGAGCACCACCCTTGGAGCCACCTCGCCTGCAGCCAGATCTGAAATCCCCTGCGCCACTCTGACTACTCCGCTCGGCTTGGACACGCACAACCCAGGTGGCAATTCTTTCGTCCATGACGCGCAACAGAGACCCTCTGATTGGAAAGGAAAGGCCACAAGCCTCCTTCCCCATACCCAGCTCCTTGGGCCCAATCTTGGCAATGCATACTCGGAACGAGCCGACTGGATTTGTCCCAGTCGTTCCTAGAAAGACCACTCCACTACTCGTCAAGCACCCAGCTCACGTCACTCGCCAGCTAGTGAAAGCCACGTCGATTCGTGGGACAGCTACTTCAACTCCGAGGACTGCTGCACCGATTTCTGCAAATGGCTGGAAGGACAATGCTAGATACAGCTTCCCTATCCTAGAGGAATGCCTTTAGCAACTGGTTAACAAGGTTTTTTTGTTCTCTCTTGTATTTTTTTGCCTTATCTAGATATGCATAGGTTTTTGTATGCCTCTACGGCTATGAACTCTCTACATTTCCACCAAGATCTCCCCACTATGGACAGGGTTTTTTGTATTGCACTATTTTGATTTTCCACAACACTTTTGATAAATATGGTTGGCGCCTCTAGGTAAGACTACCGATGACTGTAACTCTTACTGTACTTCTATTAAACTAATATAATTTGCAGCTTTTCAAAAAAAAATTAACATATTACTAAATACTTATGTTAAACTTAAATTATTATTATTATTGTAATTTTTTTTTTTTAAATTGTATTATATATATATTACAAAACATTTTTAAAAATAAAATAAAATAATTACAATAATAATAAAATATATATATATATATATAAAATCAAAAGTTTTGTGCTAAAGAAAGCTCTTGTGCATAGGAAAAGCACGAATTAATTCTCAAAAACATGGATATTCTCTAAGAAAATACAAAATTATATATTTTGAATTACCTTGCATCTTAAAACATCAAAATTTGAGGATCGATTAGTTCCGAGAGTCTTAGTTAATTTTGTAAGTTATAGTTGGTTCTCTTGGAATTCTATTTGGATTCATTGACTAGTATTTGGATTTATTGATTAGTTAAGGAAAAGAATCCAAACTCAATAAATTAGTTATGGAAAATTATCAAAGTGTTCGTTCTTCCAGAAGGAGATTCATTATCTTGGACACATCATATCTAGCGAAGGGATAGTTGTAGATCAAGCCAAGATTGAAGCCATTTGGGACTGGCCGGCACCCACAAACATATATGAGGTACGAAGCTTTATGGGGCTTGCTGGGTATTATAGACGTTTTGTGGAAGGATTCTATAGAGTAGCAGGACCTATTACTGAATTGCAAAAGAAGAACCGTCCTTTCATTTGGATGGAGAAATGTGAAGAGGCCTTTGTTAAATTAAAAGAATTACTGACTACGGCACCAATCTTAAGAGTTCTTGATATGGATAAACATTTCCTGGTGTGCACGGATGCTTCAAAGGATGGTGTTGGTTGTGTACTGATGCAAGATGGAAGAGTAATTGCGTATACATCCAGAAGACTTAGGACGCATGAAGAGAACTATGCAACCCATGATATGGAGATGACTGCAGTGATGCATGCTTTGAGGTTATGGAAACACTTTCTAGTAGGGAGAAAGTTTGAATTAAAGACTGGCCATTGTGGCTTACAACACATCTTCACTCAAAGCGACCTTAATGCAAGACAGAGAAGATGGTCGGAAGTACTCAGTGAGTACGACTTCGACATAACTTATGTGAAAGGGACCTTAAACAAAGTGGCAGATGCACTTAGTCGTAGACCCAGGATATTCTCTGTCATACCATTAAAGACCAACTTAAGAGAAAAGATCTTGACACTGCAACAGAAGGACACATGGTATAATGAAGTAAAAGCTGAGTTGGAGAATGAACAGATGAGGATACCCAAGTTTGAAGGGTACTCTTTGGACATGGATGGTTTATTACGGTATAACCGTCACATGTATGTTCCTGATAATGAAGAAATTCGAGGTTTAATATTGTCTGAGGCTCACCGAGCCGTCTATAGAGCACATCCTGGAATAAAAAATATGTATGCAAATTTGAAACCTTTTTTCTTTTGGCATGGTATGAAGAGGGATGTGGTAAGCTTTGTGGCAAAGTGTATGGAGTGATAGATGGTAAAGGAGGAACATCGACACCCAGCCGGATTACTGCAACCACATGCAATCCCAAAATCAAAATGGGAGGTTATTTCTATGGATTTTATAGTTGGTTTTCCCTTAACCAACAACAGACATGACACAATTTTTGTGGTCGTTGACACTCTTACCAAGAGTGTGCATTTCCTACCGATTAAGAACACGTATCAAGCTCCATAGATAGCCCGAGTCTTCATTAATGAAGTAGTAAGACTACATGGAATTCCGAAGAAAATTATTTCTGATAGAGGATCAGTATTTACTGGAAGGTTTTGGACAAGCTTTTAAGAAGCTCTTGGTACTCAACTTAACTTTAGCACTGCCTACCACCCTAAAACGGACGGACAAACGGAAAGAGTGAACCAATTATTGGAGGACATGCTAAGAATGTATGTAATGGATCAACAGAAGAAGTGGGAAGAATATTTACCCTTGGTAGAATTTGCATACAACAACAGTTATCAGAGTTCTATTCAGATGGCTCCATTTGAATTTCTCTATGGGAGACCTTGTAGGACTCCCATAAGTTGGGATATACTGGAGGATAGGACATTACTTGGTCCTGAGGTAATACAAGAGATGGAAGACCATATGGTCACGACTCATGCTCGACTAAAGGAAGCACATGATCGCCAAAAGAGCTATGCGGATGCACACGGGACTGATCGTAACTACGAAATTGGGGATAGGGTATTTCTACAGGTAAAACCATAGAAGAGTTCTATAAAGTTTGGAAAGGGAGCCAAATTGTCACCTAGGTTTGTAGGACCCTTTAGGATTTCATAATGGATAGGACCGGTTGCCTATCGTCTTAACTTGCCGTCATCATTAAGTAGAATTCATAATGTTTTTCATATTTCTGTATTGCGCCACTATGTTCCCGATACTTCACATATCATTGAATTGAGCAATGTGCAGATAACGGATGATGGGGCCATGATGGCCGAACCGATCCGGATTTTAGACCAGTGAACGTAGAAACTTAGGAACCGTGTGATTGATCAATTCAAAGTGCAGTGGGATAGCCATAGTCCAAGCTCTGTGACTTGGGAGGATGCAACTGAGATGCGTCGTAGTTTTCCATTTTTATTCTAAACTTCGGGACGAAGTTCTAAATAAGTACGGGTGTATGTAATGCCCCTAGACTTTTGTAGACATTGAGGGCACCTGCTGAGTGACCCAGCCAATTGAAACATTAATTAAATAAACTTTTGGCCTTATTTTTGAGTATGTGTATCTGAACTGTTGATGTAAATGAATAATTGCATATGTTAAACGATTAGCTATGACTATGGAAAATTATGTTGATGGATAATGCTTAGCGACTAGCTATACGGTGATCATGTAATTGTCGACGAAATGTATATTTGATTGGATGAATGAACAGTTTGAATAAATTATAAATGTTTAACAATACTAGATTTAGAAATCAGATGATGATTATTGAGAACAATGCTACTAATAACTTGTTGTGAGAAGTGTGTGTAGAAACAAGTGAGACGGTTCACCAACGGACACACAAAGGAACATGAAGGGTCATAGAGTACGGGTAAATCACACACAAGGGGAGCGACGACGATGTCGACTTCCGACAAGAATACCACGCATGAGCAGATAAGCACTGATCTGCTTGCTCAAGAGGAATGCGTGAGGGCGTACGAGGTGGGCCACAACGGAGCTAGTCACGTATGAGTTGAGGGGCGTGCAGTGAGAACAGACTCACTCCTTAGCGCCATTAGTCCCTATATAGCATGTAGACGGAGGATGGATGGTAACGATTCCTAAAATCCCTACAAGAGTTCCCGCAAGTCAAAACGGAAAGATGGTGGAAGAAGGACCCGACGATGCAGTACCCTGTCGAGAACGGAAAGAATGGACGCAAGGACCCAACGATGCGATACCATGCCAAGGAATGGAAACCATGGATGACTGGACCTGATGGAGTGGTGCCATGTCAGGGAATTAAAATTAAGGAACTAGGAGCCCAACGGCGCGGCACCGTGATCCTAGTGAGTTTGATTGTTAAATTTAACTGCATAAAAACTTATGAGAATAACTCTAGATTATTACTTAGCAAATGCATAAAAATAATTTAGGCATTTGCACATGAATAGTTATTTTTGTTGAGCATTTAAAATAATAGAAACCATTATTTAGGAGCAAAATAGAATCCTAAGATTAGACACCTAGTCAACTAAAAGCTAGGAGTTAATTAAAATATCTGGGGGACAAACTAGAGCAAAGTTAGGGGTGTTGGTGCACTTCCCAGAGAAACTGACACTTGGATGGGTGAGTGTTTTAATTAAATAATTAATTAAAAATATTTAATTATGCATGAAGCGACATGTGTCGCATGAGATTTTCCTTTATAAGGAATGCTTGGGGAATGGGTAAAGGGCCCATAATTTGGACGATTGTCGTAATTTTCGAATGCCTCAAAGACTTGCTGCTATCTAAGGGTTGGCTGAGAAATCTTGGTGGGAAGGGAAGCCCAAGCTGAATTTCTGAAATATATGTGTGAACTCTACGACCCTAATAGCTCGGGGGTCTAGAAGGAAGTAGAGTACTTCCATAGTGGTTGGGTGGTTAACCGAGGTGTCCATCGGAAATCGTGAGGAGATTGAAGTCGTGACCTTCTTTGGATCTGCATCAACTACTGGAGCTCCTTTTATTACAGTGGATTTGGATCTGCGGCAAACACGAAATTCAACCTTTCTACCGGGACCACCATCATCACAGGTTCTTGTTGTTGAAATGATTTAAATTTTAATTCTGTTGAATAAACATTATGGATCTAGAATTTCTGAAAATTTTTGAATATGCCATTTCTTTGCTAAGATCTAATTTGTTTAGCTCACTGTCGAAAGCATTAGATCTCTGTTTCACAAATCTAAATACGTTAGTTTCTTTTACTAAAGATCTCATTTTGGAATCTCGGAATTCACACAATTTATTTTACTATAATTTAAACGAGATATGTTATGACTTGAGAAGGATCACGATTTAGCATTTCAGTCCAGATCGGCATGTCTGGTATTAAGTAGCATGCTAATATCATACTCAGATCGGCTATGCACTTTTAATGGCAAAGTTCGATCAGCCAGTACCGATCTAAATGATGATAACCAAAATATAGGTGCTTCAGTTTTAAACAGTGATCTAAGTACTAAGTTCTAGGTTAATTTTTATATCCAGATCGGCTCTGCACCCTCTATTGTAGCGTTCGATCTTCAGACTCGGATCAATTTATCAGCGAATGTCCAGATCAGCTCTGCACCCTCTATTGCAGCGTTCGATCTTCAGACTCGGATCAATTTATCAGCATTTTCTAGATCTATCATGATGTGTGTTTATAAAAATCGATCTCAGGATTCGATTTCATTTGAGGATCTCTGCGTCTTCTAATTGATCAATGATGGATCTCAACATCTTCCAGATCTTTCTTGATGTGTGTTATAAAATTGATTCAGGATTTAAATTTTTGATTTGGGATCCGAACGATCTCCTGTGTATATTTTATACTGCCGATCTCGGTGTGAATACGATTTGTGTTTTATATTTTAGATTCAGGGCAAGTATCTGTCGTGACAATTTCCCCAGATCATAGCGATTTCATGACTGCGATTTCTTATTGCTTAGATCGGAATTTAATTAAAACAGAATACGACCTTTAATTCTCTAAGAGTTAATGGTTATTTCTTATAATAAGATCTATCTATTAGACGGTAGTTAAATGAATTTAAATGCATTATAACATATTTAATAAGTGATATTGTTTTAATCAAATTGCTTTAGAATAGTTTCAAGCTTAGTCGATGTGTTTTATGGCCTCCACTTATAAACAGACTTACATGAATACCTGCTTGTATTAAGTTCTGTTTTAAATGGTGAATTTATTATTGCTATTATAAGTTTTATTAGAAGGTATAATAAATGAATTGAATTGCTCCTAATGTTTATTTAATAGATGATCTAAGAATACACTTAATTACACTATAGTATTCGACTGAATTATAGTCGAAACGATATATAGTTTAAATTAAGGATGATGAAGAAATTAAATGTTTCATCACAATTTTATGAATATGTCTTTTAATTATAATTGAGGATGTTATTGCTATTGATTATAATATTATTTGAAAATGATTTCGTTAAAATATATGTATATGTGTAATGTAATTGTCATTTCCTTATCATTGAAATATATATAAATGCTCATTGAAATATCTTTTTAATATTTAGTTAAATATTCATGTAAGGACTTCCTATAATAAGATGTATGTGAAAATTGGTTAATAGATATGAGTTAAAGATGTGTACATGTCTTAAATGTAGGAGGTATCTAGAGAGGATTAAAATTTTGGGATTGAAAGACTAAATTATGAAAGTTGTGTCGGGTTATAGATAAATAAGTTATATGTATAACATTTGAATTATAGAATTGGAATGAGGAATTGAAATTAATCATATTTGTGATGAGTCTCAACTTGGTTATAAATATTATTTTTATATTTGAAAAATGATGTTATCTAATCGTTAACTATATTATGGACTTTTGGAAAATGACTTTCCTTCTAGAAGATTGTATTTATAGGGTGTAATAGGTTGTATGAATAATTGTTTCAAGGTCGAAACCTGAATGTTTGGGCAGGGTTAAAATTTTTAGGATAACCAATTCTGATGAGTGTCATATTCACGAACTGCAAAAAAAAAAAAAAAAAAACTTGCTCAACTTGATAGTCGCTACATATGTTTATTAAATAATAATTTTTTGTGTGTATATTAATTAGCTTAATGTTTATCCTTTGTTTAATAGCCAACCATCTTCACTTAAATTTGTTATAGATGTTTAAGCGATGGTTATATTTGTTTTATGTTTATATTAACTAGTTTAATGTTTATATTAATTATTTTAAGGTTGATATTTTATTTAATAGCAAGCCATCTCCACAAAATTAAGTGGTTGGTTGTGCCTATCGATGTTCAATGGCCACTTTACTTGTGATTGTGTTAGTAAATAACAAATATAAAAGAATGTATATCTAGTACAGTGTACTGATAAAATAATCCATTTATATTATATGCAAAGGAGATATGAGTTCGAAAGTGAGGAATGCAAACCAAATCCATAATAAAAAAGAAAACCATATGCTTACAAAACCTCACCTACTTGGAACGGTCCATGATACTTGAGTTTTATAAATATTAATCCAAACTATAAATGGGTTAGAGAGTTCAACAATCAATACAAGGGGTTATAAGTAAACAAGCAACTAGTTGTTCCTATAAATTAATGATCGAAACTACCATAACTAACATTATTACAAACCTAGGAAAAAACCCATAGTTTGTATATCTCTTACAAACAAAAATGTTTCCATGTTTCATATATTCATATTGTTAACATAAAGTTCACTCAAGAGGTTTGAACTTACTATTTAAATTACAATCAGCGGTAAACATGTAACCCCATACAAAAGATAATGAAAAAAAGTAAAGGATTAATCTACATGTGAAGAGTTACGGACTCGACTCAATCCAAGCTATGGATGATTCATTTAGTATTTATCAAACAGTTTCCATCGTACTTGTTTCCATATTGACCATTGTTAAGAACCAAAGGGGTTGGTTCCATTCACAACACCCATGAACATTAAAAAAAATTAGCAAGGAATGCGAGGAAACTTATATGGCAAAAACTCTGCAATAACCTCGAATAGTACCAAATCTATTTACCAAGTGCTTTAAGGGATAAAAGTAGTCGATCTAGATGGAAGAATGTGGATTCTTCTGCATCGATGTCACCTACACATAAAACCCAAATGTTGAAGCAGGAAACATATATAATATGTATAACCTTGGTATAAACAATATATCTAAGTATAGCTGTCTTTAGTTGGATGATATCTCCAATTTGTTTGCAAGGTGATATTCGACGGGTAAGAGAGAAGGACTTTGTTTACTTGTGATAGCTACAAAGTAAGCATCATGATCATGAAACCCTTTCATTTCATAGAGGAGAAATACACCACAAGAAAGTTCCATAACAAAAAAAAATGGGTCGAGCAAGATCCTTCCTTTTTAGTTACATCACTTTGGAAAGGACGTGAAGTTAAATTTTGTATACCAAATGATAGATGAGAAACATATCAAGTTTCGAGTTGATCACTTTTACCAACCCGCTTACACCTCAACAGTTAGACATTAAATGTGTAGGTACACACATCAAACATAACATTTAAATCTCGCAAGTGAATCGAGTTGTATATTCATAAACACCAATATTTTACTTAATACTATTATCCACCAATGTTTGTGACATGGTCAATATAGTATAGAATAATCACCTTAAACATATTAATATCATGCCCTAAAGGACCTTTCTTTTCTACAGTCCAAATAGTTGACAACTTCCATACCATTCCATAACCTTAATGAACTAATAATGGAAGGGTTAGGTATTTACTAGTGAAGGTATTCCCTCTAGCCTTGATACAAGGTACTAGTACTAATATTAATTACCCTCTAGCCTCTAGCCTCATTACAAGGAACCATCCCAAACATTAACTATGAAGATGTCACCACTGTTATAGGTCAAATATGCACTTCTCCGTCCATGATCACATTGCTCTGTCGATCACACAAAAGGACACCATGGATTGAAGAGCTAGGTTGACCTAGATGACTTTGTGATGGTAGTACCCTTCAGCTGAGAAATTTACTGTTTATCCTGATTTCACCACATGTGCACTACTCTTACTCTAGTAAACCAGTGCACACCTCAAAAGATGCGTTGCTTTCCTCAAGGACAACCAGCGCACACTTTCCAAAAAGTTGCAAATACTTGTTGCAAAGCATGAAAGTTGCTCTCTTTGCGCTACTCTTGTTGTATGAAACCCGTGCACATCTTAAGATGAAATCAAAAAATATATTAAGATTACGAATTGGAATTAGTTGAAGCTAGTTCTGCAACTTCCCTAACCTCCCAATTCAACCACCTCTTGATTCCAACTGCCTACCTTGTCCCATAAATACAAGGAGGATCCATGAGAGGAGACTAGATAGAACAAACCTAGAGGAAAGGCCTTAAGTGCTGTTATGCTGGAGGAATTCCCAAGTCATTGTGAAGAGCAGGAGCCCAGGACTCGGTTGCAGAAGCATCTTGACCGATTAGGTATATTTGTACTGATTCATGTTTCTTTGACAATAAAAAGGTGGAAATACCCCTCGTGTCAAATCAAATATCTATTGGATTGTATGTTCATTTGGTTTAGTATCTAATTGTTGTTGATGTTTGATTGCTTTCAATATTCATCATATTTATTACAGTCAAGATACGCTAAGGAAGGTTTCCCTTGTGTTGCGGGTTCATCATAGCGAAAGATCAAGCGGAAGACCAAGCGAAAGCTAGGACCAATCGTCGATTAAAGGTGCATCTTTCGATATCTTGATCTCTTTCATTTGTAGAAACTAAATTCAATATAATGAATGTACTTACCTGTCAACTCCGCCCAAGTTGGTAGTGTCTCTCCTCACTATAAGGTTTAAATCCTGAACAACAACCACGTCACCGTGTCAAGCCCCAATGAAATGTAGAATAAATATTGTTTTAAAAACAAAACTTTAATTTAAAAAAATCAAAATACAAATGTTTCAACCATAGAGTAAAAAATAATTTCATTGCAGCCCCCAAATTAATCTCTTTGAGTGATTCATATATGTCCATAGTCTAACACATAACAATATAAAGAGATTAAAATATATAAAAATTTAATAGTTTTAGATTCATTGATTAAGGAAATGAATCCAAACTTAATAAGGTTTTCTATAATAAAACAAACCCTTAATGTCAAATTTGACTCGATCCGTGTATTAGAATGTTATAATTATTTTTAATTTCGAAAGTTCCACTTTAAAGCACAATCAAACGAAGATTGACGGTATGATTACTTTGGTGGAATATTATTGGTTTGTTATATGTTAATTCTTGTTCTTGTTCTTCCATTACTTTGTAGTGGAAATTCGATGCATAGTTATGTTAAGACTCTTAAAATGCAAAATCAAATAACATTAATAATTCAAAAAAATCAAAATGTAACATTCTTTCAATTTTCGTCATCATGTGACATTAATACTTGAGGCATAGTTAACACTAATGTAATGCATAGGTGAAAATGATTTGGAAAAAGAAAAAGAAAACGAAAACACTAATTGAGTGATCCCTATTCTTCATTGTCATTTTCTGGTGCATATTAAGATTTTGTTTTTTAAGTAATGTCTTGTAAATTACTTTAATTTATTTTTATTTATTTTATTTATTTATAGTTTATTATATATTCTCATTCCTACGACATAGGATATGTTATCCAAATTAAATTGTTTCTTTTCATCCATGTAAATGGGAAAAATAATTTACTTCACATTAGTAATCTATTAGTAATCCATGAACTTATTTGGTGTATTTAATTATATAATATCATATTTTAAATCTTATTTTCTATATTTGTTCTATTTAATAATATATATAATATATTTTCTTTTAAGAAATTATAAGTTCAAATATTAATAAAATAGATCCTATACAAATTATTATTTAAAAAAAATAATTTTTCTAATCAAAGAGTTTTTCCCGGATGCGGGTGCTAGCTCCAGGAAGACGGGACAGGGTCACATCCACATGACACCTGGCCCCAGGCTCTCAACACGTTCCCCTGTTGACGTAAGCAATGCGATGTCAAGGAGTTAGGTTATTTATTATGTCTGTCCTCAACGTCGTCTCATCCTCCCTGGACACCATTACGATGGACCTTAGGTGTGCGAAACTCAGGCTCATGGCTCTAGATACATGACTCCCTTCATCCTACTCGATGCAACTCACTTTCCAAGTGATGCTCCAAGCTCCTTATACTCTCGGCTCCAAGCTTTCAGTGCTCCATGCTTTTAGTGCTCTCAACTCCAGGCATACTCACTCCTACGCCTGCTCCACCTTTTCGATGACCATTATGGGTAGAACCAAGGGGGCCAAGACCAAGAACAAGAAGAGTGAGAACACTTTGGAGGAGAATCCCATGAGGAAGGGATATGGTCTCGAAGTCTCCATTCCAATTCGTCTGCTGCTGGATAACTGGGAGGCCAAAATCATTGCAGACATCATGGCTATGGGAAATCCATAGCTGATTTGGGGCCCATACTGGCTCGTAAAGAATATGATGGGGCAACTGATGGAGGATATGCAGTCGAATTGGGCTTCTACATGCCATGCCACCTAGTCCCTATGTGCAACTCTGCCCAACTCGTTGTCCACTCTCGGCACCCTGGAGAATACGCACTGCTAGGAGTCTTACGAACCCACTCGACCCTTCTACCGTGACATTCGCTCTGGGAGCACCACCCTTGGAGCCACCTCGCCTGCAGCTAGAGCTGAAATCCCCTACGCCACTCTAACTACTCCGCTCGGCTTGGACACGCACAACCCAGGTGGCAATTCTTTCATCCATGACGCGCAACAGAGACCCTCTGATTGGAAAGGAAAGGCCACAAGCCTCCTTCCCCATACCCAGCTCCTTGGGCCCAATCTTGGCAAAGCGTACTCGGAACGAGCCGACTGGATTTGTCCCAGTCGTTCCTAGAAAGACCACTCCACTACTCGTCAAGCACCCAGCTCACATCACTCGCCAGCTAGTGAAAGCCACGTCGATTCGTGGGACAGCTACTTCAACTCCGAGGACTGCTGCACCAATTTCTGCAAATGGCTGGAAGGACAATGCTACATACAGTTTCCCTATCCTGGAGGAATGCCTTTAGCAACTGGTTAACAAGGTTTTTTTGTTCTCTCTTGTATTTTTTTGCCTTATCTAGATATGCATAGGTTTTTGTATGCCTCTACGGCTTTGAACTCTCTACATTTCCACCAAGATCTCCCCACTATGGACACAGGTTTTTTGTATTGCACTATTTTGATTTTCCACAGCACTTTTGATAAATATGGTTGGCGCCTCTGGGTAAGACTACCGATGACTGTAACTCTTACTGTACTTCTATTAAACTAATATAATTTGCAGCTTTTCAAAAAAAAATTAACATATTACTAAATACTTATGTTAAACTTAAATTATTATTATTATTGTAATTATTTTATTTTATTTTTAATTGTATTATATATATATATATATATATATATATATATATATTACAAAACATTTTTAAAAATAAAATAAAATAATTACAATAATAATAAAATATATATATATAAAATCAAAAGTTTTGTGCTAAAGAAAGCTCTTGTGCATAGGAAAAGCACGAATTAATTCTCAAAAACATGGATATTCTCTAAGAAAATACAAACTTATATATTTTGAATTACCTTGCATCTTAAAACATCAAAATTTGAGGATCGATTAGTTCCGAGAGTCTTAGTTAATTTTGTAAGTTATAGTTGGTTCTCTTGGAATTCTATTTGGATTCATTGACTAGTATTTGGATTTATTGATTAGTTAAGGAAAAGAATCCAAACTCAATAAATTCGTTAACGTCAAACTTGACTGGATCAGTGTTTCGAGAATGTTGAAATATTTTAATTACAATCAACTTTTATTGTTTTCTTAATCTCAATTTTAAATTTCTTTAAGTTTAATTTTAAAATCTAATCAAACCACGATTAAAGATATAGTTATAAAACATTGTAAAATTAAATTTTAAAAGTACGGTTGTAGTTTTCGACGACTTCTCGCAAGATGATGGCAGTATATATCTGGGCGATGGTTTTTATATTTCTGAGGAGCGGATTTTATATTTCTAAGGAAGGATTTTATATTTTTGGATGATTTCCTTTAAAGCCGTTGTTTGGTAATGAGGGCGGTGAATTGTTATTTGTTTTTCCAATCCAATTAATTAACGGGTCTGCTCTCCTCTCCGTTCATGCATCACGAGGGCTGCGTTTCCTTCTTTTTAGCATAGGATGCTATGTATAGGTGTGGTCTGCTCCAGTTTATCATTGTTACTTGTGAAACCTGAGACTTGAGAGGGAGGTCTGGTGTGGTTTTGGTTTAGAGCGTGGGACCTGAGAGGGGGGCCGATGATTTTCGTGGAGTCATAGAATTGCATATGTTAGTTGGACACATCGCTGGACTGGTACTATTTCCTACTTCTTGAAATATATATTAATGGGTAAGCAATTCAAACACATGAAAATTCAATGCGGCTCCGCTTTCCTCAAGGACAACCAGTGCACACTTTCCAAAAAGTTGCAAACACTTGTTGCAAAGCATGAACGTTGCTCTCTGTGCGCTACTCTTGTTGTATGAAACTCACGCACATATTAAGATGAAATCAAAAAATATATTAAGATTACGAATTGGGATTAGTTGAAGTTGGTTCTGCAACTTCCCCAACCTCCCAATTGAACCACCTCTCGATTCCAACTGCCTACCTTGTCCGATAAATACAAGGAGGATCCATGAGAGGAGACTAGATAGAACAAACCTAGAAGAAAGGCCTTAAGTGTTGTTATGTTGGAGGAAATCCCAAGTCATTGTGAAGGGCAGGATCCCAAGTCTTGGTTGCAGAAGCATCTTGACCGACCAGGTATATTTGTACTGATTCATGTTTCTTTGACAATAAAAAGGTGGAAATACCCTTCCCGTCCCAAATCGAATATCTATTGGATTGTATATTCATTTGGTTTAGTATCTAATTGTTGTTGATGTTTGATTTCTTTCAATATTCATCATATTTATTACAATCAAGATACGCTGAGGAAGGTTTCCTTTGCGTTGCAGGTTCATCATAGTGAAAGATCAAGCGGAAGACCAACCGAAAGCTAGGACCAGCCGTCGATTAAAGGTGCATCTTTCGATATCTTGATCTCTTTCATTTGTAGAAACTAAATGCAATATAATGAATGTATTTACCTCTCAACCCCGCCCAAGTTGGTAGTGTCTCTCCTCAGTATAAGGTTTAAATCCTGAACAACAACCACGTCACCATGTCTCTGTGTCTGCCCCAATGAAATGTAAGATAAATATTGTTTTAAAAACAAAACTTTAATTTAAAAGATTTACGGTATGATTACTTTGGTGGAATCTTATTGGTTTGTTATATGTTAATTCTCGTTCTTGTTCCTCCATTACTTTGTAGTGGAAATGTGATGCATAGTTATGTTAAGACTCTTAAAATGCAAAATCAAATAACATTAATAATTAAAAAAAAATGTAACATTCTTTCAATTTTCGTCATCATGTGACATCTACAAACTTGAAAGTAATAATTAATACTTGAGGCATAGTTAACACTAATGTAATGCATAGGTGAAAATGATTTGGAAAAAGAAAAAGAAAACGAAAACACTAAATGAGTGATCCCTATTCTTCATTGTCATTTTCTAGTGCATATTAAGATTTTGTTTTTTAAGTTATGTCCTGTAAATTACTTTAATTTATTTTTATTTCATTTATTTATTGTTTATTATATTTTCTCATTCCTATGGCATAGAATATGTTATCCAAATTAAATTGTTTCTTTTCATCCATATAAATGGGAAAAATAATTTACTTCACATTAGTAATCCATTAGTAATAAATGAACTTATTTGGTGTATTTAATTATATAATATCATATTTTAAATTTTATTTTTTATATTTGTTCTATTTAATAATATATGTATATATATATATATATTATATTTTCTTTTAAAAAATTATAAGTTCAAATATTAATAAAATAGATCCTATACAAATTACTATTTTAAAAAAATCATTTTTCTAATTAAAGAGTTTTTCCTGGATGCGGGTGCTAGTTTCAGGAAGACGGGATAGGGTCACATCGACATGACACCTAGCCTCAGGCTCTCAACACGTTCTCGTGTTGACGTAAGCAATGCGACGTCAAGGAGTTAGGCTATTTATTATGTCTGTCCTCAACGTCGTCTCATCCTCCCTAGACACCATGACGATGGACCTTGGGCATGCGAAACTGAAGCTCATGGCTCTAGATACAGGACTCTCTTCATCCTACTGGATGCGGCTCACTTTCCCAGTGATGCTCAAGGCTCCTTATACTCTTGGCTCCAAGCTTTCAGCGCTCCATGCTTTCAGTGCTCTCAACTCCAGGCATACTCACTCTTGCGCCTGCTGCACCTTTTCGACGACCATTATGGGTAGAACCAAGGGGGCCAAGACCAAGAACAAGAAGAGTGAGAACACTCCGGAGGAGAATCCCATGAGGAAGGGATATGGTCCCGAAGTCTCCATTCCAATTCGTTTGCTGCTGGATAACTGGGAGGCCAGAATCATTGCAGACACCATGGCCATGGGAAATCCATAGCTGATTTGGGACCCATATTGGCTCGTAAAGAATATGATGGGGCAATTGATGGAGGATATGCAGTCGAATTGGGCCTCTACATCCAAGATAGACATATCGACATCAATTTTATTTCTTCCAAGAGCCCTTCAAACAAGACAACCACAACATGGACCCATGCCCATATGCAGTTTGGTTTAGAATCTGAATTGTGTCCTAGCTCTACATATTTGCCAATTTAGTCTTCGATATACCTCAGGATTTCTTCACATCGGAAAGCCAAGGGAAGCCAAGGGAAGCCAAGGGATAGAAAAATGGACGAAACTTTCTAAGTCTAGATCAACTCCCTACGTGGGTCAAAATCCACCCTCCATTCCTACAATACTAAACGAGATGGCCCCCAACACCGATTTTGTCCCATGAAATTCCCCACATCCTTGCTAGAGCAGAGGATGAAGCATAACTACCATCTTGCTAGGACATGGAAAACTAGCATATATCCCAACAACTCTACCCAATTTTCACCAAGCCAATCTTTGAGGGTAGCCGAACAGTTGAGTTTTCCATTTAATCGCCCCACAACTACTCTTCCCAAGAACTTGAGCACTTCCTCAATTTTAATGTCTAGATCAACTACCATCCTCACCTTATCTTTGTGGGGACATATACAATATTTCTTCTTTGGTTTACCTTTAGAACCTGTGGCCTTGCTGCACAACTTCTCACCAAGCTGGAGATTAATTACATCCATAACATCAAAAGAACCCTTGGTGGATGATTGACCTTGCCTTGGAGAAACATTAAAAGCCTAGTGTTATGTCTAAACAACTTTTTCCCAAAAAAATGACGCTTCTCAAAGTGTCCTTTGGTCACTCATACCCATCACCTTGCATGGATTCAAGTCGTGAATTTACATTCAAAACAATATCTAAAATCAAACCATGTGAAAAATAAACTTAAAATCAAAACGAAAGATATGTAAATTTTATAATATTTAATTTCAATCATAAATTTAAAATTACAAGTCTACCCTATTAAATTTGCAATTTCATCCATTCTTTAACTCCAATTTAAAAGTAAAACCGTAAAGCAAATAACGAATATCTCTTTTTAATTTATGATAAACCAAATTATACTGAAAATAAGTTTGTACCATTAAAACTGTAAAGCAAATAATGAATTTCTCTCCAAATTTATGATTTTAAATCTCTTTCCAAATTTATGATTTTAGAAGATTATATTTTCATGATTCCATTTCATGGAGGAAGGGAGTGGTGAGCAGTTAGGTAGTTAGGAGTCACTATCATTATAACGTTCATTTTGAAAAAGCAAAAAGCCAAGTGGCCAGGGAGATGCTTGTCACAAGTCCTTGTCATTATATCTTCTCATTCATTAAAAAAACTGTTAATATAAGCCGTTCGATGTAGGTCGGGGAAAAAGCAAACGAACATGAACCGTTGGATGAAGGTATGCGATATAATAACAATCTCACCTGCGCGAAAGCGGATATCATACCATCTTTTGTCTCACGCTGCAAGTGGATGAAGGTATGCGACCACGTTGCAATTGCCTGTACTCTTATTCATTCCATGATTTCCGCCTCTGCAGCCTGAATGAATTGGATTTTATGGAGGGAGGGCTCTGCAATTGCCTGTACACTTATTCACTCCATGATTTCAACCTCTGCAGCCTGAATGAATTGGATTTTCTGGAGGGTGGGCGCAGATATTTTAGGCTTTATCCTTCTTTTCGGTGTAGGGCGCTATGTTTCCCTATTTTTGTTGCATACGCTAGTTAAACACTTGGCTCGACTGATCTTGGATGGTTCTTTTGGTATTCTTTGCTCCTGGGAAGAAGCGTTATCATAGTCTTGGTTTTTGATGTGTAGATCAGAAAGAGGTACTTCAGGTCCAGTCGGGTGGCCTATTCTTGGAAATCTGTTGCAGGTGGGTAATGAAGAACCTCATGACCTTCTCTCGGAATGAAAACCACAGTGGCAAAGGAGGTTCTCAAAACCCAGGTAATGGGTGCCTTGACCTTCCCGCCGTTTTAATTCTGTTTACTTACGATATATATTTGATTAAATTACCCGCATTCCTCTGTAAAATCCATTGAAGATAGTGCAGTGAGTGCTCACTGGGAATTGAGGACAACTAGTTTGAAGCCGGCCTATATGATAGGAGGCACGGTGGGAAGGCTTGCAAACAATATTCCGTTGATTTTCATTGTTCAAAAGGAGGGTGACGATTTGATCTTTGATTTGGCAGTAGAGTTTAAAGAGTTGTGATGTTGATTCAGAGAGCTCCCGAGTTGTGAGGACGAGAGTTCAAACGATAGAGTGAGCAAGATCTTGAGAAGGGGGCAATTTACTGCACCGTTGAAGAGGGTGACAATGGTGGGCATGGTGTTTACAAGACTTATGATATGGGCACCATGGTGCAAAGTGGCCGAAGGAGATCTAGGATGTGGAAGAGAAGACCTAGGGTTAGGGTTAGGGTCTGTGAGGGAATTCAGGAATGGGAGGTAAGAGAGGCGGCTTTGTTAAGCTAATTGTTGGTTGGTGTAATAACTATCATGAAGCACGCTACAATCGGCCCGAAGCTTCTAGGCCTCCAGAAATCACATGTAATACATAAATGGTTTGTGGTTAATAAAACTGGAGAATGCTTTCTGAGCATAACCTTCAGTGTTGCTCTCTAAAGAGTTGTAGCTCTGTGTGACTGTGTAGTTTTGAAATCACTATTTTTATCAAAGCATATCCCCAACAACCCTGAAGATTAAAAAAAAGAAAGAGAAATAGCCGAAGCCCTTGCTTACCATAGTGGGGGCAGTCGTGTGCGTGGAGGGTGCAGATCGAGGAGCTGCTAGACCGAGAGTTGAAGCTCTATGTGTTCACCTATGGAGCCGTCTTCATCCACATGCAGGAGGAGCCGCGTTGATATTGACTAGGGTTGAGTCTGACTGGGACTGGAATTGAAAGAAGCACGCGGAGAAGATAGGGTAGTAGATCCGTTTAGGTGCAGATGTTTCAGCTGAGCTTGGACGCCCACCATGGAAATCGATGACAGAGATCCAATGTGGATCGTGGCTCTTGAGATCCGTTGGCGGCGAAATGTGTACCCGGAATTGGGTGGGGCGGACTGAATCCCGTAGTAGATCTTGAGATCACTGCGTTAGGATTTCGACTTCTTCGGCTGCATCGGTAACAATGGGAAATTTTACGAGATTTTTTTTTGTTGAAAACAATGTTTCAGCCAAAACATGGTTCAACAGAGCACTTTTTTTATCTATCGCACCCTCTGTCCCACCTCCACGTCCATGTAGAGGCCATAGTTTTCTTCAGCCCCACCCTGCAGCTGTTCCTGGCCCACCGCATGGTATTTGTTCCTGTCCCTGCAAGCCTTCTTGGCCCACCAGTGTGTAACTAAATTTTTTCGGCCGCCACCCTGCAATTGATTTTTGGCCACCACCCTATTCGGAAACTGAGTCCCTATATCAGCCTCACATCCATGTATCAGATCGATATCTGATTCTTTGAATCATTCCCACGACTGTTTGACATCTCCCAAGCAGTGGATTCATCAGGCGAGCAGCATCTAGTGAGCACCGGGGATCATCAGGTTGGTGGACTCTAAATTTCCTTGGTCCTATAAATTGTTTTGTTGGGTTGTTATCGATGTCTAGAACCAAAAACATATGCCCTGTGCATGACCGTTGGGGCTCCCTTTCTTGTATTTGTGTGTCTTTGTGTGTATTTGTTATTCATGGGTGTAGTCGTTCTACCAGCTACGTGTCTCTATTGTCCATGGGTGTAGTCTATCTACCAGCTACGTCTCTTTGTTGTCCGTGGGTGTAGTCACGTCTCTATTGTTTTTGGCTCCTTTGGAAACTAAAAACCACAACTAAACAGAATCGAGTGCACCAACAATACTTGTTTTCTGTTGAAATGTAATCTTATAAATTTTGTTCAGGCATTTTATGCCTGAAGCTAGCTAGAATTATAGTAAAAAACTGTGAAGGAAGGACTGAGACTCAGTTATAGACATTGTACCTTTTTTTATTATGAATTAAAGGAATCGATTTCTATAGCAGCAATCCTATTAGTTAGTAGTGTTAAATTATTTTGGTTTTTGAGTTGCAAATTCATTATGTTGTATGATTTCTTTTAATTTTTGAGTTGCAATTTCATTTGATGTTGTGTCACACAATGATATGAAAATTGTAGAGTTGCAAGTTCTGTCAATGAATATATAGGTAGGTTCTGTCAATGAATATTTAAATCGCTTAGCTTGACTTGTAATTTTTGGATATCTTTTTCTATGGAAACATATGTTGGAAAGAACATCGGATTACATGATTAGTGGTTGTCACATGTCAATTGGTTGAAACATATTTTTTCACGTGAACTCTACAGTTTAGACCCCTGACCTGTGTATGGAATTTTGTATATTGAATTTTTTTCGAATTGTAAATTATAAACCTGAACTATTTTCGTATGAAAAAAACTCGGCAAGTTTGTACTTGTTAAAGATATCACCAGTGTTGCTTAGCTATAGATTCTCCATAGGGGTTTAGTTGAAAATTCGTGATAATATAAAATAAACTATTAATCCAACAAACTAAACCCCTATTGATTTGATGGGCAATATTTCCTATCGTATTGCTCACCCTTCATCTTTATTTGCATAAACTATTAATCCAACAAACACATTGACTGGGATTGAATTTTGATCGGAAAATGTATTTAGGGTTCTCTTTCTGGTGTTTAATTACTTTTCAATACAGGACAGAACCACGGCAACGACGATAGAATGAGCGATGACAGAACTCAGGAGGTAGTCGGGCGGAGCGAAAGAAGTTCCGGGTAAGCAATTCAATTACATAAAATATTTAATTCGACTCTCTATCTCGTTGGAAAAAATATTTAATGAATTATTTTAATGTTTCATAGCAATTATGGATAATTTGTTTTAGGGTTTACTCGTTTAGAGTGCTTCCTTCTTTTCCGCTTTCCTATGCTATGTTTCCTTATCTGTCAATCTGACACAGTGGTGAAAGAAGTTCCGGTGGGCTGAATTCTGAAACATATATTAATGGGTAAGGAATTCAACTACACAAAATATTTAATTCGACTCTCTATCTCGTTGGAAAAAATATTGTGAGGCTTATCACTTAATTAAATTTAAGTATCCGTGATATTGTCATTGTCAACAAAATATATGTAAGCTTCCCAAAGTTTTCCAATCCCAGTCAGAATCCGAGGCTTATCACTTAATTAAATTTAAGTATCCGTGATATTGTCATTGTCATGACTATGATTATATTATATGATGTAATTAAGTTGGTTCGGTATTTTTATTTTATTTATTAACATTTATTTGGAGAAAATTAGTTTAAATAGATCTAGATTTTCTATTTATAAGAATAATTTTATTAAAATTCAAAACTATGAAATCTCAATACCGTATAGGTTAGGTTATTAACTTCTTAACTCAATCAGAAAAATAGACCTTCGCCTTGACAATCGGATGTTGGATTGGGATTGATCTCATAGACATATGAACATGCATCTCATATGAACAAAGACTTATATTTTTTTTTTTTAATTTGAATATGCAATATGCAGTATGGTATTTTGACTTCTGTACTTTGATATCGCTCTATTGGTTATAGAAGATTGGGTTTGTGGGAGTTAAATTTTTTCAAAGTTATTTCATATTTTTTATTTTTTGACGGAACCTCTTATTTTGTATTAATATTGATTTCTTATTTTGTATTAATATTGATTGGTAGCAAGAATCTTGAAAAATAGAAAGCAAAGTAAAGTTGAAGGAGTTAAATTTTGATAAAAACGTGGATACTGAGGAAAACATCAACAGGAATGTTTTCAGGTAGGTACCTCCAAGCTTCATTTTAATTATAATGTTATACTTTTTTTTTCTTATAATTATTTTTGTCTTCCACAATGTCAATGTCTATATCATAAACCTTACAGTACTGTTAATCCATGTGTCACAATCTTTAAATTAAGTTTGTTAGAGAAATAGATTTTGGTGATTTTATTTTATTTATTTATATTTATTTTACTGAAAATTAATATAAATTCATCTAAATTTTGAATATATAGAGATAAAAAAATTAAAATACAAAACTATGAAATCCATCCCAATTTCTAGAACTCCTTTAGCTCATGGAACATTGTATTCACAAACCTCAGTCTAGTGAATTTGGCCAGAGCTCATAGCAACAAAGCCTCGTTGATAGCCTCATTACTAAGCGTCTATTTGATTTTGTCTAACCTTATTAGATTTCTGAATCATTTTATTATTTATTAGTATTTTTTTATATTTCTCAATTTTCATGTGATTTGCATTAAAGTGTCATTTTATTGGTTCTCATTTTTACATTTTAGAATTTTACAGGTTTTTTTGAAAAGTATCATTTGGCTTTATATTACAATAGTAATTTATATGAATGACTACTTATTCCATTTCTATTAAACATTCCCTAAAATGTGTAATTTTACCATATAGCATTTCTGAAATGTGTAATTTTACCATATAACATTACTTAAATTGCAATTTATGTTAATTATTTTTATAATGTTTTCTTTAAATTATATTTATAAATAATTAAATTTCAATATATTCCATCTAAAAACCCCGAAACTTGACTGTAGCATGATGTGTGTGATTGAGTAAGACCCTGTATTTCTGGCACAGCCATTTTAATCTATGGTAATCAGATTCTCTGTCAGATGCATTAGCCATGATTGCTCTTTGGTCTTTAGCCATGATTCATTATGTTTTGGTTATTACTCTATGGTTATTTATACCCATAGAGTGGGATTCATTTAAACTTCACGCATTTTTTATTACTCCACATTTCAATCTAGTGATTAAAATAGAATCCACGACCAGGCAGTCTCATCCAATTTCGGAAATTCCTTTGCATTCAAAGGCTTAAGTCTCATCAAAGAATTCGGCCGGAGCGTCCTAATTATATGTGAAACTACTGAAAGTTATTAATAAGGACTGGCCCATTCCGTTTTTATTATTCCAATACTTGTTTTTTTTGTGCAATTTGGATGATTACATTTAGTCATTTTTTATTTGTGCCAGTTGGATGATTATATTGATAGTGACTCATAGAACCATAGAACTCTCCTTTACTGTACCAGTGCCACTATTTTGGCAAAAATAATAGCATTTAGCCGACTCCGATTTTTTACGCTCTGATTTACATATTAGTCAGAAACCAAGCTTCTATTAAACACACAATGTATGCAGCAAAGCCCAACTACCATAAATCAGAAACCAAGCTTCAATTAAACTCACAACGTATGCAGCAAAGCCCAACTACCAAGATGACTTCTCAAGGCATCATTTCTACACTTAAGCATATCATTTTTGCTCATCTTTTACAGTTAGTGCACTCTTCTGTCAGACCGCAACACTCAGAGGCTGCGCATTTGACCTCGCATATCTCGGGAGGACTCGAACTCGCGACCTTCGAGATGTGGAGGCTGGGTACCGTCTCGGACGAGGCGCTTTTCGCTGCTTAAAATCCTCGGCTCTGTTCTCTGTTTTATGTTTAAAGAAACATGAAAGAGAATTATATTAAAAGAGCTTCCTTTTAAGCAACAGGAGTAAACATAGAGTTTACTGAGGTGTTTACAAAATGTTTCAAAAGTTTTCCAGTCCCTCTAAACCCTTAGTGTATCCTATAAAAAGTTCCCAAAATCAAAGTACATAAAAACTAATTTTTATCACGATCTGCATTGCCTCTATTTCCATGAGATTCCTTTGCTGTGCAATTTGGTTGCAATTGGACTCTGATTGTTGTCTTCCCCGTTCCTTCTCTTGCTTAAGTCCTTGCCTGCCGATATCATTTGATTGAGATCTGCTCGAGAGGAAAGTCCATCATTACGAGCTCCTTTGCACACAATCTTGAAGTTGTCGCTTGGGATCTTGGAGTTGTTCTTGTCACTTATCTTCCAGTCACATTCGAAACAAAATCAGTGCAAATAGTTTGACAGTCGTTGATTCTCAATTTTTCTGGATTTTCCATGGTGGCAAGATTGTCCAGTCTATCTGCACTAGAATTATTTATACTAAGAATGTGAAAAAAACTGGATCGGGCCAAAGACTGAATTTCCGAGTGAATTCTTAAGCTCTGTGCACGGCTCATCCAAGGCACCATAAGCCATCCAGTCATCCCAGCGACCACCACCAGAAACTCGAAGGCACCATAAGCCATCCAGTCATCCCAGCGACCCCCTGTTAGGTGGGAATGTGAGAGCAGCAGCGCGGTAGGGCCAGTGATAGCATTGCTGTAGGTCGGACTGCCTCTTGTCGCTCTGGCGGATTGCTTCTTGTGGAAAAGAGTAAGCCTAATGTGGGCCCCTTTCCTTAAGCTCTGTGCACGGCTCTCTCCAAGATGCCCATGTTTCCATAATAGCTCTTCTATTCATAACCCATCACATTCTTGGATTACTGCATAATTTTGTAAATCTACTTTATTTTTATTTTTTTTTCTCATATGTGTTTTTTAATAGTTATAAATCTAATTTAATATGGTTTTTTTAATAATTATAAATCTAATTTAATTATATTTTTTAAATTTGTGTTTATTTTAATTTTGTTCTATTTTCATATTTTTACTAAGCATTGTGAAATTTATAAATGAAGATTTAATTTTATATATTAATTTAGTATATCAAATTTATAAATAAAGATTTAATTTTATATATTAATTTAGTATATCAAATTTTATGATATGAAATGTAAATTTTTTTGTAATTAGTACTATGATGTGATGCATAGAGATTTGTATTTTTTGTCAATGTTATTCTTAATAATTTAGTTGTTTTCCCATATTGAAATAGTTCTCATTAATAATGTTGAAATAATTTAAAGTTCAAGTTAATAATTATGAGTTTGTTAAAATAGTTTAGAGTGTTTTCTTAGTTTAAAGTTTTATTAGATTATAAATTACTATTTTGTTTACTTTTGGTAAAATATTTTTAATGTTTCTATGGTTATATATATAAATTTAATTAGAATATTTAAATGAGAATAAGATTCTAGAAAATATTTGTTTCTTATGAATATTAAATTGTATACATTTTTATATATTGTTTGCATTAGTATGTTGACCATAGGGGTTCTATTGAAAGTCTTGTATAGAGTGTTTTCAAAGGACCATTTTGGGAAATTGCCTGGAAACAATTTCCTAACTCGGCATCTTGACACATGTGCCTTTGTTGTAGCTGGAAACTGGGACGCCGTTGCGCTAGTAATAGGTGGAGGGAGGTAACTCCCAGAGAAGCCCTCCCAGTACGCCCCAAGTTGGGTGGTCGACCATGTATACACAAGGTTTTTAAAGTGGTCTAACGAGGGACCCCCCTTTGTTGACACTCTATTCATGCAACCTAGGAGTTAGGATCTCTTTCTTTGTTAATTCTAATTTTAACCTCCTCTAAACATTAGCTAGTTTAGCCACTCTAATCCAACCCATATAACTTATAACCACTAACATTTACAACATAATACTTATAAGTCACACAAACCCCTAACCCTTAATCTCTCTCTCAAAACCCTTAACCCCCAATCTCCGTCTCTCTTTATCTCCCTCTTTAAACCCCTTACCCCCTATCTCTCTCCCTCTCTAAACATGTAACCCCCAATATGTTTCTCTCTAAATGCCTAATCTCAAATCTCTCTCTCACACACACACACATCCAATCTCTCTCTCTCTCTCTCTCTCTCTCTCTCTAAGAAAACCTAATCCTCAACCTCTTTCTCTATAAACCCCTTAACGCCCATATTCTCTCTCTCTCTCTCTATCTATCTATCTTTAAACCCCAATCTTTCTCTCTCTCTCTATACCCCCAATCTCTCTCTATCTAAACCCCAAATCTCTCTCTCTCTCTCTCTCTCTCTCTCTCTCTAAATGCATAACCCCAAATATCACTCTTTTTATCGATGTCGCTATGTCTAAACCTTGAACCTCCAATCTCTCTCTCTCCCCCTCTTCCTCCCTCTCTCAATCCCTAAACCCCATTCTCTCCCTCTCTCTCTCTCTATAAACCCTTAACCCCAATCTCTCTCTCTCTCTCTCTCTCTCTCTCTCTAAGCCCATAACACCAAGTCTATCTCTCTCTATAAAATCCTATTCCTGAATCTCTTTCTCTCTAACAATCCGGTCTCTCTGCCTCTATCTCTCACTAAACCCCTAACCTACAATATCTCTCTCTCTCTCTCTCTCAAAACCCCTAATCGCCATTCACCCTCTCTATCTCTCTAAACACCTAAAACCCAATCGATCTCTCTCTCTCTCTCTCTCTAATGCCCATTCTCTCTATCTCTCTTTTCGTCTCTCTCTCTCTGTCTCCCTATGTAAAATTGTTACCCTCAATTTCTCTCTTTCTTTTCGCGTTTCTAAAACCCTAGCCCCAATATCTCTCTCTCTCTCACTCTAAACCCCTAGTCCGTAATCCCTAACTCCTAGCCCCTAACCCCTAGTCCCTAACCCCTAACCCCAACTCCCATTTTCTCTCTCTCTAAACCCATAATAACCATTCTCTCTCTCTCTAAACCCATAATAACAAATCTCTCTCTCTCTAAACCTCTAACCTCAAATATCTCTCTCTCTATCTCTTAAAATCCATCCCTTTCTTTGTATCTAAACCTCTAACCCCCAATCTCTCTCTCTCTCTCTCTCTCTCTCTCTCTCTCTCTCTCTAATCCGCTAACATCAAATATCTCTCTTTATCTCTATCTCTCCCTCTCTTTCTCTATGTAAAACTTTTACCCTCAATGTCTCTTTTTCTCTATATCTCTAAATCCCTAACCCCAATATCTCTCTCTCTATGCCTCCCTCTCTCTCTCTGTCTAAACCTATAGTCCTTAAACCCTAACTCCCAATCTCTCTTTCTCTCTCTAAACCGCTAAACTCCAATCTCTCTCTCTCTCTTAAAATCATCCCTTTCTCTGTATCTAAACCTCTAACCCCCAATCTCTCTCTCTCTAATCCGCTAACATCAAATATCTCTATCTCTCTCTCTAAACACTTAGACCCTAAACCCTAACCCCAAATATATCTCTCTTTCTCTCTCTCTAAACACTTAACACCCAATCTATCTCCCTCTCTCTAAGAAACTAACCCCTAACCCCCAAACTCTTTCTCTTTCTCTCACTCTCTCTCTCTCTAAAACCTTAACCCATAATTTCTCTCTCTCTCTCTAAACCCCTAACCCCCAATCTCTTT
Organism: Larix kaempferi; assembly: GCA_027924585.1. Lineage (NCBI taxonomy): Eukaryota > Viridiplantae > Streptophyta > Pinopsida > Pinales > Pinaceae > Larix > Larix kaempferi. The sequence goes on from BSBM01001823.1 coordinate 309,454, forward strand.
ATTCCTCTCTAAATACCTAACACCCAATCGATCTCTCTACCTAAACTCCTCATCCTCCTCCTCTCTCTCTATATAAACCCCTTAGCTCCAATATCTCTCTCTCTCTCTCTAAATCCCTAACCCCTAACCCCTAATCTATCTATATATCTAAACCTCTAAAAAACAATCTCTCTCTCTATATATCTCTAAACCCCTCTACCTCTCTCTATTAAACCATTAACCCCCAATCTCTCTCTCTCTCTCTCTCTCTCTCTCTAAATCCCTAAACTCAAATCTCTCTCTCTCTCTAAACCTATATAACCTAGCCCGTAACCCTCAATATCTCTCTCTCTCTAAACACCTAATACCCAATCTCTCTCTCTCTCTCTCTCTAAACCCATAAACCCCAATCTCTCTCTCTCTCTCTCTCTCTCTAAATCCATAACCCCTAACACCTGACCCTTAATCTATCTATATCTCTAAACCACTAAAAAACAATCTCTATCTCTATCTCTCTAAACCCATAACCTCCAATATCTCTCTCTCTAAACCCCTCTATCTCTCTCTATTAAACCAATAACCCCTAATCTCTCTCTCTATAAATCCCTAAAATTAAATCTCTGTCTCTCTAAACCTATAGACCCTAGCCTATAACCCTCAATATCTCTCTCTATAAACACCTAATCCTCAATCTCTCTCTCCCTCTAAACCATTAACCCCGAACCTCTCTCTCACCCTCACTCTATCTAAACCCCTAACCCTTTCTCTCTCTCTCTCTCTCTCCCTCTCCAAATCCCAAACACCCAATTCTCACATAGGTACCTATCCCTCCTCTCTTTGTATCTCTCCTCCCCAACACAAACCATCCATACTCCTCCCATGATCTCTCTCTATCTCTAAACCCTTATTAACTGTCTCTCTATCTCTCTCTCTCTAAACCTACAACCTCTAATATCTCTCTCTCTTTGAACCCATAATCCCCAATATCCCTATGTTTCTCTATCTCTGTCTCTAAACCCCTAACACCCAATCAATCCTTCTCTCTAACCTCCAATCTCTCTCTCTCTAAACCCCACCCCTGAATCCCTCTCTCTCTCTCTCTCTAAAACCTAACCTACGATATCTCTCTCTCTAAACCTCTAACTCTGAATCTCTCTCTCTCTCTCCTCATCTCCCTCCTCTCTCTTTCTCAACCCCTAACCCCCATTCTCTCCCTCTCTCTCTCTGAAACCCTAACCCCAATATTTCTCTCTCTCTGAGCCCCTATCCCCCAATCTCTTTCTCTTTAAACTCCTAACCCCCAAACTCTTTCAATCTAAACATGTAACCCATATGCTCTCTCTTTCTGTCTCTCTCAATATGTAGAACCCTAACCTATAATCTCTATCTCTCTAAATCCATAACCCGCAATCTCTCTCTTTATAAAACCCTAAGCCCCAATCTATCTATCTCTCTAAACCCCTAAACCCCAATCTCTCTCCCTCTCTAAAACCCTAACCCCCTAAACCCCAATCTCTCTCCCTCTCTAAAACCCTAACCCCCAATCTCTCATCCTCTCTTTCTAAACTCCCAACCCATAATCTCTCTCAGTCTAAACCGAAAACCCTCAAACTCTCTCTCTCTCTCTCTCTCACCCTACACCCCTAAACTATAGTCTCTCTGTCCCTCTAAACTGCCAACATCCAATCTCTCTCTCTAAACACCTAAGCTTGAATCTCTCTCTCTCTAAACCCTAACACCTAATCGATGTCTCTTCCTAAATTCCTCCTCCTATCTCTCTCGATAAACCCCTTAGCTCCAACATCTCTCCCTCTCTCTCTAAACTCATAAACCCCAATCTCTCTCTCTCTCTCTCACTCTCTAAATCCATAACCCCTAACACCTGACCCTTAATCTATCTATATCTCTAAACCACTAAAAAACAATCTCTATCTCTATCTCTCTAAACCCATAACCTCCAATCTCTCTCTCTCTAAACCTGTCTATCTCTCTCTATTAAACCACTAACCCCCAATCTCTCTCTCTCTATAAATCCCTAAAATTAAATCTCTCTCTCTCTGTCAACCATGTATACACAAGGTTTTTAAAGTGGTCTAACGAGGGACCCCCCTTTGTTGACACTCTATTCATGCAACCTAGGAGTTAGGATCTCTTTCCTTGTTAATTCTAATTTTAACCTCCTCTAAACATTAGCTAGTTTAGCCACTCTAATCCAACCCATATAACTTATAACCACTAACATTTACAACATAATACTTATAAGTCACACAAACCCCTAACCCTTAATCTCTCTCTCAAAACCCTTAACCCCCAATCTCCGTCTCTCTTTATCTCCCTCTTTAAACCCCTTACCCCCTATCTCTCTCCCTCTCTAAACATGTAACCCCCAATATGTTTCTCTCTAAATGCCTAATCTCAAATCTCTCTCTCACACACACACACATCCAATCTCTCTCTCTCTCTCTCTCTCTCTCTCTCTCTCTCTCTAAGAAAACCTAATCCTCAACCTCTTTCTCTATAAACCCCTTAACGCCCATATTCTCTCTCTCTCTCTCTATCTATCTATCTTTAAACCCCAATCTTTCTCTCTCTCTCTATACCCCCAATCTCTCTCTATCTAAACCCCAAATCTCTCTCTCTCTCTCTCTAAATGCATAACCCCAAATATCACTCTTTTTATCGATGTCGCTATGTCTAAACCTTGAACCTCCAATCTCTCTCTCTCCCCCTCTTCCTCCCTCTCTCAATCCCTAAACCCCATTCTCTCCCTCTCTCTCTCTCTATAAACCCTTAACCCCAATCTCTCTCTCTCTCTCTCTCTCTCTCTCTCTCTCTCTCTAAGCCCATAACACCAAGTCTATCTCTCTCTATAAAATCCTATTCCTGACTCTCTTTCTCTCTAACAATCCGGTCTCTCTGCCTCTATCTCTCACTAAACCCCTAACCTACAATATATCTCTCTCTCTCTCTCTCAAAACCCCTAATCGCCATTCACCCTCTCTATCTCTCTAAACACCTAAAACCCAATCGATCTCTCTCTCTCTCTCTCTCTAATGCCCATTCTCTCTATCTCTCTTTTCGTCTCTCTCTCTCTATCTCCCTATGTAAAATTGTTACCCTCAATTTCTCTCTTTCTTTTCGCGTTTCTAAAACCCTAGCCCCAATATCTCTCTCTCTCTCACTCTAAACCCCTAGTCCGTAATCCCTAACTCCTAGCCCCTAACCCCTAGTCCCTAACCCCTAACCCCAACTCCCATTTTCTCTCTCTCTAAACCCATAATAACCATTCTCTCTTTCTCTAAACCCATAATAACAAATCTCTCTCTCTCTAAACCTCTAACCTCAAATATCTCTCTCTCTATCTCTTAAAATCCATCCCTTTCTTTGTATCTAAACCTCTAACCCCCAATCTCTCTCTCTGTCTCTCTCTCTCTCTCTCTAATCCGCTAACATCAAATATCTCTCTTTATCTCTATCTCTCCCTCTCTTTCTCTATGTAAAACTTTTACCCTCAATGTCTCTTTTTCTCTATATCTCTAAATCCCTAACCCCAATATCTCTCTCTCTATGCCTCCCTCTCTCTCTCTGTCTAAACCTATAGTCCTTAAACCCTAACTCCCAATCTCTCTTTCTCTCTCTAAACCGCTAAACTCCAATCTCTCTCTCTCTCTCTTAAAATCATCCCTTTCTCTGTATCTAAACCTCTAACCCCCAATCTCTCTCTCTCTAATCCGCTAACACCAAATATCTCTATCTCTCTCTCTAAACACTTAGACCCTAAACCCTAACCCCAAATATATCTCTCTTTCTCTCTCTCTAAACACTTAACACCCAATCTATCTCCCTCTCTCTAAGAAACTAACCCCTAACCCCCAAACTCTTTCTCTTTCTCTCACTCTCTCTCTCTCTCTAAAACCTTAACCCATAATTTCTCTCTCTCTCTCTAAACCCCTAACCCCCAATCTCTTTATTCCTCTCTAAATACCTAACACCCAATCGATCTCTCTACCTAAACTCCTCATCCTCCTCCTCTCTCTCTATATAAACCCCTTAGCTCCAATATCTCTCTCTCTCTCTCTAAATCCCTAACCCCTAAGCCCTAATCTATCTATATATCTAAACCTCTAAAAACCAATCTCTCTCTATATATATCTCTAAACCCCTCTACCTCTCTCTATTAAACCATTAACCCCCAATCTCTCTCTCTCTCTCTCTCTCTAAATCCCTAAACTCAAATCTCTCTCTCTCTCTAAACCTATATAACCTAGCCTGTAACCCTCAATATCTCTCTCTCTCTAAACACCTAATACCCAATCTCTCTCTCTCTCTCTCTCTAAACCCATAAACCCCAATCTCTCTCTCTCTCTCTCTCTAAATCCATAACCCCTAACACCTGACCCTTAATCTATCTATATCTCTAAACCACTAAAAAACAATCTCTATCTCTATCTCTCTAAACCCATAACCTCCAATATCTCTCTCTCTAAACCCCTCTATCTCTCTCTATTAAACCAATAACCCCTAATCTCTCTCTCTATAAATCCCTAAAATTAAATCTCTCTCTCTCTAAACCTATAGACCTTAGCCTATAACCCTCAATATCTCTCTCTATAAACACCTAATCCTCAATCTCTCTCTCCCTCTAAACCATTAACCCCCAACCTCTCTCTCACCCTCACTCTATCTAAACCCCTAACCCTTTCTCTCTCTCTCTCTCTCCCTCTCCAAATCCCAAACACCCAATTCTCACATAGGTACCTATCCCTCCTCTCTTTGTATCTCTCCTCCCCAACACAAACCATCCATACTCCTCCCATGATCTCTCTCTATCTCTAAACCCTTATTAACTGTCTCTCTATCTCTCTCTCTCTAAACCTACAACCTCTAATATCTCTCTCTCTTTGAACCCATAATCCCCAATATCCCTATGTTTCTCTATCTCTGTCTCTAAACCCCCAACACCCAATCAATCCTTCTCTCTAACCTCCAATCTCTCTCTCTCTAAACCCCACCCCTGAATCCCTCTCTCTCTCTCTCTAAAACCTAACCTACGATATCTCTCTCTCTAAACCTCTAACTCTGAATCTCTCTCTCTCTCTCCTCATCTCCCTCCTTCTCTCTCTTTCTCAACCCCTAACCCCCATTCTCTCCCTCTCTCTCTCTGAAACCCTAACCCCAATATTTCTCTCTCTCTGAGCCCCTATCCCCCAATCTCTTTCTCTTTAAACTCCTAACCCCCAAACTCTTTCAATCTAAACATGTAACCCATATGCTCTCTCTTTCTGTCTCTCTCAATATGTAGAACCCTAACCTATAATCTCTATCTCTCTAAATCCATAACCCGCAATCTCTCTCTTTATAAAACCCTAAGCCCCAATCTATCTATCTCTCTAAACCCCTAAACCCCAATCTCTCTCCCTCTCTAAAACCCTAACCCCCAATCTCTCATCCTCTCTTTCTAAACTCCCAACCCATAATCTCTCTCAGTCTAAACCGAAAACTCCCAAACTCTCTCTCTCTCTCTCTCTCACCCTACACCCCTAAACTATAGTCTCTCTGTCCCTCTAAACTGCCAACATCCAATCTCTCTCTCTAAACACCTAAGCTTGAATCTCTCTCTCTCTAAACCCTAACACCTAATCGATGTCTCTTCCTAAATTCCTCCTCCTATCTCTCTCGATAAACCCCTTAGCTCCAACATCTCTCCCTCTCTCTCTAAACTCGTAAACCCCAATCTCTCTCTCTCTCTCACTCTCTAAATCCATAACCCCTAACACCTGACCCTTAAGCTATCTATATCTCTAAACCACTAAAAAACAATCTCTATCTCTATCTCTCTAAACCCATAACCTCCAATCTCTCTCTCTCTAAACCTGTCTATCTCTCTCTATTAAACCACTAACCCCCAATCTCTCTCTCTATAAATCCCTAAAATTAAATCTCTCTCTCTCTAAACCTATAGACCCTCGCCTGTAACCCTCAATATCTCTCTCTATAAACACCTAATCCTCAATCTCTCTCTCTCTCTCTAAACCATTAACCCCCACCCTCTCTCTCACCCTCACTCTCTATAAACCCCTAACCCTTTCTCTCTCTCTCTCTCCCTCTCCAAATCTCAAACAACCACTTCTCGCATAGGTACCTATCCCTCCTCTCTTTGTATCTCTCCTCCCCAACACAAACCATCCATACTCCTCCCATGATCTCTCTCTATCTCTAAAACCTTATTAACTCACAATCTCCCTCTCTCTCTCTCTAAACCCCTAACCTCCAATATATCTCTCTCTTTGAACCCCTAATCCCTAATCTCCCTCTCTCTCTCTCTCTAAACCCCCAACACCCAATCAATCTTTCTCGCTCTCTAAACCCCACCCCCGAATCTCTCTCTATCTCTGTATCTGTCTCTCTCTCTCTCTAAACACCTAACCTACAATCTCTCTCTCCCTCTAAACCCAAAAGCCCCAATATATCTCTTTCTATCGATGTCTCTATGTCTAAACATAAAACCTCCAATCTCTCTCTCCCCCTCCCCTTCTCTCTCTCTTAACCCCTAACACCCATTCTCTCCCTCTCTCTTTTTGAACCCCTTACCCTTATCTCTCTCTCTCTCTCTCTCTCTCTCTCTCTCTCTCCCTACACCCCTATCCTATGGTCTCTCTCTCTCTAAACCACCAACACCTAGTCTCTCTCTCTAAACACCTAAGCTTGAATCTCTCTCTATCTCTTTCTAAACCCCTAAATCTCAATCTCTTTCACTCTCTCTCAATACCACTAATTACCATTCTCTGTTTCTTATAAATATCTCTTTCTAAACCCCTAATCCCCAATCTCTCTATATTTTTCTAAATGCCTAATGACCAATCTCTCTCTCTCTCTCTCTCTCTCTCTCTCTAAACCTTATTAACTCACAATCTCTCTCTCTAAACCCCTAACCTCCAATATCTCTCTCTCCTTAAACCCTCAATCCCCAATCTCCCTCCCTCTCTCTCTCTCTAAACTCCCAATGCCTAATCAATCTTTCTCGCTAACCTCCAATCTCTCTTGCTATCTAAACCCCACCCCCAAATCTCTCTCTCTCTCTCTCTTAACACATAACCTACAATCTATCTCTCTCTCTAAACCTCTAACACTGGATCTCAACCTCTCTCTCTCTAAACCCCTAACCCCCAATCTCTCTCTTTCTATCGATGTCTCTATGTCTAATCCTCAAATCTCCAATGTTTCTCTCCCCCTCCCCCCCTCTCTCTCTTAACCCCTAACCCCCATTCTCTCCTTGTCTCTCTCTAAACCTGTAACCCCAATCTCTCTCTCTTTATTTCTAAATTGCCCCCATCCCCCAATATCTTTCTCTCTAAACTCCTACCTCCAATCTCTTTCACTCTAAACATGTAACCCCCATGCTCTCTCTTTCTATCTCTCTCAATATCTAGAACCCTAACCTGTAATCTCCATCTCTCTAAATCCATAACCCCCAATATATCTCTTTTTAAACCCCTAAGCCCCAATCTATCTCTCTCTCTGAAACCCTAACCCCCAATCTCTCTCCCTCTCTAAAAACCTAACCCCCAATCTCACTTCCTCTCTTTCTAAACTGCTAACCCATAATCTCTCTCTCTCTCTGACTCTACACCCCTAACCTATGGTCTCTCTCTCTCTCTAAACCGCCAACATCCAATCTTTCTTTCTAAACACCTAAGCTCGAACCTCTCTTTCTCTCTCTAAACCCCTAACTCTCAATCTCTTTCTCTCTCTCCCAATACCAGTAATTAGCATTCTTTGTTTCTTTTAAATCTCTCTCTCAACCCCTAACCCCCAATCTCTCTATATTTTCTAAACCCTTAATGACTAATCTCTCTCTCTCTCTATCTATAAAACCCTAACTCCCAAAATTTCCCTTTGTATCTCTCTCTCTAAACTCCTAACCTCCAATATCTCTCTCTTTAAACCCCTAACAGACACTCTCTCTAAACCCCTAATCTCTCTATCTTTCTAAACCATTAACCCCCAATCTCCCTCTCTCTCTAAACACCTAACCCCCAATTTATCTCTCTCTTTGAATCCCTAACCTCCAATCTCTCTCTCTCTTTGAATCCCTAACCTCTAATCTCTCTCTCTAAACCCCTAACCCCCAATCTCTCTCTCTCTCTCCCTCTAAACCCTTAACCTCCAATCTCTCTCTCTCTCTCTCTAAATCCATAACCCCTAGTATATCTATGTAAACCTCTAACCTCCAATATATATCTCTCACTCACTGTCACCCTAGCCTTCAATATCTCTCTAAACAATTAACCCCCCTCTCTCTCAACCCATAACCTCCACACTCTCTCTCTTCCTAGATCCCTAACCTTCAATATCTCTCTCTCTCTCTCTCTCTCTCCCTCCCTAACCCCTAACACATAACCCATAATCTCTTTTTCTTTCTCTCTCAAAACACCTAACCCTCAATATATCTCTCTTTCATTCACTATCTCACTCTAGACCCCTAAACCCTAACCCTCGATCTCTATCTCTCTAAGCCAGTAACAACTGACCTCTCTTTATCTCTTTCTAAACCCCTAGCCTCCAATAGATATATCTCTCTCTCTAAACCCACTCTTTATAAAAAATACTAACCACCAATATCTCGCTCTCTCTCTAAACCCATAATCTCAACTCTCTCTCTTTAAACCGATAGACCATAACCCATAACCCCCAATTTCTCTCTCTCTCCTTAAACCGATAGACCATAACCCATAACCTTAACCCTCAACCCCCATTATTTCTCTCTCTCTCTCTCTTTCTAAACATGTAACCCCCAATATCTCGATTTCTCTCTCTCTAAACACCTAAACCCTAACCCTCAATCTATTTATCTCTCTTGATCTCTCAGACTCTCCCTAAAATGAAAACACACAATCTCTCTGACCTCCATTATTTCTCTCTCTCTTTCCAAACCCCTTTCTCTCTTTGTATCTAAAGGTCTGACACACATTCTCTCTTCATCCCTCTCTCTCTCTCTCTCTCAACCGATAGTCCCTAATCGCTAAATCCTAACCCCTAACTGCTAGTCCCTGACCTCTAACCCCTAACTCCCATTCTCTCTCTCTCTAAACCCTTAGACCCTAAACCCTAACACCCAATATATCTCACTACTCTCTTTCTAAACACTTAATACCCAATCTATCTCTCTCTCTAAGCCCCTATCCCCCAACCTCTTTCTCTCTAAACTCCTAACCCTTAAACTCTTTCACTCTAAACATGTAACCCCCATGCCCTCTCTTTCTGTCTCTCTCAATATGTAGAACCCTAACCTATAATCTCTATCTCTCTAATCCATAACCTGCAATCTCTCTCTTTCTAAACCCCAATCTATCTATCTCTCTAAATCTCTAACCCCCAATATCTCTCCCTCTCTAAAACCCTAACCCCCAATCTCTAATCCTCTCTTTCTAAACTGCCAACCCCTAATCTCTCTCAGTCTAAACCGAAAACCCCCAAACTCTGTCTCTCTCTCTCTCTCTCTCCCCCTACACCCCTAACCTATAGTCTCTCTTTCCCTCTAAACTGCCAACATCCAATCTCTCTCTAAACACCTAAGCTTGAATCTCCCTCTCTCTCTCTAAACCCTTACACCTAATCCATCTCTCTACCTAAATTCCTCCTCCTCTCTCTCTGTATAAACCCCTTTGCTCCAATATCTCTCCCTCTCTCTCTAAACTCGTAAATCCCAATCTCTCTCTCTCTCTCTCTCTCTAAATCCATAACTCCTAACACCTGACCCTTAATCTATCTATCTCTCTAAACCCATAACCTTCTATCTCTCTCTCTCTCTAAACCCCTCTATCTCTCTCTATTAAACCACTAACCCCCAATCTCTCTCTCTATAAATCCCTAAAATTAAATCTCTCTCTCTCTAAACATATAGACCCTAGCCTGTAACCCTCAATATCTCTCTCTATAAACACTTAATCCTCAATCTCTCTCTCTCTCTCTCTAAGCCATTAACCCCCAATCTCTCTCTCACCCTCACTTTCTATAAACCCCTAACACTTTCTCTCTCTCTCTCCCCCTCTCCAAATCTCAAACAACCACTTCTCACATAGGTACCTATCCCTCCTCTCTTTGTATCTCTCCTCCCCAACACAAACCATCCATACTCCTCCCATGATCTCTCTCTATCTCTAAAACCTTATTAACTAGCAATATCCCTCTCTCTCTCTCTAAACCCCTAACCTCCAATATCTCTCTCTCTTTGAACCCCTAATCCCCAATCTCCCTCTCTCTCTCTCTCTAAACCCCCAACACCCAATCAATCTTTCTCGCTTTCTAAACCCCACCCCTGAATCTCTCTTTGTCTCTGTCTCTGTCTCTCTCTCTCTCTAAACACCTAACCTACCATATCTCTCTCCCACTAAACCCAAAAGCCCCAATATATCTCTTTCTATCGATGTCTCTATGTCTAAAAATAAAACCTCTAATCTCTCTCTCCCCCTCCCCTTCTCTCTCTCTTAACCCCTAACACCCATTCTCTCCCTCTCTCTTTCTGAACGCCTTACCCCAATCTCTCTCTCTCTCTCTCTCTAAACCCCTATCCCCCAATCTGTTTCTCTCTAAACTCCTAACCCCCATTCTCTTTCGCTCTAAACATGTAACCCCCATGCTCTATTTTTCTATCTCTCTCAATATCTAGAACCCGAACCTATAATATTTATCTCTCTAAATCCATAACCCCCAATATCTCTCTTTCTAAACCCCTAAGCCCCAATCTATCTCTCTCTCTAAAACCCTAACCCCCAATCTCTCCCCCTCTCTGAAACCCTAATCCCAAATGTCTCCTCCTCTCTCTCTAAACCTCCAACACCTAATCTCTCTCACTCTACAAAACTAACACCCAATATCTCTCTCTCTCTCTCTCCCTACACCCCTATCCTATGGTCTCTCTCTCTCTAAACCACCAACACCTAGTCTCTCTCTCTCTCTCTCGAAACCCCTAAATCTCAATCTCTTTCACTCTCTCTCAATACCACTAATTACCATTCTCTGTTTCTTATAAATATCTCTTTCTAAACCCCTAACCCCCAATCTCTCTATATTTTTCTAAACGCCTAATGACCTCTCTCTCTCTCTCTCTCTCTCTCTCTTTATAAACCTTATTAACTCACAATCTCTCTCTCTAAAGCCCTAGCCTCCAATATCTCTCTCTCCTTGAACCCCGAATCCCCAATCTCCCTACCTCTCTCTCTTTCTAAACCCCCAATGCCCAATCAATCTTTCTCTCTAACCTCTAATCTCTCTCGTTATTTAAACCCCACCCCCAAATCTCTCTATCTCTCTCTCTTAACACATAACCTACAATCTATCTCTCTCTCTAAACCTCTAACACTCGATCTCAACCTCTCTCTCTCTCTAAACCCCTAACACCCAATCTCTCTCTTTCTATCGATGTCTCTATGTCTAATCCTCAAATCTCCAATCTTTCTCTCTCCCTGCCCCCCCTCTCTCTCTTAACCCCTAACCCCCATTCTCTCCTTGTCTCTCTCTAAACCCCTAACCCCGATCTCTCTCTCTTTCTCTCTAAATTCTCCCCATCCCCCAATATCTTTCTCTCTAAACTCCTAACCTCCAATCTCTTTCGCTCTAAACATGTAACCCCCACGCTCTCTCTTTATATCTCTCTCAATATCTAGAACCCTAACCTATAATCTCCATCTCTCTAAATCCATAACCCCCAATATATCTATTTTTAAACCCCTAAGCCCCAATCTATCTCTCTCTCTGAAACCCCAACCAACAATCTCTCTCCCACTCTAAAACCCTAACCCCCAATCCCAGTTCCTCTCTTTCTAAACCGCCAACCCATAATCTCTCTATCTATCTCTCTACACCCCTATCCTATCGTCTCTCTCTCTCTCTAAATCGCCAACATCCAATCTCTCTCTCTAAACACCTAAGCTCGAACCTCTCTCTCTCTCTAAACCCCTAACTCTCAATCTCTTTCTCTCTCTCCCAATACCACTAATTACCATTCTTTGTTTCTTCTAAATCGCTCTCTCTAAACCCCTAACCCCCAATCTCTGTATCTTTTTCTAAACCCTTAATGACCAATCTCTCTCTCTCTCTCTATAAAACCTTAACCCCCAAAATTGCCCTTTGTATCTCTCTCTCTAAACTCATAACCTCCACTATCTCTCTCTTTAAACCCCTAACATACACTCTCTCTAAACTCCTAATCTCTCTATCTTTCTAAACCATTAACCCCCAATCTCCCTCTCTCTGTAAACACCTAACCCCCAATCTCTCTCTCTCTTTGAATCCCTAACCTCTAATCTCTCTCTCTAAACCCCTAACCCCCAATCTCTCTCTCTCTCTCCCTCTAAACCCTTAACCTCCAATCTCTCTCTCTCTCTCTCTCTCTCTCTCTCTCTCTAAATCCATAACCCCTAGTATATCTCTGTAAACCTCTAACCTCCAATATATATATATATCTCTCACTGTCACCCTAACCTTCAATATATCTCTAAACAATTAACCCCCCTCTCTCTCAACCCCTAACCTCCACACTCTCTCTCTTTCTAGATCCCTAACCTTCAATATCTTTCCATCTCTATCTCTCCCTCCCTAACCCCTAACACCTATCCCATAATCTATTTTTCTCTCTCTCTCAAAACACCTAACCCTCAATATCTCTCTCTCATTCACTATCTCACTCTAGACCCCTAAACCCTAACCCTCGATCTCTATCTCTCTAAGCCAGTAACAACTGACCTTTCTCTATCTCTTTCTAAACCCCTAGCCTCCAATCTCTCTCTCTCTCTCTAAACACCCTCATTATAAAAAACACTAACCACCAATATCTCGCTCTCTCTCTAAACCACTAATCTGAACTCTCTCTCTTTAAACCGATAGACCACAACCTATAACCCCCAATTTCTCTCTCTCTCTTTAAACCGATAGACCATAACCCATAACCTTAACCCTCAACCCCCATTATCTCTTTCTCTCTCTCTTTCTAAACATGTAACCCCCAATATCTCGATCTCTCTCTCTCTAAACACCTAAACCCTAACCCTCAATCTATTTATATCTCTCGATCTCTCACACTCTCCCTAAAATGAAAACACACAATCTCTCTGACCTCCATTATTTCTCTCTCTCTCTTTCCAAACCCCTTTCTCTCTTTGTATCTAAAGGTCTGACACACATTCTCTCTTCATCCCTCTCTCTCTCTCTAAACCGATAGTCCCTAATCACTAAATCCTAACCCCTAACTGCTAGTCCTTGACCTCTAACCCCTAACTCTCATTCTCCCTATCTCTAAACCCCTAGACCCTAAACCCTAACTCCCAATATATCTCACTACTCTCTTTCAAAACACTTAAGACCCAATCTCTCTCTCTCTCTAACAAACTAACCCCTAACCCCCAATGTATTTCTCTCTCTCACAAACTCTCTCTCTATAAAACCTTAACCCCCAGTCTCTCTCTCTCTCTAAACCCATAATCCCTAACCCCCACTCCCTCTCAATTTATTTCTCTCTCTCTCTCTAAGCCCTTAAAACCAAATCTCTCTCTCTCTTCCCCCAAAACCTTACTCATCACCCACCTACCTTTCCCCCCACTTTATGTCTCTCTTCCCCCCACCACTAACCATCAATACAAACCTTGTGATATCTCTCTATATATAAACACCTATTAACCTCCAATATCTCTCTCTAAACCATTAACCCCCAACCTCTCCCTCACCCTCACTATATTTAAACCCCTAACCCTTTTTCTCTCTCTCTCTCTCAAAATCCCAAACACCCACTTCTCACCTAGGTACTGATCCCTCCTCTGTTTGTTTCTCTCCTCCCCAACAATAAGCATCCATACTCCCCCCATGATCTCTCTCTATGTCTAAACCTTTATTAACTCGCCATATCTCTCTTTCTCTCTCTCTAAACCCTTTACTTCCAATATAAGTGTTTCTTTGAACCCCTAATCCCCAATCTCCCTTTCTATATGTCTCTCTCTCTCTCTAAACCCCCAGCAACCAATCCATCTCTCTCTCATCTCCAATCTCTCTCGCTCTCTAAACTCCCACCATCGAATATCTCTCTCTCTCTCTCTTTGAACCCTTAACCCCCAATATCTTTCTCTCTCTAAGCCCATAACCGAAATTTATCTCTTTCTATCGATGTATCTATGTCTAAACCTCAAACCTCCAATATCTCTCTCTCCCTCTCCCTCCCTCTCTCTCAACCCCTAACCCTCATTCTCTCTCTCTCTCTCTGAACCCCTAACCCCAATATATCTCTCTCTCTTTCTTTCTTTCTATCCCACACTCTATCTTTCTATCTCTCTCAATCTCTAAAACCCTAACCTAAAATCCCTATCTCTCTAAATCCATAACCCCCAATCTCTCTTTCTAAACCCCTAAACCCCAATCTATATCTCTCTGTAAAACCATAACTCCCAATATCTCTCTCTCTCTCTCCAAATCCCTAACTCCCAATATCTCCTCCTCTCTTTCAAAACCTCCAAACACTAATCTCTCTCTCTCTCTCTCTCACACACACACACACACATCCAATCTCTCTCTCTCTCTCTCTCTCTAAAAAACCTAATCCTCAACCTCTTTCTCTCTAAACCCCTAATGCCCATATTCTCTCTCTCTCTCTCTCTCTCTCTCTAAATGCATAACCCCAAATATCACTCTTTTTATCGATGTCGCTATGTCTAAACCTTGAACCTCCAATCTCTCTCTCTCCCCCTCTTCCTCCCTCTCTCAATCCCTAAACCCCATTCTCTCCCTCTCTCTCTCTCTATAAACCCTTAACCCCAATCTCTCTCTCTCTCTCTCTCTCTCTCTCTCTAAGCCCATAACACCAAGTCTATCTCTCTCTATAAAATCCTATTCCTGAATCTCTTTCTCTCTAACAATCTGGTCTCTCTGCCTCTATCTCTCACTAAACCCCTAACCTACAATATCTCTCTCTCTCTCTCTCTCAAAACCCCTAATCGCCATTCACCCTCTCTATATCTATAAACACCTAAAACCCAATCGATCTCTCTCTCTCTCTCTCTCTCTCTCTCTAATGCCCATTCTCTCTATCTCTCTTTCCGTCTCTCTCTCTCTCTGTCTCCCTATGTAAAATTGTTACCCTCAATTTCTCTCTTTCTTTCCGCGTTTCTAAAACCCTATCCCCAATATCTCTCTCTCTCTCACTCTAAACCCCTAGTCCATAATCCCTAACTCCTAGCCCCTAACCCCTAGTCCCTAACCCCTAACCCCAACTCCCATTCTCTCTCTCTATAAACACATAATAACCATTCTCTCTCTCTCTAAACCCATAATAACTAATCTCTCTCTTTCTAAACCTCTAACCTCAAATATCTCTCTCTCTATCTCTTAAAATCCATCCCTTTCTTTGTATCTAAACCTCTAACCCCCAATCTCTCTCTCTCCCTCTCTCTCTCTCTCTCTCTCTAATCCGCTAACATCAAATATCTCTCTTTATCTCTATCTCTCCCTCTCTTTCTCTATGTAAAACTTTTACCCTCAATGTCTCTTTTTCTCTATATCTCTAAATCCCTAACCCCAATATCTCTCTCTCTATGCCTCCCTCTCTCTCTTTGTCTAAACCTATAGTCCTTAAACCCTAACTCCCAATCTCTCTTTCTCTCTCTAAACCGCTAAACTCCAATCTCTCTCTCTCTCTTAAAATCATCCCTTTCTCTGTATATAAACCTCTAACCCCCAATCTCTCTCTCTCTAATCCGCTAACATCAAATATCTCTATCTCTCTCTCTAAACACTTAGACCCTAAACCCTAACCCCAAATATATCTCTCTTTCTCTCTCTCTAAACACTTAACACCCAATCTATCTCCCTCTCTCTAAGAAACTAACCCCTAACCCCCAAACTCTTTCTCTTTCTCTCACTCTCTCTCTCTCTAAAACCTTAACCCATAATTTCTCTCTCTCTCTAAACCCCAAACCCCCAATCTCTTTATTCCTCTCTAAATCCCTAACACCCAATCGATCTCTCTACCTAAACTCCTCCTCCTCCTCCTCTCTCTCTATATATAAACCCCTTAGCTCCAATATCTCTCTCTCTCTCTCTAAATCCCTAACCCCTAACCCCTAATCTATCTATATCTCTAAACCTATAAAAACCAATCTCTCTCTCTCTATATCTCTAAACCCCTCTACCTCTCTCTATTAAACCATTAACCCCCAATCTCTCTCTCTCTCTCTCTCTAAATCCCTAATCTCAAATCTCTCTCTCTCTCTCTAAACCTATATAACCTAGCCCATAACCTTCAATATCTCTCTCTCTCTAAACACCTAATCCCCAATCTCTCTCTCTCTCTCTCTAAACCCATAAACCCCAATCTCTCTCTCTCTCTCTCTAAATCCATAACCCCTAACACCTGACCCTTAATCTATCTATATCTCTAAACCACTAAAAAACAATCTCTATCTCTATCTCTCTAAACCCATAACCTCCAATCTCTCTCTCTCTAAACCCCTCTATCTCTCTCTATTAAACCACTAACCCCCAATATCTCTCTCTATAAATCCCTAAAATTAAATCTCTCTCTCTCTAAACCTATAGACCCTAGCCTATAACCCTTAATATCTATCTCTATAAACACCTAATCCTCAATCTCTCTCTCCCTCTAAACCATTAACCCCCAACCTCTCTCTCACCCTCACTCTATCTAAACCCCTAACCCTTTCTCTCTCTCTCTCTCTCTCCCTCTCCAAATCCCAAACACTCACTTCTCACATAGGTACCTATCCCTCTTCTCTTTGTATCTCTCCTCCCCAACACAAACCATCCATACTCCTCCCATGATCTCTCTCTATCTCTAAACCCTTATTAACTATCTCTCTATCTCTCTCTCTCTAAACATACAACCTCTAATATCTCTCTCTCTTTGAACCCATAATCCCCAATATCCCTATGTTTCTCTATCTCTGTCTCTAAACCCCCAACACCCAATCAATCCTTCTCTCTAACCTCCAATCTCTCTCTCTCTAAACCCCACTCATGAATCCCTCTCTCTCTCTCTCTAAAACCTAACCTACAATATCTCTCTCTCTAAACCTCTAACTTTGAATCTCTCTCTCTCTCTCCTCATCTCCCTCCTTCTCTCTCTTTCTCAACCCCTAACCCCCATTCTCTCCGTCTCTCTCTCTGAAACCCTAACCCCAATATTTCTCTCTCTCTGAGCCCCTATCCCCCAATCTATTTCTCTCTAAACTCCTAACCCCCAAACTCTTTCAATCTAAACATGTAACCCATATGCTCTCTCTTTCTGTCTCTCTCAATATGTAGAACCCTAACCTATAATCTCTATCTCTCTAAATCCATAACCCGCAATCTCTCTCTTTATAAACCCCTAAACCCCAATCTATCTATCTCTCTAAACCCCTAAACCTGAATCTCTCTCCCTCTCTAAAACCCTAACCCCCAATCTCTCATCCTCTCTTTCTAAACTCCCAACCCATAATCTCTCTCAGTCTAAACCGAAAACCCCCAAACTCTCTCTCTCTCTCTCTCTCTCTCTCTCTCACCCTACACCCCTAACCTATAGTCTCTCTCTCCCTCTAAATTTCCAACATCCAATCTCTCTCTCTAAACACCTAAGCTTGAATCTCTCTCTCTCTCTAAACCCTAAGACCTAATCGATCTCTTTGCCTAAATTCCTCCTCCTATCTCTCTTGATAAACCCCTTAGCTCCAACATCTCTCCCTCTCTCTCTAAACTCGTAAACCCCAATCTCTCTCTCTCTCACTCTCTCTAAATCCATAACCCCTAACACCTGACCCTTAATCTATCTATATCTCTAAACCACTAAAAAACAATCTCTATCTCTATCTCTCTAAACCCATAACCTCCAATCTCTCTCTCTCTAAACCCGTATATCTCTCTCTATTAAATAACTAACCCCCAATCTCTCTCTCTCTATAAATCCATAAATTAAATCTCTCTCTCTCTAAACCTATAGACCCTCGCCTGTAACCCTCAATATCTCTCTCTATAAACACCTAATCCTCAATCTCTCCCTCTCTCTAAACCATTAACCCGCAACCTCTCTCTCACCCTCACTCTCTATAAACCCCTAACCCTTTCTCTCTCTCTCTCTCCCTCTCCAAATCTCAAACAACCACTTCTCACATAGGTACCTATCCCTCCTCTCTTTGTATCTCTCCTCCCCAACACAAACCATCCATACTCCTCCCATGATCTCTCTCTATCTCTAAAACCTTATTAACTCACAATATCCCTCTCTCTCTCTCTAAACCCCTAACCTCCAATATATCTCTCTCTTTGAACCCCTAATCCCTAATCTCCCTCTCTTTCTCTCTCTAAACCCCCAACACCCAATCAATCTTTCTCGCTCTCTAAACCCCACCCCCGAATCTCTCTCTCTCTCTGTATCTATCTCTCTCTCTCTCTAAACACCTAACCTACAATCTCTCTCTCCCTCTAAACCCAAAAGCCCCAATATATCTCTTTCTATCGATGTCTCTATGTCTAAACATAAAACCTCCAATCTCTCTCTCCCCCTCCCATTCTCTCTCTCTTAACCCTTAACACCCATTCTCTCCCTCTCTCTTTTTGAACCCCTTACCCCAATCTCTCTCTCTCTCTCTAAACCCCTATCCCCCAATCTCTTTCTCTCTAAACTCCTAACCCCCAAACTCTTTCGTTCTAAACATGTAACCCCCACGCTCTATCTTTCTATCTCTCTCAATATCTAGAACCCTAACCTATAATATCTATCTCTCTAAATCCATAACCCCCAATATCTCTCTTTCTAAACCCCTAAGCCCCAATCTATCTCTCTCTAAAACCCTAACCGCCAATCTCTCCCCCTCTCTGAAACCCTAACCCCAAATGTCTCCTCCTCTCTTTCTAAACCTCCAAGACCTAATCTCTCTCACTCTACAACACTAACCCCCAATCTCTCTCTCTCTCTCTCTCTCTCTCTCTCTCTCTCTCTCTCTCTCCCTACACCCCAATCCTATGGTCTCTCTCTCTCTAAACCACCAACACCTAGTCTCTCTCTCTAAACACCTAAGCTCGAATCTCTCTCTATCTCTTTCTAAACCCCTAATCCCCAATCTCTCTATATTTTTCTAAATGCCTAATGACCAATCTCTCTCTCTCTCTCTCTCTCTCTCTCTCTCTTTATAAACCTTATTAACTCACAATCTCTCTCTCTAAACCCCTAACCTCCAATATCTCTCTCTCCTTAAATCCTCAATCCCCAATCGCCCTCCCTCTCTCTCTCTCTAAACCCCCAATTCCCAATAAATCTTTCTCGCTAACCTCCAATCTCTCTCGCTATCTAAACCCCACCCCCAAATCTCTCTCTCTCTCTCTCTCTCTTAATACATAACCTACAATCTATCTCTCTCTCTAAACCTCTAACACTGGATCTCAACCTCTCTCTCTCTCTAAACCCCTAACCCCCAATCTCTCTCTTTCTATCGATGTTTCTATGTCTAATCCTCAAATCTCCAATCTTTTTCTCCCCCTCCTCCCCTCTCTCTCTTAACCCCTAACCCACATTCTCTCCTTGTCTCTCTCTAAACCCCTAACCCCAATCTCTCTCTCTTTCTTGTTAAATTGCCCCCATCCCCCAATATCTTTCTCTCTAAACTCCTACCTCCAATCTCTTTCGCTCTAAACATGTAACCCCCATGCTCTCTCTTTCTATCTCTCTCAATATATAGAACCCTAACCCGTAATCTCCATCTCTCTAAATCCATAACCCCCAATATATCTCTTTTTAAACCCCTAAGCCCCAATCTATCTCTCTCTCTGAAACCCTAACCCCCAATCTCTCTCCCTCTCTAAAACCCTAACCCCCAATCTCACTTCCTCTCTTTCTAAACTACTAACCCATAATCTCTCTCTCTCACTCTACACCCCTAACCTATGGTCTCTCTCTCTCTCTAAACTGCCAACATCCAATCTTTCTCTCTAAACACCTAAGCTCGAACCTCTCTTTCTCTCTCTAATCCCCTAACTCTCAATCTCTTTCTCTCTCTCCCAATACCACTAATTACCATTCTTTGTTTCTTTTAAATCTCTCTCTCTAAACCCCTAACCCCCAATCTCTCTATATTTTCTAAACCCTTAATGACCAATCTCTCTCTCTCTCTATCTATAAAACCCTAACTCCCAAAATTGCCCTTTGTATCTCTCTCTCTAAACTCCTAACCTCCAATATCTCTCTCTTTAAACCCCTAACAGACACTCTCTCTAAACCCCTAATCTCTCTATCTTTCTAAACCATTAACCCCCAATCTCCCTCTCTCTCTAAACACATAACCCCCAATCTCTCTCTCTCTTTGAATCCCTAACCTCCAATCTCTCTCTCTCTCTAAACCACCAACACCTAGTCTCTCTCTCTAAACACCTAAGCTCGAATCTCTCTCTATCTCTTTCTAAACCCCTAAATATCAATCTCTTTCACTCTCTCTCAATACCACTAATTACCATTCTCTGTTTCTTATAAATATCTCTTTCTAAATCCCTAATCCCCAATCTCTCTATATGTTTCTAAATTCCTAATGACCAATCTCTCTCTCTCTCTCTCTCTCTCTCTCTCTCTCTCTCTTTATAAACCTTATTAACTCACAATCTCTCTCTCTAAACCCCTAACCTCCAATATCTCTCTCTCGTTAAACCCTCAATCCCCAATCTCCCTCCCTCTCTCTCTCTCTAAACCCCCAATGCCCAATCAATATTTCTCGCTAACCTCTAATCTCTCTTGCTATCTAAACCCCACCCCCAAATCTCTCTCTCTCTCTCTCTCTCTCTTAACACATAACCTACAATCTATCTCTCTCTCTAAACCTCTAACATTGGATTTCAACCTCTCTCTCCTTCTAAACCTCTAACACTGGATCTCAACCTCTCTCTCTCTCTAAACCCCTAACCCCCAATCTCTGTCTTTCTATCGATGTCTCTATGTCTAATCCTCAAATCTCCAATCTTTCTCTCCCCCTCCCCCCCCTCTCTCTCTTAACCCCTAACCCCATTCTCTCCTTGTCTCTCTCTAAACCCCTAACCCCAATCTCTCTCTCTTTCTTTCTAAATTGCCCCCATCCCCCAATATCTTTTCTCTAAACTCCTACCTCCAATCTCTTTCGCTCTAAACATGTAACCCCCATGCTTTCTCTTTCTATCTCTCTCAATATCTAGAACACTAACCTGTAATCTCCATCTCTCTAAATCCATAACCCCCAATATATCTCTTTTTAAACCCCTAAGCCCCAATCTATCTCTCTATCTGAAACACTAACCCCCAATCTCTCTCCCTCTCTAAAACCCTAACCCCCAATCTCACTTCCTCTCTTTCTAAACTGCTAACCCATAATCTCTCTCTCTCTCTCACTCTACACCCCTAACCTATGGTCTCTCTCTCTCTCTAAACCACCAACATCCAATCTTTCTCTTTAAACACCTAAGCTTGAACCTCTCTTTCTCTCTCTAAACCCCTAACTCTCAATCTCTTTCCCTCTCTCCCAATACCACTAATTACCATTCTTTGTTTCTTTTAAATCCCTCTCTCTAAACCCCTAACCCCCAATCTCTCTCTCTCTCTCTCCCTCTAAACCCTTAACCTCCAATCTCTCTCTCTCTCTCTCTAAATCCATAACCCCTAGTATATCTATGTAAACCTCTAACCTCCAATATATATCTCTCACTCACTGTCACCCTAACCTTCAATATCTCTCTGTCTCTCTCTCTCTCTCCCTCCCTAACCCCTAACACATAACCCATAATCTCTTTTTCTCTCTCTCTCAAAACACCTAACCCTCAATATATCTCTCTTTCATTCACTATCTCACTCTAGACCCCTAAACCCTAACCCTCCATCTCTATCTCTCTAAGCCAGTAACAACTAACCTCTCTTTATATCTCTCTCTCTCTCTAAACCCTGTCATTATAAAAAATACTAACCACCAATATCTCGCTCTCTCTCTAAACCCCTAATCTCAACTCTCTCTCTTTAAACCGATAAACCATAACCCATAACCCCCAATTTCTCTCTCTCTCTTTAAATTGATAGACCATAACCCATAACCTTAACCCTCAACCCCCATTATTTCTCTCTCTCTCTCTTTCTAAACATGTAACCCCCAATATCTCGATTTCTCTCTCTCTAAACACCTAAACCCTAACCCTCAATCTATTTATCTCTCTCGATCTCTTAGACTCTCCCTAAAATGAAAACACACAATCTCTCTGA
Organism: Larix kaempferi; assembly: GCA_027924585.1. Lineage (NCBI taxonomy): Eukaryota > Viridiplantae > Streptophyta > Pinopsida > Pinales > Pinaceae > Larix > Larix kaempferi. The sequence continues at coordinate 331,673 of BSBM01001823.1, forward strand.
CCTCCATTATTTCTCTCTCTCTTTCAAAACCCCTTTCTCTCTTTGTATCTAAAGGTTTGACACACATTCTCTCTTCATCCCTCTCTCTCTCTCTCTCAATCGATAGTCCCTAATCACTAAATCCTAACCCCTAACTGCTAGTCCCTGACCTCTAACCCCTAACTCCCATTCTCTCTCTCTCTAAACCCCTAGACCCTAAACCCTAACACACAATATATCTCACTACTCTCTTTCTAAACACTTAAGACCCAATCTTTCTCTCTCTCTCTAAGCCCCTATCCCCCAATCTCGTTCTCTCTAAACTCCTAACCCTTAAACTTTTTCACTCTAAACATGTAACCCCCATGCTCTCTCTTTCTGTCTCTCTCAATATGTAGAACCCTAACCTATAATCTCTATCTCTCTAATCAGTAACTCGCAATCTCTCTCTTTCTAAACCCCAATCTATCTATCTCTCTAAATCTCTAACCCCCAATTTCTCTCCCTCTCTAAAACCCTAACCCCCAATCTCTCATCCTCTCTTTCTAAACTGCCAACCCCTAATCTCTCTCAATCTAAACCGAAAACCCCAAAACTCTCTCTCTCTCTCTCTCTCTCTCTCTCTCTCTCCCCATACACCCCTAACCTATAGTCTCTCTTTCCCTCTAAACTGCCAACATCCAATCTCTCTCTCTAAACACCTAAGCTTGAATCTCCCTCTCTCTCTCTAAACCCTAACACCTAATCCATCTCTCTACCTAAATTCCTCCTCCTCTCTCTCTGTATAACCCCTTTGCTCCAATATCTCTCCCTCTCTCTCTAAACTCGTAAATCTCAATCTCTCTCTCTCTCTCCCTCTCTCTCTAAATCCACAACCCCTAACACCTGACCCTTAATCTGTCTATATCTCTAAACCACTAAAAAACAATCTCTATCTCTATCTCTCTAAACCCATAACCTCCAATCTCTCTCTCTCTAAACCCCTCTATCTCTCTCTATTAAACCACTAACCCCCAATCTCTCTCTCTATAAATCCCTAAAATTAAATCTCTCTCTCTCTCTAAACCTATAGACCCTAGCCTGTAACCCTCAGTATCTCTCTCTATAAACACCTAATCCTCAATCTCTCTCTCTCTCTCTAAACCATATACCCCCAACCTCTCTCTCACCCTCACTCTCTATAAACCCCTAACCCTTTCTCTCTCTCTCTCTCCCTCTCCAAATCTCAAACAACCACTTCTCACATTGGTACCTATCCCTCCTCTATTTGTATCTCTCCTCCCCAACACAAACCATCCATACTCCTCCCATGATCTCTCTCTATCTCTAAAACCTTATTAACTCACAATCTCCCTCTCTCTCTCTCTAAACCGCTAACCTCCAATATATCTCTCTCTTTGAACCCCTAATCCCCAATCTCCCTCTCTCTCTCTCTCTAAACCCCTAACACCCAATCAATATTTCTCGCTCTCTAAACCCCACACCCCGAATCTCTCTATGTCTCTGTCTCTCTCTCTAAACACCTAACCTACAATCTCTCTCTCCCTCTAAACCCAAAAGCCCCAATATATCTCTTTCTATCGATGTCTCTATGTCTAAACATAAAACCTCCAATCTCTCTCTCCCCCTCCCCTTCTCTCTCTCTTAACCCCTAACACCCATTCTCTCCCTCTCTCTTTCTGAACCCCTTACCCCAATCTTTCTCTCTCTCTCTCTCTAAACCCCTATCCCCCAAACTCTTTCTCTCTAAACTCCTAACGCCCAATCTCTTTCGCTCTAAACATGTAACCCCCACGCTCTATCTTTCTATCTCTCTCAATATCTAGAACACTAACCTATAATATCTATCTCTCTAAATCCATAACCCCCAATATCTCTCTTTCTAAACCCGTAAGCCCCAATCTATCTCTCTCTCTAAAACCCTAACCCCTAATCTCTCCCCCTCTCTGAAATCCTAACCCGAAATGTTTCCTCCTCTCTTTCTAAACCTCCAACACCTAATCTCTCTCACACTACAACACTAACCCCCAGTATCTCTCTCTCTCTCTCTCTCTCTCTCTCTCTCTCCCTACACCCCTATCCTATGGTCTCTCTCTCTCTCTAAACTACCAACACTTAGTCTCTCTCTCTAAACACCTAAGCTCAAATCTCTCTCTCTCTCTCTAAACCCCTAAATCTCACTCTCTTTCACTCTCTCTCAATACCACTAATTACCATTCTCTGTTTCTTATAAATATCTCTTTCTAAACCCCTAACCCCCAATCTCTCTATATTTTTCTAAACGCATAATGACCAATCTCTCTCTCTCTCTCTCTGTGTGTCTCTCTCTCTCTATAAACCTTATTAACTCACAATCTCTCTCTCTAAAGCCCTAACCTCCAATATCTCTCTCTCCTTGAACCCCAAATCCCCAATCTCCCTCCCTCTCTCTCTCTCTAAACCCCCAACACCCAATCAATCTTTCTCTCTAACCTCTAATCTCTCTCGCTATCTAAACCCCACCCCGAAATCTCTCTCTCTCTCTCTCTCTTAATACATAACCTACAATCTCTCTCTCTCTCTAAACCTCTAACACTGGATCTCAACCTCTCTCTCTCTCTAAACCCCTAACCCCCAATCTCTCTCCTATCGATGTCTCTATGTCTAATCCTCAAATCTCCAATTTTTCTCTCCCTCTCCCCCCCTCTCTCTCTTAACTGCTAACCCCCATTCTCTCCCTGTCTCTCTCTAAACCCCTAACGCCAATCTCTCTCTATTTCTCTCTAAATTGCCCCCATCCCCCAATATATTTCTCTTTAAACTCCTAACCTCCAATCTCTTTCACTCTAAACATGTAACCCCCATGCTCTCTCCTTCTATCTCTCCCAATATCTAGAACCCTAACCTATAATCTCCATCTCTCTCTCTGAAGCCCTAACCCCCAATTTCTCTCCCTCTCTAAAACCCTAACCTATAATCTCCATCTCTCTCTCTGAAGCCCTAACCCCCAATTTCTCTCCCTCTCTCTTTCTAAACCGCCAACCCATAATCTCTCTCTCTCTCTCTCTCTCTCTCTGTCTACACCCCTAACCTATGGTCTCTCTCTCTCTCTCTCTAAACCACCAACATCCATCTCTCTCTCTAAACACCTAAGCTTGAACCTCTCTCTCTCTCTCTCTAAACCCCTAACTCTCAATCTCTTTCTCTCTCTCCCAATACCACTAATTACCATTATTTTTTTCTTCTAAATCTCTCTCTCTAAACCCCTAACCCCCAATCTCTCTATATTTTTCTAAACCCTTAATGACCAATCTCTCTCTCTCTCTATCTATAAAACCATAACCCCCAATATCTCTCTTTCTAAACCCCTAAGCCTCAATCTATCTCTCTCTCTAAAAGCCTAACCCCTAATCTCTCCCCCTATCTGAAATCCTAACTCACAATCTCCCTCTCTCAATCTCTAAACCGCTAACCTCCAATATATCTCTCTCTTTGAACCCCTAATCCCCAATCTCCCTCTCTCTCTCTCTCTAAACCCCTAACACCCAATCAATATTTCTCGCTCTCTAAACCCCACCCCTGAATCTCTCTCTGTCTCTCTCTCTCTCTCTCTAAACACCTAACCTACAATCTCTCTCTCCCTCTAAACCCAAAAGCCCCAATATATCTCTTTCTATCGATGTCTCTATGTCTAAACATAAAACCTCCAATCTCTCTCTCCCCCTCCCCTTCTCTCTCTCTTAACCCCTAACACCCATTCTCTCCCTCTCTCTTTCTGAACCCCTTACCCCAATCTTTCTCTCTCTCTCTCTAAACCCCTATTCCCCAAACTCTTTCTCTCTAAACTCCTAACGCCCAATCTCTTTCGCTCTAAACATGTAACCCCCACGCTCTATCTTTCTATCTCTCTCAATATCTAGAACACTAACCTATAATATCTATCTCTCTAAATCCATAACCCCCAATATCTCGCTATCTAAACCCCACCCTGAAATCTCTCTCTCTCTCTCTCTCTCTCTCTCTCTCTTAATACATAACCTACAATCTATCTCTCTCTCTAAACCTCTAACACTGGATCTCAACCTCTCTCTCTCTCTCTAAACCCCTAACCCCCAATCTCTCTCCTTCTATCGATGTCTCTAAGTCTAATCCTCAAATCTCCAATTTTTCTCTCCCCCTCTCCCCCTCTCTGTCTTAACCCCTAACCCCCATTCTCTCCCTGTCTCGCTCTAAACCCCTAACCCTAATCTCTCTCTCTTTCTCTCTAAATTTCCCCCATCCCCCAATATATTTCTCTTTAAACTCCTAACCTCCAATCTCTTTCACTCTAAACATGTAACCCCCATGCTCTCTCTTTCTATCTCTCTCAATATCTAGAACCCTAACCTATAATCTCCATCTCTCTCTCTGAAACCCTAACCCCCAATCTCTCTCCCTCTCTAAAACCCTAACTTCCAATCTCACTCTCTCTCTTTCTAAACCTCCAACCCATAATCTCTCTCTCTCTCTCTCTCTGTCTACACCCCTAACCTATGGTCTCTCTCTCTCTCTCTAAACCACCAACATCCAATCTCTCTCTGTAAACACCTAAGCTCGAACCTCTCTCTCTCTCTAAACCCCTAACTCTCAATCTCTTTCTCTCTCTCCCAATACCACTAATTACCATTCTTTTTTTCTTCTAAATCTCTCTCTCTAAACCCCTAACCCCCAATCTCTCTATATTTTTCTAAACCCTTAATGACCAATCTCTCTCTCTATCTATAAAACCCTAACCCCCAAAATTGCCCTTTGTATATCTCTCTCTAAACTCCTAACCTCAAACATCTCTATCTTTAAACCCCTAACAGACACTCTCTCTAAACCCCTAATCTCTCTATCTTTCTAAGCCATTAACCCCCAATCTCTCTCTCTCTCTAAACACTTAACCCTCAATCTCTCTTTCTCTTTGAATCCCTAACCTCCAATCTCTCTCTCTCTTTGAATCCCTAACCTCTAATCTCTCTCTCTAAACCCCTAACCCCCAATTTCTCTCTCTCTCTCTCTCCCTCTAAACCCTTAACCTCCAATCTCTCTCTCTCTCTCTCTCTCTAAATCCATAACCTCTAGTTTATCTCTATAAACCTCTAACCTCCAATATATATATCTCTCTCACTGTCACCCTAACCTTCAATATCTCTCTAAACAATTAACCCCCCTCTCTCTCAACCCCTAACCTCCGCACTCTCTCACTTTCTACATCTCTAACCTTCAATATCTCTTTATCTCTCTCTCTCTCCCTGCCTAACCCCTAACACCTAACCCATAATCTCTTTTTCTCTCTCTCTCATTCACTATCTCACTCTAAACCGCTAAACCCTAACCCTCGATCTCTATCTCTCTAAGCCAGTAACAATTGACCTCTCTCTATCTCTTTCTAAACCCCTAGCCTCCAATCTCTCTCTCTCTGTAAACCCCCTCATTATAAAAAACACTAACCACCAATATCTTGCTCTCTCTTTAAACCCCTAATCTCAACTCTCTCTCTTTAAACCAATAGACCATAACCCATAACCCCCAATTTCTCTCTCTCTCTTTAAACCGATAGACCATAACCCATAACCTTAACCCTCAACCGCCATTATCTCTTTCTAAACATGTAACCCCCAATATCTCGATCTCTCTCTCTCTAAACACCTAAACCCTAACCCTCAATCTATTTATCTCTCTCGATCTCTCACACTCTCCCTAAAATGAAAACACACAATCTCTCTGACCTCCATTATTTCTCTCTCTCTTTCCAAACCCCTTTCTCTCTTTGTATCTAAAGGTCTGACACACATTCTCTCTTCATCCCTCTCTCTCTCTCTAAAATGATAGTCCCTAATCGCTAAATCCTAACCCCTAACTGCTAGTCTCTGACCTCTAACCCCTAACTCCCATTCTCTCTCTCTCTCTAAACCCCTAGACCCTAAACCCTAACACCCAATATATCTCTCTAATCTCTTTCTAAAAACTTAAGACCAAATCTCTCTCTCTCTCTAAGCCCCTATTCCCCAATCTCTTTCTCTCTAAACTCCTAACCCCCAAACTCTTTCACTCTAAACATGTAACCCCCATGTTCTCTCTTTCTGTATCTCTCAATATGTAGAACACTAACCTATAATCTCTATCTCTCTAAATCCATAACCCGCAATCTCTCGATTTCTAAACCCCTAAGCCCCAATCTATCTATCTCTCTAAAACCCTAACCCCCAATATCTCTCTCTCTCTAAAACCCTAACCCCCAATCTCTCATCCTCTCTTTCTAAACTGCCAACCCCTAATCTCTCTCAGTCTAAACCGAAAACCCACAAACTCTCTCTCTCCCTCTCTCTCTCCCCCTACACACCTAACCTATAGTCTCTCTCTTCCCCTACACCCCTAACCTATATTCTCTCTCTCCCTCTAAACTGCCAACATCCAATCTCTCTCTCTAAACACCTAGCCTTGAATCTCTCTCTCTCTCTCTCTAAACCCTAACACCTAATCAATCTCTCTGCCTAAATTCCTCCTCCTCTCTCTCTCTATAAATCCCTTAGCTCCAATATCTCTCCCTCTCTCTCTAAACTCGTAAACCCCAATCTCTCTCTCTCTCTTTCTCTCTCTAAATCCATAACCCCTAACCCCTGACCCTTAATCTATCTATATCTCTAAACCACTAAAAAACAATCTCTATCTCTATCTCTCTAAACCCATAACCTCCAATCTCTCTCTCTCTAAACCCCTCTATCTCTCTCTATTAAACCACTAACCCTCAATCTCTGTCTCTCTATAAATCCCTAAAATTAAATCTCTCTCTCTCTAAACCTATAGACCCTAGCCTGTAACCCTCAATATCTCTCTCTATAAATACCTAATCCTCAATCTCTCTCTCTCTCTCTCTCTCTAAACCATTAACCCCCAACCTCTCTCTCACCCTCACTCTCTATAAACCCCTAACCCTTTCTCTCTCTCTCTCTCTCCCTCTCCAAATATCAAACAACCACTTCTCACATTGTTAGGAACCTATGTAAACCCTTCTCTTTACTATGTTAGTATATTGTTATTGGACGCATATGCTTTGTAAGTCGTCCTGTAGTATTTGTTGATCCGTAGTTTATATTAGCCCATAGTATTGACCCATAGTATTGGACGCATATGCTTTGTAAGTCGTCCCGTAGTATTATATGTCCCATGGTTTTGACTCATGGTATTGGGCATAGACTTAGTATATAAGTGTGTGTTGAGGTCATTGAAGGCACCGTGAAGTTAATTGTATTGAGCTTGCTCAAAGGAGGTTTCCCCCTCGAAGTGGCCCATGATCAATATAAAAGTGATTCTGTTCTATTATTTCTGCTATTTCACATATTCTTAGTAATTAATTGTTGCAGGTGCATCTCATCTAGTATCAGAGCACTTTCCTTGGCACAAGTGGGAAATTTTTTTTTTCTTTTTTTGGGAGGCGACTTTTAGATCAATTTTTGAAACTTTCTGCACCAAATCGGAAGAAACAAATTGCATATCTGAATTCCTCTTTCAAAAATATGCAGTTTAAAAAAAGAAATAATCTCATTTGGAATTCTAAAAGTGGAGATATCGCGGATTTAAAATCAGCAATTTTTCAGAATTTCAATGACGGCCGCGGAAATTGCGGCGAGAAAATCTTTTGATCGAGTGCCCATACTTCTATTCTGCTTTCATTAGTAGAAGCAGAGTGGTTGTTCCAGTTCCGGAAACATGCTATAATAGCGATTCTGAGCAATATAGATCCGGTTTTTGAACATTGGGTGGAATTTCTGCCCAAATTTTTTCTGTTGCAGGTTCAGATTTGGGAATCATCCCTATCCGCTTAACTGTGGGAAGTACTTGGGCATAAGCCCTAAAACTCATTGTGAGGAGTACCACAGGAAACCCGAAGTAGCTGGCCCATTGAGAGGACTTGCCAGCGAAAAGGGCAACGACCCCTACCTGATTGACTAGTTCCCACCCGTGAGGTAAACCAAGAGCTGTCGTTTGTGGCAAAGCGGTTATCAGTTTTACCTGAGCCATGGAGTGAGGGGTACTGCCATAATACGCAAGCCGTCAGACAGCATTGGTGGCCGAGTGAAACCCCTGAACTGTTAGGAAGCCGCACATACCTGGGGTCCATATCTACTTTCAACTGAACTATTGTTGATCATTGCTGCGCCGTTTCAGATCCATTTGCAAGCCGTTCCAGATTCAGCCGTTTTCAATCCATTCGGTGTTGTTCCAGATCCCTTTCGAGCCGTAGCCGCTCCATATCTCCCTTATTTTTACTCTGTTTCCCTTGAAATTTTTGGGGAACCTCTGTCATCCCATTCTGCATATTTCATTCCTGAGGACCCTATTCCCAATTCCCCTTCCCAAAGCCCGAAAGCCCACACTTGTCTATTTTTAGGGTTTGCCATAACTTCCTCAGATTTCACCCAATTGCCTTCAAATTTTACCACAGAGTTCCTTTCTTAACTCTGCTTCTTTGTCCCTCTTAGCCAAATTTTCTCATTCTATCACCTCGTTTCTGAAATCCCCCTTTTTTATTTCTTGTCCTTTCGACGGTGTCCAAAATCTAGTCAAACCCCAATTACCCATCAGATTGTTTCCCCAATCCAAATTTCCCTTTACTAAATCAGCTTCTGTTTGTGTTTTTCTACCTATTCCACAAAAAAAAAACCTGGTTATGGTTGTCACCCGTGCAGGAGCCAACACCATGGAGGAAGCACTTGCAGCCATCCAAACCAAACTCCAAGATCTGGATGAAAAATTTCTCAGCCTCCATCTTCAGCATTCAGCCATGAACAATAACCGACAGCCAGAATCTTTTGCAGCCACCGGGTTCTCTTCTTCCAACAATTTTCATGGGCCGAAGCTTGATTTTTCTCGCTTCAATGGTACTGATCCGATGGGATGGATATACCGAGCAGAACAATATTTCAGTCTGCATAATACTTTTGATGTCCAGAAAGTTCCACTTGCATCCTTTCATTTGGAACAGGAAGCCCTTCAATGGTACCGTTGGTACATCAAAGCTCATCCCGAGCCAAACTGGACAGATTTTTGCCAACTCATTTTGCCATGATTTGGCCCTAGTGCTTTTGATGATTTCACAGGAGCACTCACTAAACTTCACCAAATTGGCACAGTGAGAGAGTATCAGACAGAATTTGAGAAATTGGCCAATCACACAGAAGGATTGTCTGATGAATTCTACAGGAGTTGTTTTATAAGTGGTCTTAAGGATGAAATTCGCTCATAGGTCAAAATGTTTTGTCCCAACACAATGATGGAAGTCCTAGGGTTGGCTAAGCTGGCTGAGGACAAGATTGTAGCTCAACAATGCTCCAAACCCACCCTTGTTCCCTTCAAAAATATGGGTTCCCAACGACCTCCCATCACGCCTTCTCCTCAACCAACTCCTATCAAGCATTTGTCTGAAATAGAAATGCAGGCACGCCGAAAAAAAGGGCTTTGCTATAATTGTGATGAGAAATTCACTCGGGGACATAGATGTGTTCAACAAAAGCTCTATCTCTTGGATGTGGATTCTCCGCATGCCTTAGAACTTGGTGAAGCAGCTACAGATACAGTGGATGATCAGATCGACATTCAACACCCGCCTGTTGACATCCCATTTCAGGACGACCCACCTGAGATCTCTCTCCATGCTGAAATCGACGTCACCACCCCACAAACAATGCGGGTCAGGGGATACTTCAAGAAGCTCCCTCTTACCATACTCATTGATTCTGGTAGCACTCATAACTTCATTGACCCTCGGATTGCCAAACAGGCTGATTGTTTTGTCCATCCTTGCTCCAGCTTTGAAGTCATGGTTGCCAATGGGGGCACCTTACCTTGCAAGGGGAAGTGTCACAATGTGCGTATCTCTATGGAAGATTATAACCTACGCTCTGACATGTTTGCCTTGCCCTTAGGCAGATGTGATGTGGTTTTGGGCGTTCAATGGTTACGCACACTTGGCCCCATCTTATGGGATTTTGCTGAACTTTGGATGCAGTTTAAAGTCAATGGGGCACAACACAAATTTATGGGCTTACAACCAGGGTCTCGCTGCATCATCAGTTCACATCGCTTGGAAAAACTCCTTAAGAAGAATTCACATGGTGTCATCGCTCAGCTCAATTCCATTCAGATGCACCCATCAACAGTATCCACTACTTCCTTGAATAGATATGTAGGTATCTTTGCTGAACCAATGCGCTTGATACCTTCACGAGACCTTTCTGCTAAGAATTTAGCCACATCTACCTCTCAGCAGGAAATGATGGCTATTTTGCATGCAATACAGAAGTGGAAGCCATACCTATTAGAGAATTATTTCTGCATCAAGACTGATCTCCCGAGTCTGGAAAATTTTCTGGAACAATGGGTCTCCTCCCCAACACACCTGAAATGGGTTATCCACCTCATGGGTTATCCCTATGTGATCACTTACAAGAAGGGTAAGGACAATATGGTGGAAGATGCTCCTTCTTGCACAATTGATGACCCAGTTTCTCTTACAACTCTTTCTCTGCTTGTTCCAAATTGGGTGCAATATGTTCAACAGGGCTCTCTCGTCTATGAAATCCATGCTTCTTCATCAATAGGGCACTCTGGGTTCTGCAACAGGTATGACCAAGAACAATGCAACTTCTTTTGGCAGGGACTAAAAATGACAATTCAACAGATGGTGGCTGATGATGATAGTTTCCAAGTCAACAAGGGTGAAACGACACTCCTTTCGAGATTGCTCAAACCCTTGCCCATCCCTAAACAGCTTTGGCCAACTATTTCTATGGATTTCCTAGCAGCGCTTTGGTGGTACAATACCACATCTCATAGAACACCATATGAAGAGGTCTATGGACAAACACCTCCAGTTCTTCTTCCATACACCCTTAGCAGCTCCCCAGTTCAGGCAATTGACTCGGTTCTTCAAAACCGCAATCAGATTCTTCTCATTTTGCAGGACAATCTTCACATGGCCAGAATTCCCCTGAATCAACAAGCCAATCAGCACCATTCTGAGCGCATTTTCCACACAGCTGACAGGGTTCTTCTTCATCTACAGCCTTCCAAGCAATCCTCCTTGACACTCCAAAGGCGTCAGTGTCCTGAAATGCAACCCGAGGATGCTATCGGGGAACCACTCCTTCAGCTTCTGCAGCAATTTCTCCAACCAAAGCTCTGAGGACAAAGCTTTTTCTAAGGGAGAGGGGATGTTAGGAACCTATGTAAACCCTTCTCTTTACTATGTTAGTATATTGTTATTGGACGCATATGCTTTGTAAGTCGTATCGTAGTATTTGTTGATCCGTAGTTTATATTAGCCCATAGTATTGACCCATAGTATTGGACGCATATGCTTTGTAAGTCGTCCCGTAGTATTATATCTCCCATGGTTTTGACTCATGGTATTGGGCATAGACTTAGTATATAAGTGTGTGTTGAGTTCATTGAAGCCATCGTGAAGTTAATTGTATTAATCTTGCTCAAAGGAGGTTGCCCCCTCGAAGTGGCCCGTGATCAGTATAAAAGTGATTCTGTTCTATTATTTCTGCTATTTCACATATTCTTAGTAATTAATTGTTGCAGGTGCATCTCACACATTGGTACCTATCCCTCCTCTATTTGTATCTCTCCTCCCCAACACAAACCATCCATACTCCTCCCATGATCTCTCTCTATCTCTAAAACCTTATTAACTCACAATCTCCCTCTCTCTCTCTCTAAACCGCTAACCTCCAATATATCTCTCTCTTTGAACCCCTAATCCCCAATCTCCCTCTCTCTCTCTCTCTAAACCCCTAAAACCCAATCAATATTTCTCGCTCTCTAAACCCCACCCCCGAATCTCTCTCTGTCTCTGTCTCTCTCTCTAAACACCTAACCTACAATATCTCTCTCCCTCTAAACCCAAAAGCCCCAATATATCTCTTTCTATCGATGTCTCTATGTCTAAACATAAAACCTCCAATCTCTCTCTCCCCATCCCCTTCTCTCTCTCTTAACCCCTAACACCCATTCTCTCCCTCTCTCTTTCTGAACCCCTTACCCGAATCTTTCTCTCTCTCTCTCTAAACCCCTAAGCTCCAATCTATCTCTCTCTCTAAAACCCTAACCCCCAATCTCTCCCCCTCTCTGAAATCCTAACCCCAAATGTCTCCTCCTCTCTTTCTAAACCTCCAACACCTAATGTCTCTCACTCTACAACACTAACCCCCAATATCTCTCTCTCTCTCTCTCTCTCTCTCTCCACACCCCTATCCTATGGTCTCTCTCTCTCTAAACCACCAACACTTAGTCTCTCTCTCTAAACACCTAAGCTCGAATCTCTCTCTCTCTCTAAACCCCTAAATCTCACTCTCTTTCACTCTCTCTCAATACCACTAATTACCATTCTCTGTTTCTTATAAATATCTCTTTCTAAACCCCTAACCCCCAATCTCTCTATATTTTTCTAAACGCCTAATGACCAATCTCTCTCTCTCTCTCTCTCTCTCTCTCTGTCTCTCTCTCTCTATAAACCTTATTAACTCACAATCTCTCTCTCTAAAGCCCTAACATCCAATATCTCTCTCTCCTTAAACCCCAAATCCCCAATCTCCCTCCCTCTCTCTTCTCTAAACTCCCAACACCCAATTAATCTTTCTCTCTAACCTCCAAATCTCTCTCGCTATCTAAACCCCACCCCCAAATCTCCCCCCCCCCCCCTCTCTCTCTCTCTCTCTCTCTTAACACATAACCTACAATCTATCTCTCTCTCTAAACCTCTAACACTGGATCTCAACCTCCCCAATATATTTCTCTTTAAACTCCTTACCTCCAATCTCTTTCACTCTAAACATGTAACCCCCATGCTCTCTCTTTCTATCTCTCTCAATATCTAGAACCATAACCTATAATCTCCATCTCTCTCTCTGAAACCCTAACCCCCAATCTCTCTCCCTCTCTAAAACCCTAACTTCCAATCTCACTCTCTCTCTTTCTAAACCGCCAACCCATAATCTCTCTCTCTCTCTCTCTCTGTCTACACCCCTAACCTATGGTCTCTCTCTCTCTCTCTAAACCACCAACATCCAATCTTTCTCTCTAAACACCTAAGCTCGAACCTCTCTCTCTCTCTCTCTAAACCCCTAACTCTCAATCTCTTTCTCTCTCTCCCAATACCACTAATTACCATTATTTTTTTCTTCTAAATCTCTCTCTCTAAACCCCTAACCCCTAACCCCCAATCTCTCTATATTTTTCTAAACCCTTAATGACCAATCTCTCTCTCTCTATCTATAAAACCCTAACCCCCAAAATTTCCCTTTGTATATCTCTCTCTAAACTCCTAACCTCCAACATCTCTCTCTTTAAACGCCTAACAGACACTCTCTCTAAAACCCCAATCTCTCTATCTTTCTATGCCATTAACCCCCAATCTCTCTCTCTCTCTAAACACTTAACCCTCAATCTCTCTCTCTCTTTGAATCCCTAACCTCCAATATCTCTCTCTCTTTGAATCCCTAACCTCTAATCTCTCTCTCTAAACCCCTAACCCCCAATTTCTCTCTCTCTCTTTCCCTCTAAACCCTTAACCTCTAATCTCTCTCTCTCTCTCTCTCTAAATTCATAACCTCTAGTATATCTCTATAAACCTCTAACCTCCAATATATATATCTCTCTCACTGTCACCCTAACCTTCAATATCTCTCTAAAAAATTAACCCCCCTCTCTCTCAACCCCTAACCTCCACACTCTCTCACTTTCTAGATCTCTAACCTTCAATATCTCTCTATCTCTCTTTCTCTCCCTCCCTAACCCCTAACACCTAACCCATAATCTATTTTTCTCTCTCTCTCAAAACACCTAACCCTCAATATCTCTCTCTCTCATTCACTATCTCACTCTAGACCCCTAAACCCTAACCCTCGATCTCTATCTCTCTAAGCCAGTAACAATTGACCTCTCTCTATCTCTTTCTAAACCCCTAGCCTCCAATCTCTCTCTCTCTCTAAACCCCCTCATCATAAAAAACACTAACTACCAATATCTCGCTCTCTCTTTAAACCCCTAATCTCAACTCTCTCTCTTTAAACCGATAGACCATAACCCATAACCCCCAATTTCTCTCTCTCTCTTTAAACTGATAGACCATAACCCATAACCTTAACCCTCAACCCCCATTATCTCTTTCTAACCATGTAACCCCCAATATCTCGATCTCTCTCTCTCTCTCAACACCTAAACCCTAACCCTCAATCTATTTTTCTCTCTCGATCTCTCACACTCTCCCTAAAATGAAAACACACAATCTCTCTGACCTCCATTATTTCTCTCTCTCTTTCCAAACCCCTTTCTCTCTTTGTATCTAAAGGTCTGACACACATTCTCTCTTCATCCCTCTCTCTCTCTCTAAACCGATAGTCCCTAATCGCTAAATCCTAACCCCTAACTGCTAGTCCCTGACCTCTAACCCCTAACTCCCATTCTCTCTCTCTCTAAACCCCTTGACCCTAAACCCTAACACCCAATATATCTCTCTACTCTCTTTCTAAAAACTTAAGACCAAATCTCTCTCTTTGTCTAAGCCCCTATTCCCCAATCTCTTTCTCTCTAAACTCCTAACCCCCAAACTCTTTCACTCTAAACATGTAACCCCCATGTTCTCTCTTTCTGTCTCTCTTAATATGTAGAACACTAACCTATAATCTCTATCTCTCTAAATCCATAACCCACAATCTCTCTCTTTCTAAACCCCTAAGCCCCAATCTATCTATCTCTCTAAACCCCTAACCCCCAATATCTCTCTCTCTCTAAAACCCTAACCCCCAATCTCTCATCCTCTCTTTCTAAACTGCCAACCCCTAATCTCTCTCAGTCTAAACCGAAAACCCACAAACTCTCTCTCTCTCTCTCTCTCTCTCTCTCTCTCTCCCCCTACACCCCTACCCTATAGTTTCTCTCTTCCCCTACACCCCTAACCTATAGTCTCTCTCTCCCTCTAAACTGCCAACATCCAATCTCTCTCTCTAAACACCTAGCCTTGAATCTCTCTCTCTCTCTAAACCCTAACACCTAATCGATCTCTCTGCCTAAATTCCTCCTCCTCTCTCTCTAAACTCGTAAACCCCAATCTCTCTCTCTCTCTTTCTCTCTCTAAATCCATAACCCCTAACACCTGACCCTTAATCTATCTATATCTCTAAACCAATAAAAAACAATCTCTATCTCTATCTCTCTAAACCCATAACCTCCAATCTCTCTCTCTCTAAACCCCTCTATCTCTCTCTATTAAACCACTAACCCCCAATCTCTCTCTCTATAAATCCCTAAAATTAAATCGCTCTCTCTAAACCTATAGACCGTAGCCTGTAACCCTCAATATCTCTCTCTATAAACACCTAATCCTCAATCTCTCTCTCTCTCTCTAAACCATTAACCCCCAACCTCTCTCTCACCCTCACTCTCTATAAACCCCTAACCCTTTCTCTCTCTCTCTCTCTCCCTCTCCAAATCTCAAACAACCACTTCTCACATAGGTACCTATCCCTCCTCTCTTTGTATCTCTCCTCCCATAATCTCTCTCTATCTCTAAAACCTTATTAACTCACAATCTCCCACTCTCTCTCTCTAAACTGCTAACCTCCAATATATCTCTCTCTTTGAACCCCTAATCCCCAATCTCCCTCTCTCTCTCTCTCTCTAAACCCCTAACACCCAATCAATATTTCTTGTTCTCTAAACCCCACCCCCGAATCTCTCTCTGTCTATGTCTCTTTCTCTAAAAACCTAACCTACAATCTCTCTCTCCCTCTAAACCTAAAAGCCCCAATATATCTCTTTCTATCGATGTCTCTATGTTTAAACATAAAACCTCCAATCTCTCAATCCCCTCCCCTTCTCTCTCTCTTAACCCCTAACACCCATTCTCTCCCTCTCTCTTTCTGAACCCCTTACCCCAATATTTCTCTCTCTCTCTCTAAACCCCTATCCCCCAAACCCTTTCTCTCTAAACTCCTAACGCCCAATCTCTTTCACTCTAAACATGTAACCCCCATGCGCTATCTTTCTATCTCTCTCAATATCTAGAACACTAACCTATAATATCTATCTCTCTAAATCCATATCCCCCAATATCTCTCTTTCTAAACCCCTAAGCCCCAATCTATCTCTCTTTCTAAAACCCTAACCCCCAATCCCTCCCCCTCTCTGAAATCCTAACCCCAAATGTCTCCTCCTCTCTTTCTAAACCTCCAACACCTAATGTCTCTCACTCTACAACACTAACCCCCAATCTCTCTCTCTCTCTCTCCCTACACCCCTATCCTATGGTCTCTCTCGCTCTAAACCACCAACACTTAGTCTCTCTCTCTAAACACCTAAGCTCGAATCTCTCTCTCTCTCTCTCTCTCTTTAAACCCCTAAATCTCAGTCTCTTTCACTCTCTCTCAATACCACTAATTACCATTCTCTGTTTCTTATAAATATCTCTTTCTAAACCCCTAACCCCCAATCTCTCTATATTTTTCTAAACGCCTAATGACCAATCTCTCTCTCTCTCTCTCTCTCTCTCTCTTTGTCTCTCTCTCTCTATAAACCTTATTAACTCACAATCTCTCTCTCTAAAGCCCTAACCTCCAATATCTCTCTCTCCTTGAACCCCGAATCCCCAATCTCCCTCCCTCTCTCTCTCTCTAAACCCCCAACACCCAATCAATCTTTCTGTCTAACCTCCAATCTCTCTGGCTATCTAAACCCCACCCCCAAATCTCTCTCTCTCTCTCTTAAATCATAACCTACAATCTATCTCTCTCTCTAAACCTCTAACACTGGATCTCAACCTCTCTCTCTCTCTAAACCCCTAACCCCCAATCTCTCTCCTTCTATCGATGTCTCTATGTCTAATCCTCAAATCTCCAATTTTTCTCTCCCCCTCCCCCCCTCTCTCTCTTAACCCCTACCCCCCTTTCTCTCCCTGTCTCTCTCTAAACCCCTAACCCCAATCTCTCTCTCTTTCTCTCTAAATTGCCCCCATCCCTCAATATATTTCTCTTTAAACTCCTAAGCTCCAATCTCTTTCACTCTAAACATGTAACCCCCATGCTCTCTCTTTCTATCTCTCTCAATATCTAGAACCATAACCTATAATCTCCATCTCTCTCTCTGAAACCCTAACCCCCAATCTCTCTCCATCTCTAAAGCCCTAACTTCCAATCTCACTCTCTCTCTTTCTAAACCTCCAACCCATAATCTCTCTCTCTCTCTCTCTCTCTCTCTCTCTGTCTACACCCCTAACCTATGGTCTCTCTCTCTCTCTAAACCACCAACATCCAATCTCTCTCTCTAAACACCTAAGCTCGAACCTCTCTCTCTCTCTCTCTAAACCCCTAACTCTCAATCTCTTTCTCTCTCTCCCAATACCACTAATTACCATTCTTTTTTTCTTCTAAATCTCTCTCTCTAAACCCCTAACCCCCAATCTCTCTATATTTTTCTAAACCCTTAATGACCAATCTCTCTCTCTCTATCTATAAAAGCCTAACCCCCAAAATTTCCCTTTGTATATCTCTCTCTAAACTCCTAACCTCCAATATCTCTCTCTTTAAACCCCTAACAGACACTCTCTCTAAACCCCTAATCTCTCTATCTTTCTAAGCCATTAACCCCCAATCTCTCTCTCTCTCTCTAAACACTTAACCCTCAATCTCTCTCTCTCCTTGAATCCCTAACCTCCAATCTCTCTCTCTCTTTTAATCCCTAACCTCTAATATCTCTCTCTAAACCCCTAACCCCCAATTTCTCTCTCTCTCTCTCTCCCTCTAAACCCTTAATCTCCAATCTCTCTCTCTCTCTCTCTCTCTCTCT
Source organism: Larix kaempferi (assembly GCA_027924585.1). NCBI lineage: Eukaryota > Viridiplantae > Streptophyta > Pinopsida > Pinales > Pinaceae > Larix > Larix kaempferi. Next base: position 349,502 of record BSBM01001823.1, read on the forward strand.
CTCTAAATCCATAACCTGTAGTATATATCTATAAACCTCTAACCTCCAATATATATATCTCTCTCACTATCACCCTAACCTTCAATATCTCTCTAAAAAATTAACCCCCCTCTCTCTCAACCCCTAACCTCCACACCCTCTCACTTTCTAGATCTCTAACCTTCAATATCTCTCTATCTCTCTCTCTCTCCCTCCCTAACCCATAACACCTAACCCATAATCTCTTTTTCTCTCTCTCTCTCAAAACACCTAACCCTCAATATCTCTCTCTCTCATTCACTATCTCACTCTAGACCCCTAAACCCTAACCCTCGATCTCTATCTCTTTCTAAACCCCTAGCCTCCAATCTCTCTCTCTCTCTAAACCCCCTCATTATAAAAAACACTAACCACCAATATCTCTCTCTCTCTTTAAACCGAGAGACCATAACCCATAACCCCCAATTTCTCTCTCTCTCTTTAAACCGATAGACCATAACCCATAACCTTAACCCTCAACCCCCATTATCTCTTTCTCTCTCTCTCTTTCTAAACATGTAACCCCCAATATCTCTCTCTCTCTCTCTCTAAACACCTAAACCCTAACCCTCAATCTATTTATCTCTCTCGATCTCTCACACTCTCCCTAAAATGAAAACACACAATCTCTATGACCTCCATTATTTCTCTCTCTCTTTCGAAACCCCTTTCTCTCTGTGTATCTAAAGGTCTGACACACATTCTCTCTTCATCCCTCTCTCTCTCTCTAAACCGATAGTCCCTAATCGCTAAATCCTAACCCCTAACTGCTAGTCCTTGACCTCTAACCCCTAACTCCCATTTTCTCTCTCTCTAAACCCCTAGAACCTAAACCCTAACACCCAATATATCTCACTACTCTCTTTCTAAACACTTAAGACCCAATCTCTCTCTCTCTCTCTAACAAACTAACCCCTAACCTCCAATGTATTTCTCTCTCTCACAAACTCTCTCTCTATAAAACCTTAACCCCCAGTCTCTCTCTCTCTCTAAACCCATAATCCCTAACCCCCACTCCCTCTCAATTTATTTCTCTCTCTCTCTCTAAGCCCTTAAAACCAATAGACCATAACCGATAGACCATAACCCATAACCCCCAATTTCTCTCTCTCTCTCTTTAAACCGATAGATCATAACCCATAACCTTAACCCCCAACCCCCATTATCTCTTTCTCTCTCTCTCTTTATAAACATGTAACCCCCAATATCTTGATCTCTCTCTCTCTAAACACCTAAACCCTAACCCTCAATCTATTTATCTCTCTCAATCTCTCACACTCTCCCTAAAATGAAAACACACAATCTCTCTGACCTCCATTATTTCTCTCTCTCTTTTGAAACCCCTTTCTCTCTTTGTATCTAAACGTCTAACACACATTCTTTCTGCATCCCTCTCTCTCTCTCTAAACCTGTAGTCCCTAATCCCTAAATCCTAACCCCTAACCACTAGTCCCTAACCTCTAACCCCTAACTCCCATTCTCTCTCTCTCTAAACCCCTAGACCCTAAACCCTAACAGCTAATATATCTCACTACTTCCCTCTCTCCCTAAACACTTAACACCCAATCTCTCTCTCTCTCTCTCTCTCTAAACAACTAACCGCTAACCCCCAATGTCTTTCTCTCTCTCGATCACTCTCTCACAAACTCTCTCTCTATAAAACCTTAATCCCCAATCTCTCTCTCTCTAAACCCATAATCCCTAACCCCCACTCCCTCTCAATTGATTTCTCTCTCTCTCTCTAAGCCCTTAAAACCAAATCTCTCTCTCTTCCTCTTTTTCTCTCTCTCTCTCTCTCCCCCCAAAACCTTACTCATCACCCGCCTACCTCTTCCCCCACTCTATGTCTCTCTTCCCCCCACCACTAACCATCAATACAAACCTTGTGATATCTCTCTATATCTAAACACGTATTAACCCCCAATATCTCTCTCTAAACCATTAACCCACAACCTCTTCCTTGCCCTCACTATATATAAACCCCTAACCCTTTCTCTCTCTCTCTCTCTCTCTCTTCAAATCCCAAACACCCACTTCTCACCTAGGTACTCATCCCTCCTCTCTTTGTCTCTCTCCTCCCCAACACTAAGCATCCATACTCCCCCCATGATCTCTCTCTATGTCTAAACCTTTATTAACTCACAATCTCTCTCTCTCTCTCTCTAAACCTCTAACCTCCAATATAACTATCTCTTTGAACCCCTAATCCCCAATCTCCCTCTCTCTCTCTCTCTCTCTCTCTCTCAACTCCTATCCCCGAATCTCTTTCTCTCTAAACCTATAACCTCCAATCTCTCTCTCTCTCTAAATACATAACCCCCACACTCTTTATTTCTATCTCTCTCAATATCTAGCACCTTTACCTATAATCTCTATCTCTATAAATCCATAACCCCAAATATTTCTATTTCTAAACCCCTAATCCCTAATGTATCTTTCTCTAAACCCCTAATCCCTAATGTATCTTTCTCTGAACCCCTAACCCCCAATCTCTCTCTCTCTATAAATTCCTAACCCCCAATATCTATGTCTCTTACTAAAACCCCAACCCCTATTCTCTCTATTTCTAAACCCCTACCCCCAATCTCTCTCTCTCTGAACCTGTAACCTCTGATCTCTCTCTGTCTCTCCAAACCCCTAACCCCCAACCTCTGTCTCTCTCTCTCTCTATCACTAACCTCTAATATCCCTCTCTCTCTCTAAACACCTAACCTTGAATCTCCCTCTCTCTCCCTTTTTTCAAACCCCTAGTCCTCAATCTCTCTCTCTCTATATACCACTAATCACTAATCTCTCTCTTTAAACACCTAATACCCAATCTCTCTATATTTTTCAAAACCCCTAATGACCAAACTATTTCTCTCTCTCTATAGACCCGTAACCCTCAAACTCTCCCTTTCTATATCTATCTCTCTAAAATCCTAACCTCCAATGTCTCTCTTTCTCTCTAAACCCCTAACCCCAATATCTTTTCCTTCTATCTCTCTTTATTTCAACCTCTAACCTCCAATCTCTTGCTTTCTCTCTAAGCCCCTATCTGACTCCCTCTTTCTCTAAATGCCTAATCTCTATCTCTCTAAACAAGTAACCCCCCAATCTTCCTCTCTCTCTCTAAACCTCTAACCCCCAATCTCTCTCTCTCTCTTTGAATCTCTAACCTCCAATCTCTCTCTCTAAACCTGTCAACCCCAATATCTCTCTCTCTAAACCCCTAACCTCCAATATCTCTCTCTCTCCAAACCGATAACCCCAAATATCTCTCTTTTTCTCTCTGTTGATCTCTCTCTCTCTCTCCCTCTAAAACCTTAACCCCCAATCTCTCTCTCTCTCTCTCTCTAAGCCCCTAACCACCAATCCCTTTCTTTCTCTCTAAACCCCTAACACCCAATTGATCTCTTTGTCTAAAATCCTCTCTCTCTCTCTGTAAACCCCTTAGCTCCAATATCTTTCTCTTTCTCTCTAAACTCCTAAACCCCAATCTCTCTCTCTAAACCCCTAATCTATCTGTATCTCTAAACCACTAAAAACCAATCTCTATCTCTATCTCTCTAAACCGGTAACCTCCAATCTCTCTCTCTCTAAACCCATCTATCTCTCTATTAAACCACTAACCCCCAATCTCTCTCTCTCTAAATCCCTAAACTCAAATCTCTCTCTCTCTCTCAACCTATAGACCCTAGCTCGTAACCCTCAATATCTCTCTCTCTAAACACCTAATCCTCAATCTCTCTCTCTCTCTAAACAATTAACGCCAACCTCTCTCTCACCCTCACTCTCTCTAAACCTGTAACTCTCTCTCTCTCTCTCACATAGGTACCTATCCCTTCTCTATTTGTATCTCTCCTCCCCAACACAAACCATCCATACTCCTCTCATGATCTCTCTCTATCTCAAAACCCTTATTAACTCTCTCTCTCTCTCTCTCTAAACCCCTAACCTCCAATATCTCTCTCTCTTTGAACCCCTAATCCCCAATCTCCCTCTGTATCTCTCTCTCTCTCTAAACCCCCAACACCCAATCAATCTTTCTATCTAACCTCCAATATCTCTTGCTCTCTAAAACCCACCCCTGAATCTCTCCCTCCCTCTAAATACCTAACCTACAATCTCTCTCAACCCCTAACCCCCATTCTCTCCCTCTCTCTCTCTGAACCCCTAACCCCAATCTCTCTCTCTCTCTCTCTCTCTCTCTATCTAAACCCCTATCCCGCAATCTCTTTCTTTCTAAACTCCTAACCCCCAATCTCTTTCTCTCTCAACATGTAACACCCATGCTCTCTCTTTCTATCTCTCTCAATATCTACAACCCTAACCTATAATCTTTATCTCTCTAAATCCATAACCCTCAATCTCTCTCTTTATAAAACCCTAAGCCTCAATCTATCTCCCACTCTAAAACCCTAACCCCCAATCTCTCTCCCTCTCTAAAACCCTAACCCCCAATCCCTCCTCCTCTCTTTCTAAACCACCAACCCCTAATCTCTCTCACTATACACCGCTACCCCCAATCACTATCCCTCTCTCTCTCTCTCTCTCTCTAAAATGCTAACATCCAATCTCTCTCTCTAAACTCCTAAGATCAAATCTCTCTCTCTCTCTCTAAACATGTAACACCCAATCAATCTCTTTCCCTAAACTCTTCCTACTCCTCCCCCCCTCTTTCTCTATAAACCCCTTAGCTCCAATATCTCTCTCCCTCTCTCTAAACTGGTAAACCCCAATTTATCTCTGTCTAAACCCCTAACCTCCAATCTCTCTCTCTCTCTCTCTCTCTCTCTCTCTCTCTATAAACCCCTAACCCTCAATCTCCCTCTCTAAACCCCTAACCCACAATCTCTCTCTCTCTCTCTCTCTGTCTCTGTCTCTCTCTCTCTCTGTCAAAACCGCTACTCTGCATTATCTGTCTCTCTAAACCCCTAACAACCAATCTCTCTCTCTAAACCCTTAACCCCCAATCTCTCTATCTCTCTTTAAACCCCTAACACCCAATCTTTTTCTCTCCTTTTAAAAACCTCTAAACCCCAATATCTCTCTTTCTATCTCTCTCTCTAAACCCATAACCTCCAATCTATCTATCTCTAGACCCCTAACCCTGATCACTCTTCTTTCTATCTCTCTCTAGCTATACCCCTAATCTCCAATCTCTCTATCATAACCCCTAATCTCTCTCTCTCTAAACCACTAATCACCATTCTTCCTCTCTCTCTCTCTCTCTCTTCCTCTCTCCCCCCTCTCTCTATCTATTTGAAGCCCTAACCTCCAATCTCTCCCTCTCTCTCTAAGCCTCTAACCCCCAATCTCTCTCTCTATAACCCCTAACCTCTAATCTCTCTCTCTCTAAACCCATAACCCCCAATCTCTCTCTCTAAACTCCTAACTTTCAATTTCTCTCTGTCCCACTCTATAAACCCCTAATACCCAATATCTCTTTCTAAACCCCTAGCGCCCAATCTCTCTCTCTTAAAGCCCCTAGTCCATATTAGCTCTCCTTAAACCCTTAACCACCAATCTCTCTCTTCTTATGTCTCACTCTAAACCCCTAACTCCCAATCTCTCCATATCTCTCTAAAGTCCAAATTTTCAATCTCTCTCTCTCTCTATAACCCTCTAACCCCTAATCTCTCTCTCTCTAACCACTAACCTCCAATCTCTCTCGCTCTCTAAACTCATAATCCCCAATATCTCTATATAAAACCCTCACCTCCAATCTATCTCTCTCCAAACCCATAAAACCTAAATCCTAATCTCTCTTTCTTTCTCTCACCTCCCCACCCACCTACCAACTTTCTATGTCTCTTTGATCCCCAACATTAACCATCCATACACCCCTCATGATCTCTTTCTATCTCTAAACCCAATTATCCCCTGCTCTCTCTCTCTCTCTCTAAACCACTAACTCCTACTCTTGCTCTCTCTAAGCCTGTAACCACTGATCTCTTTCTTTCACAAAACCCTTGACCTCCTATCTGTCTTTGTCTCTCTCTCTCTAACCTCCAATCTCTCTCTCTCTCTCTATGAATCCCTTACTCCCAATGTCTCTCTTCCTCTCTTCCTCTCTAAACACCTCAGTCCAATATCTATGTCTCTTTAAACCCCTTGTCCCTAACCCCTTGTCTCTAAACATGTAGACCCCATTATTTCTCTCTCTCTCTAAACCCCTTTCTCTCCCTGTATCTAAACATATAACACCCATTCTCTCTCTCCTTCTCTCTAAACTCCTAAATCTCTCTCTCTCTAATCCCCTAAACCCTAAACCCCAACACCCATTAACTCTTGCTCTCTCTCTCTAAAACCTTAACCCCCATATCTCTCTCACTCTCTAAACACCTAAACCCTAACCCTCAATCTCTTTCTCTCTTTGTTTATCTCCACTCTCCCTAAAATGAAAACACACAATCTCTCTAACCTCCATTATTCTCTCTCTATATCTAAACTTTTAACACCCATTCTCCCTCTCCCTCTCTCTAAACCCCTAACCTCAAATCTCTCTCTCTCTAATCCCCTAAACCTTAACCCCCAACCCCTATTATCTCTCTCTCTCTCTCTCTCTAAACATGTAACCCCCAATATATCGATCTCTCTCTCTCTAAACACCTAAACCCTAACCCTCAATCTATTTATCTCTCTTGATCTCTCACACTCTCCCTAAAATGAAAACACACAATCTCTATGACCTACATTATTTCTCTCTCTCTCTCTCTTTCTAAACCGCTTTATCTCTTTGTATATAAATGTCTAACACACATTCTCTCTCCGTCCCTCTCTCTCTCTAAACCTATAGTCCCTAATTGCTAAATCCTAACCCCTAACCGCTAGTCCCTAACCTCTAACCCCTAACTCCCATTCTCTCCTTCTCTAAACCCCTAGACCCTAAACCCTAACACCTAATATATCTCACTACTTCTCTCTCTCTCTCTCTCCTAAAAACTAACCCCTAACCCCAAATGTCTTTCTCTCTCTCGGTGTCTCTCTTACAAACTCTCTCTCTATAAAACCTTAACCCCCAATCTCTCTCTCTCTAAACCCATAATCCCTAACACCCACTCCCTCTCAATTTATTTCTCTCTCTCTCTCTCTCTCTCTCTCTAAAGCCTTAAAACCAAATCTCTCTCCCTCTTTCTCTATCTCTCTCTCTCTCTCTCCCCCCAAAACCCTACTCATCACCCACCTACCTCTCCCCCCACTCTATGTCTCTCTTCCCCCCACAACTAACCATCAATACAAGCCCTGTGATATCTCTCTATATATAAACACCTATTAACCCCCAATATATATCTCTCTCTAAACCCCTAACCCCCAATCTATTTCACTCTCCCTAAACCCCTATCACCTAATCGATCTCTTTGGATAACCCCCTCCTCCTCTCTCTCTCTCCTCTCTCTATAAACCCCTAGCTCAAATCTCTCTCTCTCTCTCTAAACCCCTTAGCTCAAATCTCTCTCTCTCTCTCTAAACCACTAACCCCTAATCTATCTATATCTCTAAACAACTAAAAATCAATCCCTATCTCTATCTCTCTAAAATCCTAACCTCCAATCTCTCTCTCTCTCTAAACCCCGCTATCACTCTCTAAATAAACCACTAACCCCCAATCTCTCTCTCTCCCTAAACCGCTAATCTCAAATCTCTCTCTCTCTCTCTCTCTCTCTCTCTCTCTCTCTCTCTCTCTCTGTGTCTAAACCCATAGACCTTAGCCCGTAACCCTCAATATTTCTCTCTAAACACCTAATCCTTAAACTCTCTCTCTCTAAACCATTAACCCCCAACCTCTCTCTATCCCTCACTATATCTAAACCTCTCTCTCTCTCTCTCCAAATCCCAAACACCCACTTCTCACCTCAGTACTCATCCCTCCTCTCTTTGTCTCTCTTCTCCCCAACACTAAGCATCCATACTACCCCAATGATCTCTCTCTATGTCTAAACCTTTATTAACTCACAATATCTCTCTCTCTCTCTCTCTCTCTAAACCCCTAACCTCCAATATAACTATATCTTTGAACCCCTAATCCCCAATCTCCCTTTCTCTCTCTCTCTCTCTAAACCCCCAACAACCAACCCATCTCTCTCTAACCGCTAATCTCTCTTTCTCTCTAAATCCCCACCACTGAATATCTCTCTCTCTCTCTCTCAAAATCCCTAACCCCCAATATATCTCTCGATCGCTAAACCCATAGCCGAAATTTATCTCTTTCTATTGATGTATCTATGTCTAAACCTCAAACCTCCAATATCACTCTCCCCCTCTCCCTCTCTTTCTCTCAACCCCTAACCCCCATTCTCTCTCTCTCTCTCTCTCTCTGAACCCCTAACCCCAATATCTCTCTCTCTCTCTCTAAACACCTATCCCCCAATCTCTTTATCTCTAAACTCCTAACCCCAAATCTCTTTCTGTCTAAACACATAACCCCCACACTCTATATTTCTATCTCTCTCAATCTATAAAACTCCAACCTATAATCTCTATTTGTCTAAATTCATAACCCCCAATATCTCTTTCTAAACCCGTAACCCCCAATCTATCTCTCTCTTTAAAAACCACCAAACACTAATCTATCCCTCTATAAACCCCTAACCGTCATTCTCTCTCTCTTTCTCTACACACCTAACCTTCAGTCTCTCTTTCTCTCTAAATTGCTAACATCCAATCTCTCTCTCTCTAAACACCTAACCTTGAATATTTCTCTTTCTCTAAAACCCTAACCCACAATATCTCTTTCTCTCTCTCTGAAGCCCTAACCCATAATCTCTCTCTATCTCTCTAAGCCCCTAAACTCAATCTCTCTCTCTAAGCATGTAACCACAAATCTCTCTCTCTCTCTCTCTCTCTCTCTCTCTCTCTCAACTCCTATCCCCAAATCTCTTTCCCTCTAAACATGTAACCTCCAATCTGTCTTTCTCTCTAAATACATAACCCCCACACTCTCTATTTCTATTTCTCTCAATATCTAGCACCCTTACCTATAATCTCTATCTCTATAAATCCATAACCCCAAATATTTATATTTCTAAACCCTTAATCCCTAATCTATCTCTCTCTAAACCCCTAACCCCCAATCTGTGTGTGTGTGTGTGTGTGTGTGTGTGTGTGTGTCTAAATCCCTAACCTCCAATATCTATGTCTCTTGTTAAATCCCCAACCCCTAATATCTCTATTTCTAAACTCCTAACCCCCATTCTCTCTCTCTCTCTTTGAACCCCTAACCCCCAATCTCTCTCTCTCTCTTTGAACCCCTAACCCCGAATCTCTCTCTCTCTCTTTGAACATGTAACCTTTGACCTCTCTCTATCTCTCAAAGCCCCTAACCCCCAACCTATCTCTCTCTATATATATCGCTAACCTCCAATATCTCTCTTGCTCTCTCTAAACACCTAACCCCGAATCTCTGTCTCTCTAAACTCCTAAACTCCGCCCTCTCTCTCCCTCTTTTCAAACCCCTAGTCCCCAATCTCTCTCTCTATACCACTAATCACCAATCTCTCTCTTTCTATATTTCTCTCTAAACCACTAACCCCCAATATCTCTATCTTTCTCAAAACCCCTAACGACCAAAATCTCTCTCTCTTTATAAACCCCTAACCCTCAAACTCTCCCTTTATAACTCTCTCTCTCTCTAAAATCCTAACCTCCAATGTCTCTCTTTCTCTCTAAACCCCTAACCCCAATATCTTTTCCTTCTATCCCTCTTTATCTCAACCTCTAACCTTCAATTTATTGCTTTCTCTCTAAACCCCTATTTGTGTCCCTCTCTCTCTAAATGCCTAATGTCTCTCTCTCTAAACAACTAACTCCCAATCTCCCTCTCCCTCTCTCTAAACCTCTAACTCCCGTTCTCTCTCTCTCTTTGAAACTATAACCTCCAATCTCTCTCTCTAAACCCATAACCCCCAATCTGTCTCTCTTTCTAAACCCCTAACCTCCAATCTCTCTCTCTCAAAACCCATAACCCCAAATCTCTCTCTCTAAATCCCTAACCTCCAATATCTTTCTCTCTCATTCCAACCCTAACCTTCAGTCTCTCTCTGAACGATTAACCCTCTCTCTCTCTCCAAACCCCTAACACCTAGCCCCTAATCTCTCTCCCTCTCTCTTTCTAAACACCTAACCCCAAATATCTCTCTCTCCTACTATCACTCATTGTCTCTCAGTTGACCACTAAACCCTAACCCCAAATTTCCCTCTCTCTCTCTCTCTCTACCCCAGTCCTCACCCACTTACCCCTCATATATGTCTCTCTCTTACCCAACACTAACAATCCATACAACCCATGTGATCTTTCTCTCTCTCTCTCTCTCTCTTTCTAAACCCCTATTAACCCCCAATCTCCCCCTCTCTTTCTCAAAACCCCTAATCCCCATTAATGCTCTCTCTATCTCTACAAACACATAAAACCTAATCGATATCTCTCTCTCTAATGTCCATTTTCTCTATATCCCTTTCCATCCCTCTCTCTCTATGTAAAACCCTTACCCTCAATCTCTCTCTTTCTCTCTGTGTCTCTAAACCCATAACCCAAATATCTCTCTCTTTATGCCTCCCTCTCTCACTGTCTAAACCTGTAGTCCTTAATCCCTAACTCCTAACCCCTAGTCGATAACCTCTAACCCCTAGCTCCCATTCTCTCTTTCTCTCTCTAAATCCCTAATAACCAATTTCTGTCTCTCCAAAACGCTAACCACCAATATCTCTCTTTCTCTCTTAAAATACATCCTTTCTTTGCATCTAAACCTATACCCCCCAATATCTCTCTCTCTCTAATCTGCTAACATCAAATATCTCTCTCTCTCTCTAAGCCCATAGACCCTAAACCCTAACCCCCAATATATCTCACTCTTTCTCTCTCTCTAAACACTTAACACCCAATATGTCGCTCTGTCTCTAGACAACTAACCCCTAACCCCCAAACTCTTTCTCTCTCTTGATCTCTCTCTCTTACTCTCTCTCTCTCTCTCTCTAAAACCTTAAACCCAAATATCTCTCTCTCTCTCTCTCTAAACCCCTAACCCCCATTCTCTTTCTTTCTCTCTAAACCCCTAAAACCCAATCGATCTCTCTACCTAAAATCCTCCTCCTCCTCCTCTCTCTCTCTCTCTCTATAAACCCCTTAGCTCCAATATCTTTCTCTCTCTCTCTAAATTCGTAAACCCCAATCTCTCTCTCTAAACCCTAACCCCTAACCCCTAATCTATCTATATCTCTAAACCACTAAAAACCAATCTCTATCTCTATCTCTCTAAACCCCTAACCTCTAATCTCTCTCTCTCTAATCCCGTCTATCTCTCTCTATTAAACCACTAACCCCCAATCTCTCTCTCTCTCTAAATCCCTAAACTCAAATCTCTCTCTCTCTCTATAAACCTATAGACCCTATCCCGTAATGCTCAATATCTCTCTCTATAAACACCTAATACTCAATCTCTCTCTCTCTCTCTCTCTAAACCATTAACCCCAACCTCTCTCTCACCCTCAATATCTATAAACCCCTAATTATTTCTCTCTCTCTCTCCCTCTCCAAATCCCAAACACCCACTTCTCACATAGGTACCTATCCCTCCTCTCTTTGTATCCCTCCTCGCCAACCCCTAATCTCTCTATTTCTATAAACCCCTAACCCCCATTCTCTCTCTCTCTAAACCCATAACCTCTGATCTCTCTTTGTCTCTCCAAACCCCAAACCCCTAACCCCCAACCTCTCTCTCTCTATATATATCGCTAACCTCCAATATCTCTCTTTCTCTCTCTCTAAACACCTAACTATGAATATCTCTCTCTCTAAACCCCTAACCTCCCCCCCCTCTCTCTCCCTCTTTTCAAACCCCTAGTCCTCAATCTCTCTCTCTATACCACTAATCACCAATCTCTCTCTTTAAACCCTTAACCCCCAATCTCTCTATCTTTCTCAAAACCCTTAATGACCAATCTCTCTCTCTCTGTCTCTATAAACCCCTAACCCTCAAACTCTCGCTTTCTATCTCTCTCTCTCTAAAATCCTAACCTCCAATGTCTCTCTTTCTCTCTAAACCCCTAACCCCAATATATTTTCCTTCTATCTCTCTTTATCTCAACCTCTAACCTCCAATCTCTTGCTTTCTCTCTTAATCCCTATCTGACTCCCTCTCTCTGTAAATGCCTAATCTCTATCTCTCTAAACAACTAACCCCAAATTCCTCTCTCTCTCTAAACCTCTAACCCCCAATATCTCTCTCATTGAATCTCTAACCTCCAATCTCTCTCTCTAAACCCGTAAACCCCAATCTCTCTCTCTCTAAACCCCTAACCTCCAATATCTCTCTCTTGAAACCCATAACCCAAATCCCTCTCCCTAAATTTGTAACCTCCAATAGATCTCTCTCTAATTCCAATCCTAACCTTTAGTCTCTCTCTAAATGATTAACCCTCTCTTTCTCTCCAAACCCCTAACACCTAACCCCTAACCTATCTGTCACTCTCTCTCTCTTTACCCCACTCCTCACCCACATACCCCTCCCATATTTCTCTCTCCTACCCAAAACTAACAATCCATACAACCCATGTGATTTGTCTTTCTATCTCTAAACCACTATTAACCCCCCCCGCTCTCTCTTTCTTTATAAACCCCTATTAACACTCAATATCTCTCTCTCTCTCTCTCTCTCTCTCTCTCTCTCTCTCTCTCTCAAAACCCCTAATCCCTATTCACACTCCCGCTATCTCTACAACACATAAAACCTAATCGATATCTCTCTCTCTCTCTCTAACGTGCATTTTCTCTATCTCCCTTTCCATCCATCTCTCTCTATGTAAAACCCTTACCCTCAATGTATCTCTTACTCTCTATGTCTCTAAACCCCTCACCCCAATATCTCTCTCTCTATGCCTCTGTCTCTCTCTATCTAAACCTGTAGTCCTTAACCCTTAACCTCTAACCCCTAGTCGATAAACCCCCAATATATCTCACTCTTTCTCTCTCTCTAAACACTTAACACACAATATGTCTCTCTGTCTCTAAACAACTAACTCCTAACCCCCAAAATCTTTCTCTCTCTCTCTCTCTCTCTCTAAAACCTTAACCCCCAATCTCTATTTCTCTCTCTAAACCCCTAACCCCTAATCTCTTTCTTTCTCTCTAAACCCCTAACACCCAATCGATATCTCTACCTAAAATCCTCCTCCTCCTCCTCTATCTCTTTCTCTCTACAAACCCCTTAGCTCCAATATCTTTCTCTCTCTCTCTAAACTCGTAAACCCCAATCTCTCTCTCTAAACCCATAACCCCTAACCCCTAATCTATCTATATCTCTAAACCACTAAAAACAATCTTTATCTCTCTCTCTAAACCCCTAACTTCCAATCTCCCTCTCTAAACTCGCCTATCTCTCTCTATTAAACTGCTAACCTCGAATCTCTCTCTCTCTCTCTCTAAATCCCTAAATGGAAATCTCTCTCTCTCTCTCTCCCCCCACCTATAGACCCTAACCCATAACCCTCAATATCTCTCTCTCTAAACACCTAATCCTCTCTCTCTTTCTCTATAAACCATTAACCCCAACCTCTCTCTCACCCTCACTCTCTCTAAACCTGTATCTCTTTCTCTCTCTCTCTCTCACACACATACGTACCTATCCCTCATCTCTTTGTATCTCTCCTCCCCCAAAAAAACCATCCATGCTCCTCCCATGATCTCTCTCTATCTCAAAACCCTTATTAACTCACAATCTCTCTCCCTCTCTCTCTCTAAACCCCTAACCTCCAATATCTCTCTCTCTTTGAAACCCTAATCCCCAATATCCCTCTGTCTCTCTCTCTCTCTCTAAACCCCCAACACCCAATCAGTGTTTGTATCTAACCTCCAATCTCTCTCGCTCTCTAAATCCCACCACTGAATATCTCTCTCTCTCTAAATCCCACCACTGAATCTCTCTCTCTCTCTCTCTCTAAATACCTAACCTACAATCTCTCCCCCTCCAATCTCTTTCTCCCCCTCTCCCTCTCTCCCTCTCATACCCTAACCCCCATTCTCTACCTCTCTCTCTTTGAACCCCTAACCCCAATCTCTCTCTCTCTCTCTCTCTCTCTCTCTAAACCCCTATCCCCCAATCTCTTTCTCTCTAAACTCCTAACCCCCAATCTCTTTATCTCTAAACATGCAACCCCCACGCTCCCTCTTTCTATCTCTCTCAATATCTACAACCCTAATCTATAATATTTATCTCTCTAAATCCATAACCCCCAATGCCTCTCTTTCTCAACCCCTAAGCCCCAATCTATCTCCCACTCTAAAACCCTAACCCCCAATATCTCTCCCTCTCTAAAACCCTAACCCCCAATCCCTCCTCCTCTCTTTCTAAGCCGCCAGCCCCTAATCTCTCTCACTCTACACCACTAACCCCCAATCTCTCTCTCTCTCTCTCTAAACCCCTAACACCCAATTGATCTCTCTTCCTAAACTCTTCCTCCTCCTCCCTCTCTCTCTCTCTATAAACCCCTTAGCTCCAATATCTCTCTTCATGTCTCTAAACTCGTAAACCCCAATCTCTCTGTGCCTAAACCCCTCTCTCTCTCTCCGTGTCTAAACCCATAGACCTTATCCCGTAACCCTCAATATCTCTCTATCTAAACACCTAATCCTCAAACTCCCTCTCTCTCTAAACCATTCACCCCCAACCTCTCTCTATCCCTCACTATATCTAAACCTCTCTCTCTCTCTCTCCGAATCCCAAACACCCACTTCTCACCTAGGTACTCCTCCCTCCTATCTTTGTCTCTCTTCTCCCCAACACTAAGCATCCATACTCCCCCCATGATCTCTCTCTATGTCTAAACCTTTATTAACTCACAATATCTCTCTCTCTCTATCTAAACCCCTAACCTCCAATATAACTATCTCTTTGAACCCCTAATCACCAATCTCCCTTTTTATCTCTCTCTCTCTCTGTCTAAACCCCCAACAACCAATCCATTTCTCTCTAACCTCTAATCTCTCTTGCTATCTAAACTCCCACCACCGAATATGTCTCTCTCTCTCTCTCTAAACCCCTAACCCCCAATATCTCTCTGTCTCTAAACCCATAATCGAAATTTATCTCTTTTTATCGACGTATCTATGTCTAAACCTCAAACCTACAAAATATCTCTCCCCCTCTCCCTCTCTCTCTCTCAACCCCTAACCCCCATTCTCTCTCTCTCTCTCTCCCTAAACACCTAACCTCGAATATCTATCTCTTTCTAAAACCCTAACCCACATTATCTCTCTCTTTCTATGAACCCCTAACCCATAATATCTCTCTCTCTGAACCCCTAAACTCAATCTATCTCTCTCTCTTTAAGCCTGTAACCGCCAATCTATCTCTCTCTCTCTCAACTCCTATCCCCAAATCTCTTTCTCTCTAAACCTGTAACCTCCAATCTCTCTCTCTCTTTATAAATACATAACCCCCACACTCTCTATTTCTATCTCTCTCAATATCTAGCACCATTAACTATAATCTCTATCTCTATAAATCCATAACCCAAAATATTTCTATTTCTAACCCCTAATCCCTAATATATCTATCTCTAAACCCCTAACCCCCAATCTCTCTCTCTCTCTCTCTCTCTCTCTCTCTCTCTCTCTAAATCCCTAACCTCCAATTTTGATGTCTCTTGCTAAACCCGCAACCCCTAATCTCTATATTTCTAAACCCCTAACCCCCAATCTCTCTTTGTCTCTGAACCCCTAACCCCCAATCTCTCTCTCTCTGAACCCATAACCTTTGATCTCTCTTTGTCTCTCAAAACCCATAGCCCCCAACCTCTCTCTCTCTCTTTATATATATCGCTAACCTTGAATATCTCTTTCGCTCTCTCTAAACACCTAACCCTGAATCTCTCTCTCTTTCAAACCCGTAGTCCTCAATATCTCTCTCTATACCACTAGTCACCAATCTCTCTCTTTCTATATCTCTCTCCAAACCCCTAACCCCCAATATCTTTATCTTTCTCAAAACCACTAACAACCAAACTCTCTCTCTCTCTCAAATCCTAACCTCCAATCTCTCTCTTTCTCTCTAAACCCCTAACCCCAATATGTTTTCCTTCTATCTCTCTTTATCTCAACCTCTAACCTCCAATATCTTGCTTTCTCTCTAAACCCCTATCTGTGTCCCTCTCTCTCTAAATGCCTAATCTCTTTCTCTCTAAACAACTAACCCCCAATATCACTCTCTCTCTATAAACCTCTAACCCCCAACCTCTCTCTCTTTGAAACTCTAACCTCCAATCTCTCTCTCTAAACTTGTAACCCCCAATCTCTCTCTCTCAAAACCCATAACCCCAAATCTCTCTCTCTCAACCCTTAACCTCCAACATATCTCTCTCCCATTCCAACCCTAACCTTCAGTCTCTCTCTGAACGATTAACCCTCTCTCTCTCTCTCCAAACCCCTAACACCTAACCGCTAATCTCTCTCCCTCTCTCTCTAAACACCTAACACCTAATCTCTCTCCTACTATCACTCACTATCTCTCTGTTGACCACTAAACCCTAACCTCGAATTTCTCTCTCTCTCTCTCTCTACCCCAGTCCTCACCCACCTACCCCTCCTATATGTCTCTCTCCTACCCAACACTAACAATCCATACACCCCATGTGATCTCTCTTTCTATATCTAAACCACTATTAACCCCCACTCTCTCTGTCTATCTCTCTCTTTCTAAACCCCTATTAACCCCCAATCTCCCTCTCTCTCTCTCTCTCAATTTCTCTCTCTATCAAAACTACTAATCCCAATTCACACTCTCTCGATCTCTACAAACACATAAAACCTAATCGATATGTCTCTCTCTAACGTCCATTTTCTCTATATCACTTTCCATCCCTCTCTCTATATGTAAAACCCTTACCCTCAATGTCTATCTTTCTCTTTGTGTCTCTAAACCCCTAACCCCAATATCTCTTTCTCTATGCCTCCCTCTCTCTCTGTCTAAACTTCTTGTCCTTGACCCCTAACCCCTAACTCCCATTCTCTCTTTCTCTCTCTAAACCCCTAATAACCAATCCCTTTCTCTCTAAACCGCTAACCTCCAATATCTCTCTTTCTCTCTTAAAATGCATCCCTTTCTTTGTATTTAAACCTCTAACCTTCAATCTCTCTCTCTCTCTAATCCACCAACATCAAATATCTCTCTCTCTCTCTAAGCCCATAGACCGTAAACCCTAACCCCCAATATATCTCACTCTTTCTCTCTCTCTACACACTTAACACCGAATATGTCTCTCTGTCTCTAAACAACTAACCCCTAACCCCCAAACTCTTTCTCTCTCTTGATCTCTCTCTCTCACTCTCTCTCTCTCTCTAAAACCTAAACCCCCAATCTCTCTCTCTCTCTCTAAACCCCTAACCCTGAATCTTTTTCTCTCTCTCTAAACCCCTACAACCCAATTGATCTCTCTGCCTAAAATCCTCCTCCTCCTCCCTCTCTCTCTATAAACCCCTTAGCTCCAATCTCTCTCTCTCTTGAAATCCATAACCCCAAATCTCTCTCACTAAATCCCTAACCTCCAATATCTCTCTCTCTCATTCCAACCCTAACCTTCAGTCTCTCTCTAAATGATTAACCCTCTCTCTCTCTCTCTCCAAACCCCTAACACCTAACCCCTAATCTCTCTCTCTCTCTCTCTCTAAACACATAACCCTGAATATCTCTCTCTCCTACTATCACTCATTGTCTCTCTCTTGACCACTAAACCCTAACCCCGAATTTCTCTCTCTCTCTATCCCACTCCTCACCAACCTACCCCTCCTATGTGTCTCTCTCCTACCCAAAACTAACAATCCATACAACCCATCTAATCTCTCTTTCTATCTCTAAACCACTATTAACCGCCTCCCTCCTCTCTCTCTCTCTCTTTATAAACCCCTATTAACCTCCAATCTCTCTCTCTCTCTCTCTCTCAAAACCATTAATCCCCATTCACACACACACTCTCTCTCTCTACAAACACATAAAACCTAATCGATATATCTCTCTCTAACGTCCATTTTCTCTATCTCCTTTTCCATCCCCCTCTCTCTATGTAAAACCCTTACCCTCAATGTCTCTCTTTCTCTCTGTGTCTCTTAAACACTAACGCTAATATCTCTCTCCCCATGCCTCCCTCTCTCTCTTCCTAAACCTGTAGTTCTTAACCCCTAATCCCTAACTCCCATTGTCTCTTTCTCTCTCTAAACCCCTAACAACCAATCTCTCTCTCTCTAAATCGCTAACCTCCAATATCTCTCTTTCTCCCTTAAAATACATCCATTTCTTTGTATATAAACCTCTAACCCCCAATCTCCCTATCTCTCTATGCCTCCCTCCCTCTCTCTGTCTAAACATGTAGTCCTTAACCCCTAGTCGATAACCACCCAATATATCTCACTCTTTCTCTCTATCTAAAGACATAACACCCAATATGTATCTCTGTCTCTAAACAACTAACCCCTAACCCCCAAACTCTTTCTATGTATTGATCTCTCTCTCTCTCTCTCTAAAACCTTAATGGCCAATATCTCTATTTGCCTCTCTAAACCCCTAACCCCTAACCCCTAACCCCTAACCCCTATTCTATCTATATTTCTAAACAACTAAAACCCAATCTCTATCTCTATCTCTCTAAAACCCCTAACCTCCAATCTCTCTCTCTCTCTCTAAACCCCTCTATCTCTCTCTCTCTCTCTCTCTCTCTCCCTCTCAAAATCCCAAACACCCAATTCTCACATAGGTACCTATCCCTCCTCTCTTTGTATCTCTTCTCCCCAACCCCTAATCTCTCTATTTATAAACACCTAACCCCCAATCTCTCTCTCTCTCTCTCTCTTTGAACCTGTAACCTCTGATCTCTCTCTGTCTCTCCAGAATCCTAACCCCCAACCTCTCTCTCTCTCTATATATATATATATCACTAACCTCCAATATGTTTCTCTCTCACTAAACACCTAACCCTGAATCTCACTCTCTCTAAACCGCTAACCTCCCCCCCCTCTCTCCTTCTCTTCAAACCCCTAGTCCTCAATCTCTCTCTCTATACCACTGATCACCAATCTCTCTCTTTCTATCTCTCTATCTTTCTCAAAACCCCTAATAGCCAAACTCTCTCTCTCTCTCTCTCTCTCTCTCTCTCTCTAAACCCCTAACCCTCAAACTCTCCCTTTCTATCTCTCTCTCTCTAAAATCCTAACATCCAATGTCTCTCTTTCTCTCTAAACCCCTAACCCCAATATCTTTTCCTTCTATCTCTCTTTATCTCAACCTCTAACCTCCAATCTCTTGATTTCTCTCTAAACCCCTATCTGTCTCCCTCTCTCTCTAAAGGCCTAATCTCTCCCTCTCTAAACAACTAACCCCCAATCTCCCTCTTTCTCTCTCTCTCTAAAGGTCTAACCCCCAATCTCTCTCTCTAAACCCGTAAACCCCAATCTCTCTCTCTCTCTCTCTAAACCCCTAACCTCCAATCTCTCTCTCTCTCTCTCGAAACACATAACCCCAAATCTCTCTCACTAAATTCCTAACCTCAAATATATATCTCTCTCATTCCAACCCTAACCTTCAGTCTCCCTTTGAACGATTAACCCACTCTCTCTCTCTAAACCCCTAATATCTCTCTCTCTCTCTATGTCTAAACACCTAACCCCAAATATCTCTCTCTCCTACTATCACTTTGTGTCTCTCTCTTGACCACTAAAACCTAACCTCGAATTTCTCTCTCTCTCTCTCTACCCCACTCCTCACCACCTACCCCTCCTATATGTCTCTCTCCTACCCAACACTAACAATCCATACAACGTATGTGATCTCTCTTTCTATCTCTAAGCCACTATTAACCCTCACTCTCTCTTTCTGTCTCTCTCCCTCTATCAAAAACCCTAATCCCCATTCACACTCTCTCTATCACTACAAACACATAAAACCTAATCGATATCTCTCTCTCTAACATCCATTTCTCTATCTCCCTTTCCATCCCTCTCTCTCTAGGTAAGACCCTTACCCTCAATGTCTCTCTTTCTCTCTGTGTCTCTAAACCCCTAACCCCAATATCTCTCTCTCTATGCCTCCCTCTCTCTCTATCTAAACCTGTAGTCCTTAACCCCTAACCCCTAACCCCTAACCCCTAGTCGATAACCCCTAACCCCTAATTCCCATTCTCTCTTTCTCTCTCTAAACCCCTAATAACCAATCTTGGTCTCTCTAACCCGCTAACCTCCAATATCTCTCTTTCTATCTTAAAATACACCTCTTTCTTTGTATCTAAACCTCTTACCCCCAATCTCTCTCTATCTAATCCACTAACATCATACATCTCTCTCTCTCTCTAAACACTTAACACCCAATATGTCTCTCTATCTCTAAACAACTAACCCGTAACCCCCAAACTCTTTCTCTCTCTTGATCTCTCTCTCTCTCACTCTCTCTCTCACTCTCTCTCTCTCAAAAACCTTAACCCCCAATCTCTCTCTCTCTCTCTCTCTCTCTCTCTCTCTCT
The DNA here is from genome assembly GCA_027924585.1 of Larix kaempferi. NCBI lineage: Eukaryota > Viridiplantae > Streptophyta > Pinopsida > Pinales > Pinaceae > Larix > Larix kaempferi. The sequence goes on from BSBM01001823.1 coordinate 369,998, forward strand.
CTCTCTCTCTCTCTAAACCCCTAACCCCCAATCGCTTTCTTTCTTTCTAAACCCTTAACAACCAAACGATCTCTTTGCCTAAAATCCTCCTCCTCCTCCTCCTCTCTCTCTCTATAAACCCCTTAGCTCCAATTTCTTTCTTTCTCTATCTAAACTCATAAACCCCAATCTCTCTCTCTCTCTCTCTCTCTCTCCAAATCCTTAAACTCAAATCTCCCTCTCTCTAAACCTATAGACCGTAGCCTGTAACCCTCAATATCTCTCTCTCACTAAACACATAATCCCCAATATCTATCTCTCTCTCTAAAACATTAACCCCAACCTCTCTCTCACCCTCACTCTCTTTAAACCCCTTGTTAACACCCAAATTGACCCCCAAGGTTGTGGGAGAAGGCCAGCTCAGGGTAACCACAAAACCACTTTAGATTGCACTTCTGACCCAGTGTAATCAAAGAGGGATCTCTCTTAAATCTATAAAAGGCTAAAAATAATCAATGAGGAACACACAGTCTTCTTACTCAAGTTATTCAATCAAAGCACATTCAGAAGGTCAGATTTCTGATGGGACAATTGGTTTTCAAAGTTTGGTAAGACAATCAAGAGAGAAGCCATTGGGCAATGGAGTCAAAACATAACACATAAAAAAAATAATAGTGTTGTTGCATGGAATCCCGAGATAGAGGCAAGATAGCCATCTATTTGCAGTCAAAATGCAGTTGTTTGGTGATAAGGGAAGAAGAAATGAATATTTCATTGACATGAGCATCTAATAGGGATGAATTCGATGTCAACTTTAGCAGAAATTGGTGGTGGATACTTGAAATGAAAGGAATAGAGAATAATTTCTATGAATTCCATTCCAATGATACTCTTATCCAAGCATGAATCAACATAACAATATGAATTGGACAATGAGGGAAAACATTCACATAAGAAAAGAGATAATACAGACTGTAAGCTAAATGACACATGAATCTCTACCATAAACCGGCTTCAAACACTGCAAATGTATTAAAGATCACATCTCAGAAACAGAGCTCAGCTCTCCCAGGCCTCATCTCATCTTAGAATTAGGAACAAATGCTTAAAAGGCCTTATTTGCATCCTCATTGGGCATATGGCTTAAGGAACTGAGACCTTTATCATTTATTCATGGATCTAGACCCTTTCCATTCTCCAAAACACTTCCAAATGCTTAGCATGAATCTGGTGCTAACATCCCTAACTCTTTCTCTCTCTCTCTCCCCCTCTCTAAATCCCAAACACCCACTTCTCACATAGGTTCCTATCCCTTCTCTCTTTGTATCTTTCCTCCCGAACACAAACCATCCATACTCCTCCCATGATCTCTCTCTATCTCCAAACCCTTATTAACTCAGAATCTCTCTCTCTCTCTCTCTCTCTCTCTCTCTCTCTCTAAACCCCTAACCTCCAATATCTCTCTCTTTGAACCCCTGATCCCCAATCTCCCTCTATCTCTATCTCTCTATCTCTCTAAACCACCAACACCCAATCAATCTTTCTATCTAACCTCCAATCTCTCTCGCTCTCTAAATCCCACCCCTAAATCTCTCTCTCTCTCTAAATACCTAACCTACAATCTCTCTCCCCCTCTCCCTCTCTCTCTCTAAACACCTAACCCCCATTCTCTCCATCTCTCTCTCTGAACCTCTAACCCCAATCTCTCTCTCTCTCTCTCGCTGTCTCTCTAAACCCCTATCCCCCAATCTCTTTCTCTCTAAATTCCTAACCCCCAATCTGTTTATCTCTAAACATGCAACCCCCACGCTCTCTCTTTCAATCTCTCTCAATATCTACAACCGTAACCTATAATATCTATCTCTCTAAATCCATAACCCCCCAATCTCTCTCTTTCTAAACTCCTAAGACCCAATCTATCTCCCTCTCTAAAACCCTAACCCCCAATCTCTCTCCCTCTCTAAAACCCTAACCCCCAATCTCTCCTCTTCTCTTTCTAAACTGCCAATCCATAATCTCTCTCACTCTACACAACTAACCCCCAATCTCTCTCTCTCCCTACACTGCTAACCTATGGTTTCTCTCTCTATCTCTAAACCGCCAACATCCAATCTCTCTCTCTAAACACCTAAGCTCTAATCTCTCTCTCTCTCTCTCTCTCTCTCTCTCTCTCTCGCTAAACCCCTAACACCCAATCGATTTATCTTCCTAAACTCTTCCTCCTCCTCCCTCTCTCTCTCTATAAACCCCCTAGCTCCAATATCTCTCTCCCTCTCTCTAAAAGTGTAAACCCCAATCTCTCTCTCTAAACCAGTAACCCCTAATCTATCTATATCTCTATCTCTCTGAACCCCTAACCTCCAATCTCTCTCTCTCTCTCTAAACCCCTTTATCTCTCTCTCTATTAAACCACTAACCCCCAATATCTCTCTCTCTCTCTCTCTAAATCTCTAAACTTAATTCTCTCTCTCTCTAAACCTATAGGCCCTAATTTGTAACCCTCAATAACTCTCTCTCTAAACACCCAATCCTCAATCTCTCTCTCTCTCTCTATCTTTAAACCATTAACCCCCAACCTCTCTCTCACCCTCACTCTCTCTAAAACCCTAACGCTTTCTCTCTCTCTCTCTCTCCCTCTCCAAATCCCAAACACCCGCTTCTCACATAGGTACCTATCCCTCCTCTCTATTTATCTCTCCTCCCCAACACAAACCATCCATACTCCTCCCATAATATCTCTCTATCTCTAAAACCTTATTAACTCACAATCTCTCGCTCCCTCTCTCTAAACCAACCTCGAATATCTCTCTCTCTCTAAACCACCTCTTTATCAAAAACACTAATCCCCAATATCTCTTTCTCTGTCTATCTAAACCTCTAATCTCAACTCTCTCTATCTTTAAACCCATAGGCCATAACCCATAACCCCCAATTTCTCTCTCTCTCTAAACACCTAACCCCCAATCTCTCTCTCTCTCTCTCTCCATAAACCATTAAACTCTAATCTCTCTCTTTATATATAAGTCCCTAACCTTATTTCTCTCTCTCTATCCAAATACCAGAACCCCACTCCCAACCTAGCTACCCATCCCCACTCTCTATGTCTCTCTCCTCGCTGACAGTAACGATCCATACTCCCCCCATGATCTATAACATCCCAAAATTTCACAAAAAATTAAAATTTTTCAACGTAGATTTTAATGCATATATTAACTATGTGGAATTATAATAAATGCTTCTATGTTGTCCTACTGTACTAAATGTTTGTAATGATCATAATTGTATTGTTTGTGACATGATACTGAATATCTATATTCAATGCTATTAGATGTTCTTCTCATCTCAGCCATATTACTTACGTCAATGTTCAACCGATATAATGTTATAAGTGCTAACTGTTATTCTTTTGTTTGATGATGAAGGGGTCCTAAGGGTACCCCGAGGCTTACTTAGCATTCATGCTAAAGCATTTGAATCGTTCCTTTTGTAGATTACAGGTAAGGGAATTAATGTTTACGAAGTGTGACAAAAGAATTCCTAACTAGTTTTAGTAATCTCCAAATGCCTTAATGGTTTTAGAGAATAATAATGAAATGTATTCGGGTGAGATCTCTTCAATTATAATCTGGTTTTCATAACAAAAAGAATGTTTGTTAAACTTATTCTCATTTCCCGTACTAGTGATTTCATACTTTGTTCAGAATATATATAGGTTCATGTTATCATGATGACTTGACGAAGTCTTAAAAGTTGTGAGCTAGGTACTTCATGCTCTAATCTATGTTTTGCATCTTTATATAGTTATCAAGTTGTTTCTAGTAAATGCGAACTGTAAATAAATATCATGCATATCCTTTGACATATTAGCTATATGCAACTATTGTGCATTTCTATGGTGCAAGAACTATATGCAAAGTTACATGCATATCCTATAGTATGAACTATATGTATTTTCACATAATTAATAGAATGTACACTATATACAATTTCTTTGTATTATCTATAGCCTAAAACTAGTATATGCATAATATATGCAAATCATATTACATAAACTCCTATATGCATAACCTATGTAATTTCTCATAACATCGAAACTATATGTAAATCCTATATCAAACATATAGCATCGATACTATATGCACTTTCTGTTGAATATTGTAACTTCTAAGAATATTATATTTATACATTATTTATTCCGGAGATGTTCCATCCCTCCGAGGTGATTTTATTATGTATCCAGAGATGTTTATTCCTCCGAGAAGTTGTGGTAAATAGGGTTATTAGACCCACCATGTGGGGGTCGGCCCAGTCAGTTATAATAGGGTATTTAACCTAATGGTTAAATACGAGCCTACATGTACTTGTTTAAAATATATGTCAGATTAGTGTATAAATAGAGGAGGTGTGTTCCTCATTTGATACACTCACTCACTTATGAAAAGAGGCGCACTTGTCTGGGAGATTTGCTAAGGAGGATTAGAAGGAGGGAGCACATCTTGTATTTTGGTTTATCATCTTATTGAGGAAAGCTTTGCTGGGTTTTCTACGCCATGAGGGTTTCCCAGGATAAATCTGTGTCTCTTGTGTTTATGCTATGCTTGTTGTTTCTTCAGTGATCCTGTATATGCTATTATTGTGAAATGGAATGTAATGCTGCTATTTTCTGTCTTAGCATATTGAATTTTAACACTTTCTTTATGTAATAAGTTATGTCTTGGTTCAATATGACATGACGTGAATATAAGTGCATCCACGTGAACCTTAGAATATAGAGTCGATACCTAGCTGATGCATTAACCTAAGGTAAACTATGATTTATACTATTGTATGTATTGACAGGTTTGTAACATAACTATCGAGCCAAGCGTGATGTGGACAAGGTAATTAATACTGTGATGATTACTTGCTGGTAGGATTTTGAATTCAGTGTTGGCCTTTAATACTCCCATCAACCAAATTCAGTGGTATCACCGTGGCTGCCCTCATGGTGCATTACATGTGAAGGTGATGTGATAGGGCAGTCAATGTGGCCGAGTTGTAATTGACCTAGCTTGAGGGTTGTCCTAGTTGTCTCCATGGTGGCACTGGTTATTTATTAGGTTTTAATGCAATTGGTGATTCGAATCAGGATGTGTTGTGTTGAACATTCTCCACCATTGATAATGTGAGATTATTGGAGTGTGGTCTTAACCCTAAACTCCACTACATTTCTGAGGTTATTGTTCATTTGGCATTCATTGTGTTGGGAGGTGGCTGCGTGGAGAGGCCGACAGGCTGAGAAACTCCAGGGTTTCGTTAGTCGGTTATTTGGAATTTCTCTAGGATTCGAATCTGTGACTTGTTGGGTTTTCTGATACTAGTTGCTAGTTTAAAAGGGCCAAACCATTTATGAGAGTTTACAACAATATTTTTAGAGTTGGAAAGACTCCAGAGTTGGTGATACCTCTGCTTGTAGGTTGATCCAATACTCGGTTTTTCTTGGATGTCAAGTGATAGTTCTCAGAGTTGTTTTTCCAACCTCTGTTGCAGTCGGTGGTGGAGTGATGGATAGGTTTTATAGTGGCTATGGCGTTCCTGCTCCAGAGATAGATATTTAAAGGTAATGTTTCGGTTCGAAACCTGTCTCCTTCTAAAATATTTGAAGAGTTTCAGTTATTTCTATTTCGCCACAATGAAACTTCTTTCATGTCACTTGTTTTGACCATACCTTATTCATGTGGCAGGTTCCTTCGTCATTCGATTCCCAAGCTCGAGTTTGGTTAACTAGTAGCTGCATAAGAAATGGTAAGCTTCGGTGGTTATCCTATTGCTTCGGTTAGGTGACTGTTGGATGTTCAAGTGTTCTTAGTCGATACTTCATGTTTATCTTGGCTATGGGAAGTGACCACCGTCTAAATATTGTGAGCTGTTTGGCAGTGTGGGGAGGCTGAAATCCTCAACCCATTCGGCTTTAACCTGTGGTGTTGTTTTTTCAGCGTAAATAATTGTAAAAGAATGTAACTGCTGAGATGGTTTTATCCCTTGGCTAAACTAGATATACAAATATTTTGGTTCCTATAACTTGATGATGCTTACTTGTGTTGAAAACTGTGAGCCATGCTCCCGATTTGTGATAATTTAATGTTTGAACTATTGTGCGTTTATAGTGGCTACGTGCCAAAGGTTTTGACCTTGTTCTGTGCAGTCAAAACCCTACCCTGTAGGTTTTGATGGTAGGATTTGATAGTTCTATGTTTAACTAAAAACTATGCTATCGTTTCGGTAATGGCCGAGAGCCAAACTCAATGTTTATGATTTGAGAACTTTGAAATAAAATCTAGTGTTCATGTATTTATATGGTTTGTTTCAATTAATGTTTATGTATGTATTCAATGATGTTTGAACATGAAATATTAATCTATTTGTAAACTGATAATATCTGAGTTTCTATTTCGAATATAAGAGTTTGGCCAAAGAGTTGTTAAGGATGCTAAATACGTTTTCCTGTTTTGGTTAAAAACTATGCAAAGAAATTGTAACTAAAATCTTTACTTCTGAAGAGTGAGGTTTTTAACTTGTGTTTATAACTCGAAAGGTTGATGTAAGTTGTTTAACGGTGTGACCGTCGAACCACTTATGAACCTATAATGATATTATAAATGAAATAGTAATATAAAGTGATGCTATTATTTGTGAATGATAAGTATCTATTTAGTGTTATATGTACTTGTTGAATATTGTAACTTCAAAGAATATTATATTTGTACTTTATTATTCCGGAGATGTTTCATCCCTCCGAGGTAATCCTATTATGTATCCGGAGATGTTTATTCCTCCGATGGTTAGTATTAACTAGGGTTATTAGACCCACCATATGTGGGTCGACCCTGTAGTTACATTTTAGGGGTTATTAGACTTCTCCAGGTGAGGTCGGCCCCAACAGGTCTTTTAGTCAGTTGAGATTCAAGTATAAATAGAGGAGGTGAACTCCTCATTAGATCACTCACTCACTTGTGGAAGAGTGCGCACTTGTCTGGGAGATCTGCTAAGGAGACTTAGAAGGAAGGAGCACATCTTGTATTTTGGTTGATCATCTTATTGAGGAAAGCTTTACTGGGTTTTCTACCCCATGAGGGTTTCCCAGGATATATTGTGTGTTTATCTTGTGATTGTGTTTCTATCAGATATCTTGCTCATCTATTTGGTTTAAAATTAACATGGTATCAGAGCTTGACTGAATAGGACATCTTTCACAAGGTAAGATCATCTCTCTCTCTCTTTGGTGAAGTTAGGGTTTCAGCCCAAAGTTGGTATTATTGATTTTTGGTTGCATGGCTGGATAGCCCTCATCAATACCTTTCTTTTAAGCCCTAGATCGAACTTTTTGGTTGGGTAGAACTCCGGGAATTGCAAACCCTAATTCTACCAAAAGTGCGATATGTCAGATTTTGGTTTCAGAAAAAAGTTGGAATTTTTTATTTCTGTTTACATGGTTGGATAGCCCTTATCAAGAGCATTCTTTTAAGCTATAGATCGAACTTTTTGGTTGGGTAGAACTCCGGGAATTGCAAACCCTAATTCTACCAAAAGTGCGATAAAATTCTGTTTCAGTTTCCGGAAAAGTGAAAAGTAACTTTCCAAGTTAGTCTACTCTGTCTCTTGGACTCCCCCAAGAGAAGATGGCTCCAAATACTAAGCTTGAAGACAAGCTAGAAGGAATAGAAAATTTCCATGCATGGAAATACAGAATTGGTCTCATTCTTGAAGAGAATGATCTTGCTCATTATATCAAGGAGGAAGTTGCAGAACCAGAAGAAGATGAAGCCAAAGAAAAACACATGAAGGATTTGATTAGGGCAAAGAGAACAATACCAGATTCTATTAAAGACCACTTGATTCCCCAAGTGGCTTCCAAGAAGACTCCAAAGGAAATGTATGATGCCCTAGGAAGAATGTATGAAGGGAAGAACATCAATAGGAAGATGAATCTAAGGACTCAGTTGAAGAGTACCAAGATGCACAAAGGAGAATCCATTCAAGACTACTTCTCAAGAGTCTCCCTAATCAAAGAGCAACTAGATGCCATTGGTGATACTCTTGATGAGGATGAACTTGTGATGACAGCTCTAAATGGTCTCACTAGACCTTGGGAGTCATTCATTCAAACTATGTGTGCCAGAAAAGAAAGTATGAAGTTTGATATAGTTTGGGAGGATTGTGTGCAAGAGGAGGCTAGGGTTGCAAATAGAGAGGCCTTACTCAAAGAAGATGACCAAGCCTTGGCTACACACACCAAAAGAAGAAGGAGTCAATCCTACTCCAAGAAAGGTGGTCACAAGGAGTCTCATCCTCCTCACAGATTTCAGAAGAAAAGAGGATCTACTCAAAGAAGGGATTACTCTTCCTTCCAGTGCTATTCTTGCCACAAATTAGGACACATTGCTAAAGATTGTCCTCTACAAAAGAAGAAGGGTTCCTTCTACAAAAGACACCAAGCACATCTTGCAGAAGATGACAGTGAAGAAGAAGAAGTTGAGGAAGAAAGGTCTCACAATAAAAGGCCTAGAGATAAAGGGGAGGAAGAAGAAAGGACCTTCTCCAAAAGAAGGACAAGGAGAAATACAGAAGAAGATGCAGGAATATGTTCTCTTCTCCGCACTCTCTGGATCCATAACCCCTGAAGAAGGTACATGGCTTATTGACAGTGGTGCTTCAAAGCACATGACAGGACAGAAAAGAACTCTCTCAAAACTTGAAGAAAAGACTTCTCCCCAAAAGGTATCTCTAGGAGATGACTTTCAATATCCCATTAAGGGAATTGGTGAAGCAAACTATAAACTCGATTCTGGAACTCCCATGAAGATGAAGGAAGTTCTATATGTTCCAGGATTGAAGAAGAATTTACTTTCAATCTCAGCTTTGGACAAGAAAGGCTACAGAGTTGCTTTCATTGATGGACAAGTGTTAATGTGGTCCAAAGGCAAAACCATTAAGGATGCAATTGTTATTGGTGAAGAGGAAGGAGGTTTGTATAAACTCAAGGGTCACCCAGAAGCTGCCCTTGTTCATGAAACCTCTAGTCCCAGTGAGCTATGGCATAGAAGAATAGCTCACATTAACTACAAAGCCTTACCCTATGTAAGCAAGGTGGTCATAGGACTACCAGATTTGAAGGTTGATCATGATGGCTCATGTAAAGGATGTAAGAAAGGAAAGAATGTCAAGAACCCCTTTCCAAAGAGTGAAACAAAGACTAAGAGTATCTTGGAGCTAATACACTCAGATGTATGTGGTCCAATGCCCACCACCTCTCTAAGTGGATTTGAATACTATCTTTCATTCATTGATGATCATTCAAGGAAAACTTGGATTTACTTTCTAAAAGGAAAGAATGAAGTCTTTGGAAAGTTCAAAGAATTCAAGGCTCTAATAGAGAATCTCTCAGATAAGAAAATCAAGATTCTCAGGACAGACAATGGTGGAGAATATACTTCAAAAGAGTTTGAAGAATTTTGTAAGGAAGCTGGGATCAAGAGAGAGCTAACCACTCCCTACAATCCCCAACAAAATGGGGTTGCAGAAAGGAAAAATAGAACCATCATGGAAGCTGTGAAGACTATGATACATGACCAGGATCTTCCCATGTATCTATGGGCTGAAGCAGCCAAGACAGCAGTTTATGTGCAAAATAGATTATCTCACAGTGCTCTTGAATTCAAAACTCCAGAAGAAGTGTTTACAGGTAAGAAGCCTGAGGTAAGCCATCTTAAAATATTTGGGTGTCCTGTGTACATCCACATTCCAAAAGAAAAGAGAACCAAGTTGGATCCCTCAGGTAAGAAGGGAATGTTTGTTGGTTATTGTGAAACTTCCAAAGCCTTCAGAATCTACATACCAGGTTTCCATCATATAGAAATAAGTAGAGATGTAACCTTTGATGAGGAAGCAGCTCTTAAGAAATCCAGAAAGTGTCAACTTGAAGAAGTTTATGAAGAATATGCATCTCCTAAAATCTCAGAGACTGTTCATGTCCCTGAAGAGGATACTCCAGAGGATCATGACATGCTGGAACCACAAGAACCTCCTGTAGCAGAATTTTCTAGGAAAAGAAGACCAGCATGGGCTAGAGATATTATTCAAGGAGCTGAAAGATATGGTGCCCCCGAGGGCTCCACTAGAGAAAGGAAGAAACCAAAACTAGTGTCAAACTATATGGCCTTGATGTGTGATCTTGTGGATCAACTACCTACCAGCTATGAAGAGGCAGCTCAGAAGAAAGAATGGGTAGAAGCAATGACAGAAGAATATCAGTCAATAATGAAAAATGATGTTTGGGATATAGTCCCCAAACCCAAAGATAAAAGTGTGGTTTCTTCCAAATGGATTTTCAAGATAAAACATGCTGCAGATGGTAGCATTGAAAAATACAAGGCAAGATTTGTTGCCAGAGGATTCTCTCAGAAGGAAGGAATTGACTATGAAGAAACTTTTGCACCTGTCGCTAGGTATACTTCAATTAGAACTATCATGGCACTTGCATCCATGATGAATTGGAAATTGCATCAAATGGATGTTAAGACAGCCTTCCTGAATGGTGTAATTGAAGAAGAAGTATACATAGAACAACCTCAAGGTTTTGAGGTCAAATACGGAAGGACCCATGTATGCAAACTGAAAAAGGCATTATATGGTTTGAAGCAAGCTCCCAGAGCTTGGTATGGAAGAATCGACAGTTTCTTATTAAGCATGGGCTTTACCAAAAGTAAAGCTGACCCCAATCTCTATCTTAAAGTAATGAATGATGAACCTGTTATATTGCTATTATATGTAGATGATCTATTTCTAACAGGAAATGAGAAACAAATCATTGAAAGCAAGAAGAAGCTTTCTTCAGAATTCGAAATGAAAGATCTCGGTTTAATGCACTACTTCTTAGGCCTAGAAGTGTGGCAAGAGCCAAAAGGGATCTTTCTAAATCAAGGTAAGTATACTGTGGAGATTCTCAAAAGGTTTGATATGTTGGAGTGTAAAGCTATGGCCACTCCCATGGACTCCAACGTGAAACTACTAGTTAATGATTCATCAGAACTAGTGGACATAACCCTATATAGACAAATCATTGGTTCATTGATGTACTTGACAAATACTAGGCCTGATATATGCTTTGCTGTAAATACCCTAAGTCAGTTTCAAGTAGAACCTAGAAAGGTTCACCTTATAGCTGCAAAGCATATAATGAGGTACCTAAAAGGTACAGTGGACTTTGGTCTTTACTATCTTGGAGACAATGAACTCAAGTTGCATGGTTTCTCAGATTCTGATTGGGCAGGTAGTGTCTCAGACAGAAAAAGTACTTCAGGTGGATGTTATGGTCTTGGATCTGCCATGATCTCCTGGTTCAGCAAGAAACAATCTAGTGTGGCCCTCAGTACCGCTGAAGCAGAATATATAGCTGCTTGCTCTGCCAGCTGTGAAGCGGTGTGGCTTCGGAAACTCTTATCTGGAATTTTTGACTTAGAAATGGATCCCACTGTGATTATGTGTGATAATCAAAGCTACATTAAGATGACTGAAAATCCTGTGTTCCATGATAAGTCAAAACACATTGAGATCCGTTACTTCTATATACGAGACATGGTGCAGAGAGGAGCCATCAAGCTCGAGTATATAAGCACTGAGGATCAGGTTGCTGATATCTTGACTAAACCTCTGTCTCGAGTAAAGTTTGAGTACTTCCGAGACAAGCTTGGTATAGTCCAGAAGGACCCTCCTCGAAAGGGGGAGTAGTATAGTATTTGATAACAACTCTGTCGCTTATCTTTTGGTTTGTTAGCTACTTACAATTATTTAGATTTAGAACTCTTACATATCTTTTATGCTAGTGATGTATACATGTTTTGATGTGATATGCACATGTGTTGATTAGTGATGTATACATGTTTTGATGTACACATGTTTTGATGTGATGTGTACATGTTTTGATTAGTGATGTATACATGTTTTGATGTACACATGTTTTGATGAGATATGTACATGTGATGATTAGTGATGTATACATGTTTTGATGTACACATGTTTTGATGTGATATGTACATGTGCTGATTAGTGATGTATACATGTTTTGATGTACACATGTTTTGATGTGATATGTACATGTGCTGATTAGTGATGTATACATGTTTTGATGTACACATGTTTTGATGTGATATGTACATGTGCTGATTAGTGTTGTATAACATGTTTTGATGTACACATGTTTTGATGTGATGTGTACATGTGTTGATACATGTTTTGATGTACACATGTTTTTGATGTAATGTATACATGTTTTGACGTACACATGTTTTGATGTGATGATGTGATACATGATTGTACCTGTATGGATGAGAATACAGTTGAGGGGATTGGATCATCCCTGGACTTTCAGTCCTAAAGAGAACCGTAGATGTGAGGTCTTCGAGAATAAAGTCCTTAGTGGACAGTTGAGGGGATTGGATCATCCCTGGACTTTCAGTCCTAAAGAGAGCCGTAGACGTGAGGTCTCCGAGAATGAAGTCCTTAGTGGACAGTTGAGGGGATTGGATCATCCCTGGACTTTCAGTCCTAAAGAGAACCGTAGACGTGAGGTCTCTGAGAATAAAGTCCTTAGTGGACAGTTGAGGGGATTGGATCATCCCTGGACTTTCAGTCCTAAAGAGAGCCGTAGACGTGAGGTCTCCGAGAATGAAGTCCTTAGTGGACAGTTGAGGGGATTGGATCATCCCTGGACTTTCAGTCCTAAAGAGAACCGTAGACGTGAGGTCTCCGAGAATAAAGTCCTTAGTGGACAGTTGAGGGGATTGGATCATCCCTGGACTTTCAGTCCTAAAGAGAACCGTAGACGTGAGGTCTCCGAGAATAAAGTCCTTAGTGGACAGTTGAGGGGATTGGATCATCCCTAGACTTTCAGTCCTAAAGAGAGCCGTAGACGTGAGGTCTCCGAGAATGAAGTCCTTGGTGGACTTGAGGGGATTGGATCATCCCTGGACTCTCAGTCCTAAAGAGAACCGTAGACGTGAGGTCTCCGAGAATAGAGGATAGGACTGCATCGTCCCTAGACCTTAGTTCAAAATGTACATGATGGGGATTGCATCATCCCGGAACTGATAGTTCAAAATGTACGTGATGGGGATTGCATCATCCCGGAACTGATAGTTCAAAATGTACGTGGTGGGGATTGCATCATCCCGGAACTGATAGTTCAAAATGTACGTGATGGGGATTGCATCATGCCGGAACTGATAGTTCAAAATGTACGTGATGGGGATTGCATCATCCCGGAACTGATAGTTCAAAATGTACGTGATGGGGATTGCATCATCCTGGAACTGATAGTTCAAAATGTACGTGATGGGGATTGCATCATCCCGGAACTGATAGTTCAAAATGTACGTGATGGGGATTGCATCATCCCGGAACTGATAGTTCAAAATGTACGTGATGGGGATTGCATCATCCCGGAACTGATAGTTCAAAATGTACGTGATGGGGATTGCATCATCCCAGAACAGATAGTTCAAAATGTACGTGATGGGGATTGCATCATCCCGGAACTGATAGTTCAAAATGTACGTGATGGGGATTGTATCATCCCCGGACTTCGGTCCCTGAATTGATCCGTAGACGAATGGTCTCCGAGAAAGAGTATTGATGAGGTATCGGTAGGATACTTGTGCTGCTGATGATGACGATGCTGCTGATCGTGTGATGACGATGCTGCTGATTGTGTGATGACGATGCTGCTGATCGTGTGATGACGATGTTGCTGATCGTGTGATGACGATGCTGCTGATCGTGTGATGACGATGCTGCTGATCGTGTGATGACGATGCTGCTGATCGTGTGATGACGATGCTGCTGATCGTGTGATGACGATGCTGCTGATCATGTGATGACGATGCTGCTGATCGTGTGATGACGATGCTGCTGATCATATGGTGACGATGCTGCTGATCGTGATGTTGATGTTGATGTTGACAGTGATGTACCAGTAACTGTTTGAGTTACTGATGAGGACAGATTGAAGAAAGCTTCCGATGATTTATAGATGTATCATGTGTGGTGACTCCTTGCTCCTGCAGATGCTGTTATAATATCCTTCTCGTTAAGGGGGAGTGTTGAATATTGTAACTTCAAAGAATATTATATTTGTACTTTATTATTCCGGAGATGTTTCATCCCTCCGAGGTAATCCTATTATGTATCCGGAGATGTTTATTCCTCCGATGGTTAGTATTAACTAGGGTTATTAGACCCACCATATGTGGGTCGGCCCTGTAGTTACATTTTAGGGGTTATTAGACTTCTCCAGGTGAGGTCGGCCCCAACAGGTCTTTTAGTCAGTTGAGATTCAAGTATAAATAGAAAAGGTGAACTCCTCATTAGATCACTCACTCACTTGTGGAAGAGTGCGCACTTGTCTGGGAGATCTGCTAAGGAGACTTAGAAGGAAGGAGCACATCTTGTATTTTGGTTGATCATCTTATTGAGGAAAGCTTTACTGGGTTTTCTACCCCATGAGGGTTTCCCAGGATATATTGTGTGTTTATCTTGTGATTGTGTTTCTATCAGAGATCTTGCTCGTCTATTTGGTTTAAACTTAACAGTACTGAGTAGCAACTCTATGTAAAAAGAATATTTAAATTGAAGTTGTTAAATTTTTAGGAATGATGATGCCTGAAATAAGTGGAATTATAACACCTTATTGTTGGAAAGAATAATAATAGAATGCATAGCATTAGCTTTCAAAAAGGAAAAAAAATAGTGATAATTGAAAACCCTAGTTCTGTGCAAAGATGAAATCTTTACTTTTGTTACTAAGTAAAGAAAATGCTACAATATATGTTTTTATGATATGTTGTTCTATATTCTGAATTTAGACATATATAATTGATATTGCAGATTTAAAAGAAACACCACACTTCTAGTCTAATCATTCACTTGGCATTCTGCCCATTATTCATCTATCTTAATTCTACTTCTCTGTACTAGAGTATTATATAGAAAACAATATGGGGAAAAATGCAGAGGATATATTTAATCAATCATCTCATTTAATTAACCATCATTATACAAAATCATACCTATAACTATAGATAGAGCAGACAAACACCCAAGGAGGCCATTCCACCAAACCTACTCCTGAAGACAACCAACTTGCTTGCCTTAGGACCCTCGAGCCTGTTCACTGAACCACTAGGAAGAAGAATATGTAGAAGCTTTACGTCATCAAATTACAGCAACAATGTAGATCATCAAGTCATATAGACTTAGCAGTCAAAGAGACCTTCTCCAGCACCTCTGGTTTCCTTCTCAGAATAATTTCAGCAGACTCACAATGCACTTCCACTTAGCCTCCCTATTCGAATCTCTCAGTGATCACCTGATACACTTGAGGAATTATTTATGTAGAAAATAATTATGGAGCTCACTGCTCAATTCAAATTTCCTTCTCTAGGCTGCCTAGGCCTTTTTAGTGGTTAACCTAGTCATTAATGAGCTAACAGCTCTATTCCACCCACCCGGGGGATAATGCCATAAATTTAGGGGTAGTTGTCCCATAACCAACAACTAGTGGTGGAGTGCAATTGATGACAGTTCACTTGGTCTTTGTCTCCTGTTTTAAATTATTAAATAATAATAATATGTCATTACAATCATCCTTGACCAGATTTGGTCATAATTACAAAACTTTGTAATTATAATTTAACATAATGTTTTTGAAATAAAATAAATAGTCTCAAAATTTGGGTAGGTGACATACACCCCCCCCTAAGTCTCAATATCGTCCTCGATGTTGTTTATTCATTTAATGAGTGTTCCTAAAATAGAGCTAGGTATGCTACCCGCATATTACTCTCCAACTCCCAGGTTGTCTCTTTTGGGCTAAGGTGCTTCCATTGCACCTTTACCTACCCAATGGTGTGATTCTGGAGTAGAGTTTCCCTCCTTTCAAGGATAGAATCCTGTTCCACCTGAAAAATCGTCGTCTCATTCCACCTATACATCATTCCAATTTATAACATGAGTAGTATTGTGTACATATTTCTTTAAAAATGAAATATGAAAAACATTATGTATTCTTAGATTTGGTGGCAAAGCTAGTTAGTATGCCACGAGTCCAACCCTTGACAAAATTTTGAAAGGACCACAATACCTGGGTGCCAGCTTGGCACAGCTTCCCAATTTTAATGAGCTCTTTTTTGGTCTTACCTTAATGAAAACATGCTCACCAACCTAGAACTCTTTATGAGTCCTTTTAAGATCTGCTTGACTCTTTTTCCTATCTTGGGAAGCTTTAAGATTTCTTTGTACTTGTTTCATGGTTAGTTCTATTTCCTTCAACAATTCAGGTCCTAAAATATCTCTGTTAACTGGGTCATTCCAAGAAACTGGTGTGTTACATTTCCTACCATAAAGAATTTTGAAAGGGATAAGCCTAGTTGATGCATGGTAATGGTTGTTATATGCAAACTCTGCTAAATGCAAATAGTCCTCCCACTTACCAGAATGGTCCTTAACATACATCCTTAGTATGTATTCGAATATCTGATTTACTCTTTCCGTCTGACCATCTATTTGTCGATGAAATGTTGTGATGAAGTTTAAGGTTGTATTCAACCCTTTAAACAAAGATGTCCAAAAGTTTCTAGTAAACTTAGAATCACAGTCTAAAACTATCACTTTTGGTACTCCATGTAATTGAAAAATCTGTTTCATGAAAATTTCTGCAATATCTGAAGCCTTATAAGTAGTTTTTACTGGTATAAAATGTGTTGCATTGCTGAGTTTATCCACTACCACCATGATGGAATCATTTTGTTTCTGATTCTTGGGTAGTTCGGTAAAAAAATCTATGCTTATGATCTCCCATTTCCAACTAGGTATAGGTAATGGTTGTAACAGCCCAGCCGGATGCTCATGTTCAACCTTTAATCTTTGACAGTCCATGCATTTAGCTATATATTCTTCTACTTCATCCTTCATCCTGGGCCAATAATAATCTTTACATAACATAGTTATGGTTTTTTGATAACCTGGATGACTAGAATAATGACTTTTGTGCATCTCATCTAAAATCAGAATTTTTATCTTTGGTACATTGGGCACATATAATCTGTCCCTGTACAACAGCAATCCATTTTCTTTTAACCTGAAATATGCCATAGAATTTTCAGAATTACTTTCTGCTGTCTTTTCATGTAAAGTTCTGTACTCTTCATCCGTTTTAATCCCTTCGAAAATCTGATTTTCTAAATCTGTTGTATATGTACTAATGGTTGAAATAAAATTTAACTTTGCATTACGACTTAAAGCATCAACAACCTTGTTCTCTTTACCCTTTATACGCTGAATTTCAAAATCATATTCACTTAGAAAGGTTAGCCATCTAGCTTGTCTAGCATTCAAGTTCGTTTGATCTAGTAAATACTTCATCCCCATGTTATCTGTCATCAAAGTAAATTTTCTGCCAATAAGATGGTGACGCCACATTTTTAAGGCATGTATTACTGCTAATAATTCCAGATCATATGTAGAATATTTTTTCTCATGTATTTTCAGCTTTCGAGACTCATATGCAACAACATGTCCCTCTTGTGTTAGGACTTCACCGAGTCTATCATTACATGTGTCGGTGCATACTATAAAATATTTATTAGGATCTGTAATTCTCAGAATAGGTGCTGTAGTTAGTAATTCCTTCAACTTCTTAAAACTGTCTGCACACTTTTGATCCCATACACACTTCTTCCCCTTTTTCGGTAAGGAGGTTAAGGGGTTTGCAATCTTCGAAAAACCTTCTATGAATTTTCTATAATATCCTGTAATCCCCATAAATGATCATACATCCGACACATCCTTAGGAACCAACCATTCATTAATGGCTTTTATCTTATCAGGATCAACCAAAATTCCTTCCTTAGAGATTATGTGACCTAAATACTGAATCTTATTCTTGTAAAAGTCACACTTACTAAACTTAGCATATAACTAATGATCTCTCAGAACTTGTAAAATAATACGCAGATGTTCGTCATGTTCTTCCTTACTTTTAGAATATACTAGAATGTCATCTATGAATACAATGACGAACTTATCCAAATACTTGTGCAGAATATTATTCATTAAGAACATAAATATTGTCGGGGCATTAGTCAACCTAAATGACATGACCACGAACTCATAATGTCCATAACGAGTTCTAAAGGATGTTTTAAAAATATCCTCATCCATCACACGAACTTGATGATATCCTAACCTTAAATCAATCTTCGAAAATATCGTTGCTCCACGCAGCTGATCAAATAGATTGTCGATGCAGGGCAACGGATATCGATTCTTGATTGTCATCTTGTTCAGTTGGCTATAATCTATGTAAAGTATTAAAGTGCCATCCTTCTTCATAACAAAAATAACAGGTGCTCCCCAAGGAGACACGTTGGGTCTTATATATTTTTTATCAATCGGTTCCTTCAACTGTGATTTTAACTCATTTAATTCCAATATGTTCATCCTATATGGAGCTTTGGAGTTCGGTATCGCACCTGGTATTAGCTCAATGGTAAAATCTAGATCCCTCTTCGGGGGTAATCCTAGAACCTATTCTGGAAAAACATCAACGAATTCTTTTAGGACAGGTATATCTTCTAGTTTCAGTTTGTCCTCTTTTGTAATTGACTCCTCATGTACTACATTCACTGCAAACATCTTACATCCTTTTCTAACTTCTCTTTTTACTTGCATAGCTGAAATCTGTCTAAGTGATATCTTTCTAGGAATACCCTTCACTTCTACTGTTTCTCCTTCATCATTTAGACTTGTAAAACTTTTCTCATAACAATTCAAAATAACATGATGTGCTTCTAACCAGTCCATTCCAATTAAAATGTCATAGGATCCTAAAGGTAAAACATTTAGCTTGGTTCGTGTCTTTAACTGATTCATAGATAAAACACAACATTCAACAAAATCAGACACTTATCTTTTTGTTCCTGTTGCTAGTCTAACTAACCAAGATTTATTAAATTTTTCTATTTTCAGATTAAAATTTTCCACAATATTTGGAGATATATAACTCTGGCTAGCACCTGGATCAATCAAAATAGAAATAGGGTGGTTTTGTAGCATACCTTCAATCTCTACCATAGAGACTTGATGCTCCACTTGCCTATTATCTATAGCTGCATTAATTCTGGGCATCTCTCTTGTCAAGTCTCCCATAGTAGGTTCAGCTTGTATGGAGTGAATATTATTGGCTGTCCGCTTCTTATTGGGACAGTTTGAAGCATAGTGAGGACCTTGACACCCAAAACATTTTATAGGTGTCCTCTAGTCATTAGTTCTGGTAACATTGGGTTTATTTCTAGGAGCTGTACAATTATGTTGTTGATTATTTTGGGACTGTTTCCTTTGAAATTTTGATTTGGAAATTTTTTCTTTTGAAAAACAGAATTTCCATTGAACCTAAAATTCTTCTTCTTCAGCTCAAAGTTGTTGGGTTTATTATTTTTCTAGTTAGATATCCCTTCTCTTTTCCAATTCTATTCATAGCAGAAGGTTGCTTTCCTCATGGCTTCTTCTAAGGTATTTGGATTGTCATACTCTATTCTATCCTTGATGTTGAAAGGTAGACAACTCAGAAACCTCTGAATCTTTGGTTTCTCCTCCACAAGGTATGGCACATACCTTAGCAAATTCAGAAATTTGTTGTTTAGCTATTTCATATTCATGGTTCCTAGTCTTAAGTCATAAAATTCCTTGGAATTTTCTTCGTAATATTGTTCAGATAGGAACTTCTTCTTGAAGTACCATTTAAAAGTGCTCCAATTCACATCCTTGTCCTTGATGCCCTTCACTCTTTTGATGTCCTGCCACCAAATGTCTGCCTTCCCGATCAGGTTGTATATGGCCATATTTGCTTTCAATGATTCTGAATAATCATAAATTTGAAAGTATTTCTTCATGCCGGACAGCCATGCTTCAGTTATCTCTCCTTTCTTAGTTTCAACATTGAAGGTTGGGGGTTTGATCTTCTTGAACTCCCCAGAAATCTGCTCATACTATTTATGGATTTTTCTTTTTGGTTTGTAATCCCCTTCGTTGATATCACTTGAATAATTACGTTTCTTTTTACGTATCTCAATGGAAGCTCCTAATGATGTTGAACTGTTATTAGTTTTCAGTTTCTTACTCTTGTTCCCAAGAGGTAAGTCTTCAATCTTGGAGGTATTTTCAACCTTTCTATCTTGTTCATCAGTTGGGCACTGATCGAACAATACTTGGTCCAATTCCTCTTGTGCCTTCATAATTCTCTCATTATCCTATTTATAAGATCTTCTTTCTGATTTCAACTACTGAAATGCATGTAACAATTATGATGAATTGTCATTCAATTCACCATGGACTTCTTCTTCATAATGTTGTCCAGTGCTATTGTTGGTATGACTAGTCGGTCGAAATCTGTCCTCCATGTGTTCATCTAATCCTTCAATACCTGTAACTTAGAAAACAATTTTATGTATAACAAAATAATTTAACTTGAATTAATAAAGATTTCTGCTGTCATAAAATTCTTTTGTTGCATGTTCTTTGGACCTTTCAGGCCAAGAGTTCGAACATGAGCTCTGATACCACATGTAACATCCTGAAATTTCACAAAAATTTAAAAAATTTTAACGTAGCTTTTAATGCATATATTAACTGTGCGGAATTATAATAAATGCTTCTATGTCGTCCTGCTGAACTAAATGTTTGTAATGACCAAACTATATTGTTTGGGACATGATATTGAATATCTATATTCGATGTTATTGGATGTTTTTCTCATCTCAGACATATTACTTACGTCAATGTTCAACCGATATAATGTTATAAGTGCTAACTGTTATTCATCTGTTTGATGATGAAGGAGTCCTAAGGGTACCCCAAGGATTATTTAGCATTCATGCTAAAGCATTTGAATCGTTCCTTTCACAGATTATAGGTAAGGGCATTAATGTTTACGAAGTGTGATAGAATAATTCCTAACTAGTTTCAGTAATCTCCAAATGTCTTAATGGTTTTAGAGAATAATAATGAAATGTATCTGGGTGAGATCTCTTCAGTTATAATTTGGTTTTCATAACAAAAAGTATGTTTATTAAACTTATTCTCATTTCCCATACTAGTGATTTCCTACTTTGTTCAGAATATATATAGGTTCATGTTATCATGATGACTTGACTAAGTCTTAAAAGTTGTTAGCTAGGTACTTCATGCTCTAATTTGTGTTTTGCATTTTTATATAGTTATCATGTTGTTTCTAGTAAATCCAAACTGTAAATAAATATCATGCATATCCTTTGAAATAATAGATATATGCAACTATTGTGCATTTCTATGGTGCAAGAACTATATGCAAAGTTACATGCATATCCTATAGTATGAACTATATGTATTTTCACATAATTCCTAGAATGCACACTATATACAATTTCTTTGTATTATCTATAGCCTAAAAATATATGCATAATATATGAAAATCCTATTACATAAACTCCTATATGCATAACCTATGTAATTTCTCATAACATCAAAACTATATGTAAATCCTATATCAAACATATAGCATCGATACTATATGCAATTTCTTTATGTAAATGTCTTGGTTCAATATGACATGACGTGAATATAAGTGCAACCATGTGAACCTTAGAATATAGAGTCGATACCTAGCTGATGCATTAACCTAAGGTAAACTATGACTTATATTATTGTATGTATTGACAGGTTTGTAACATAACTATTGAGCCAAGCATGATGTGGACAAGGTAATTAATACTGTGATGATTACTTGCTGGCAGGCTTTCAAATTCACCGTTGGCCTTTAATACTCCCATCAACCGGATTCAATGGAATATCACCGTGGCTACCATTGTGGTTCATAACACATGAAGGTAATGTGACAGGGCAGTCAACGTGGTCGATTTGTAATTGACCTAGCTTGAGGGTTGTCCTAGCTATCTCCACGGTGGCATTGGTTATTAATTAGGTTTTAATGTAGTTGGTGATTCAAATCATGATGTGTTGTGTTGAACATTCTTCACCATTGATCATGTGAGATTATTGGACTTTGGTCTTAACCCTAAACTCCACTACATTTTCGAGGTTATTTTTTCCTTTGGCATTCATTGTGTTGGGAGGTGTCTCTGTGGAGAGGCTGACAGGCCGAGAAACTCCAGGGTTTCGTTAGCCGGTTATTTGGAATTTCTCCATAATTCGAACCCGTGACTTGTTGGGTTTTCTGATACCAGTTGCTAGTTTAAAGGGCCGAACCATCTGTGAGAGTTTACAACAATAGTTTTAGAGTTGGAAAGACTCCAAAGTTGGTGATAGATCTGCTTGTAGGTTGATCCAATACTCGGTTTTTCTTGGATGTCGAGTGATAGTTCTCAGAGTTGTTTTTCCAACCTTCATTGTAGTCGGTGGTGGAGTGATGGATACGGTTTATAGTGGCTATGGCGTTCCTGCTCCATAGATAGATATTTAAAGGTAATGTTCTTGTTCGAAACCTGTCTCCTTCTAAAATTTCTTAAGAGTTGCAGTTATTTCTATTTCTCCATAATGAAACTTCTTTCATGTCACTTGTTTTGACCATACCTTATTCATGTGGCAGGTTCCTTCGTCATTCGGTTCCCAAGCTCGAGTTTGGTTAACTGGCAGCTGCATAAGAAATGGTAAGCTTCGGTGGTTACCCTGTTTCTTCGGTTATGTGATTGTTGGATATTCAAGTGTTCTTAGCCGATACTTCATGTTTATCTTGGCTATGGGAAGTGACCACCATCAAAATATTGTGAGCTGTCTGGCAGCCTGGGGAGGATGAAATCCTCAACCCATTCGGGGTTAACCTATGGTGTTATTTTTCAGCATAGATAATTGTAAAAGAATGTAACTGCTGAGAGGGTTTTATCCCTTGGCTAAACTAGATATACAGATATTTTGGTTCTTGTAACTTGATGATGTTTACTTGTGTTGAAAACTATGAGCCATGCTCCAGGTTTGTGATAATTTAATGTTTGAACTATTGTGCATTTATAGTAGCTACGTGCCAAAGGTTTCGACCTTGTTCCATGCAGTCAAAACCCTACCCTGTAGGTTTCGATGGTAGGCCTTGATAGTTCTGTTTTTAACTAAAAACTATTCTATCGTTTCGGTAATGGCCAAGAGCCAAACTCAATGTTTTTGATTTGAGAACTTTGAAATAAAATCTAGTGTTCATGTATTTATATGGTTTGTTTCAATTAATGTTTATGTACGTATTCAATGATGTTTGAACATGAAATCTTAATCTATTTGGAAACTAATAATATTTGAGTTGCTATTTCGAATATAAGGGTTTGTCCAAATAGTTGTCAAGGATGATAAATATGTTTTCTTGTTTTGGTTAAAAACTATGCAAAGAAATCGTAACTAAAGTCTTTACTTCCGAAGAGTGAGGTTTTTAACTTACTTGTGTTGATAACTTGAAAGGTTGATGTAAGTTGTTTAAGGGTTTGACCGTCGAACCAGTTATGAACTTATCACGATATTATAAATGAAATAGTAATATACAATGATGCTATTATTTGCGAATGATAAGTATCTATTTAGCATTATATGTACTGAGTAGCAACTCTATGTAAAAAGAATATTTAAATTGCAGCTATTAAATATTTAGGAATGATGATGCCTAAAATAAGTGGAATTATAACACCTTACTATTGGAAAGAATAATAATAGAATGCATAGCATTAGCTTTCAAAAAGGAAAAAATATAGTGATAATTGAAAACCCTAGTTCTGTGCAAAGATGAAATGTTTACTTTTGTTACTAATTAAAGAAAATGATACAATATTTGTTTTTATGATATGTTGTTCTATATTCTGAGTTTAGACATATATAATTGATATTGCAGATTTAAAAGAAACACCACACTGCTAGTCTAATCATTCAGTTGGCATTCTTCCCATCATTCATTTATCTTAGTTCTACTTCTCTATACTAGAGTATTATACAGAAAACAATATGGGGAAAAATGAAAAGGAGATATTTAATCAATCATCTCATTTACTTAACCATCATTATACAAAATCATACCTGTAACTGTAGATAGAGCAGACAAACACCCAAGGAGGCTGTTCCACCCAACCTACTCCTGAAGACAGCCAAATTACTTGCCTTAGGACCCCCAAGCCTATTCATTGAACCACTAGGAAGAAGAATCAGTAGAAGCTTTAGGTCATCAAATTGCAGCAACAATGTAGATCATCCAGTCATATAGACTTAGCAGTCAAACAGACCTGCTCCAGCACCTCTAGTTTCATTCTCAGAATAACTTCAGTAGACTCACAATGCACTTCCACTTAGCCTCCCTATTTGAATCTCTCAGTGATCACCTGATACACTTGAGGAATTATTTATGCAGACAATAATTATGGAGCTCACTGTTCAATTCAAATTTCCTTCTCTAGGATGCCTAGGCCTTTTTAGTGGTTAACCTGGTCATTAATGAGCTAACAGCTCTGTTCCACCCACCCGGGGGATAATGCCATAAATTTAGGGGTAGTTGTCCCATAACCAACAACTAGTGGTGGAGTGCAATTGCTGACAGTTGTCCCATTCCTTCTAACAGCTTCCATTCCTCCTAGTGGGTCAGTGAACACTCATTTAACAATTCACTTGGTCTTGGTCTCATGTTTTAAATTATTAAATAATAATAATATGTCATTACAATCATCCTTGACCAGATTTGGTCATAATTACAAAACTTTGTAATTATAATTTAACATAATGTTTTTGAAATAAAATAAATAGTCTCAAAATTTGGGTAGGTGACATGATCTCTCTCTATATCTAAATGCCTGTTAACCCCCAATCTCTCTCTCTCTTTGAACTCAAAAGTTGTAATTTCTCTCTCTCTCTCTCTAAACCCCTAACCTACAATCTCTCTCTCTCTTTCTTTCTAAATACCTAATCCTCAGTCTTCCTCTTTATATCTTTCTCTTTCTCTAAAACCCCAACAACCAATCAATATTTTTCTCTAACTTCCAATCTCTCTCGAGCTAAACCCTTAAGCATGAATCTCCCTCTCTCTCTCTCTAAACACCTAACTTACAATCTCTCTATCTCTCTTTCTCTCTATCTAAACCTATAACCCCAAATCTCTCTCTCTCTCTCTCTCTCTATCTATCTATCTCTTTATATTTCTATCTATCTATCTAAATCCCCAGCCCCCAATCTCTCTCTCTCTATCTAAACCCCTAACCCCAATCTTTGTGAAAATCCTCACAACAGATCTAAGAGATGATGTATACCTCACAAGAGTAATTATGATTAAGCAAGAAGATAGAAGAACAGTGGTCAATGCAGTGTAATGAGAAACATAATAATGATATAGTAGAACTCGGATACAAGCAAAAATGCTTCACACACACTAATTAATTAATCACAATATGGACAAATAAATAGTACAATGCATGAGGATTTGAATGCCTACGGTGACAATTTGAATTAGCCTTCATGGAGTGATCAAAGGATCACTAGAGTGTCATTTGAGCACAACTAGTAGTCTATCTCATCACCAGTGGAGTCATCAATGTACAAGTAACTGTCAACCGTTAGTCAAACTGAGTCTAATCGAGTGTGGTAGGCATAACTGATTGTAACTGGCACATGGAGACACTAACTGAATGAAGAAGACTCAATGGAGGGCGCATGAGGAGCTAATCTCACTGGAGGTCCATTGGAGTGATACAATCAGTTGAGAGTCAGTCTAGCCTTAAATCAAGGAAAGAACTAAAGGTAACTGAAGGGTAGGTAAGGAAGGGCGCATTTCTCATGCAGTAGGTGAAAGGAGGGCACTGTAAGTTCTAGGAGGGCTGAAACTGAGTGTAAGGAAGCTCCGGGGGCTAGCTAACTGAGGGCTAGGTGCCAGTACTGATGACTTAGATGCATGCAAACCCTAAATAATGCATGCAAACCCTAAAAGTGCATGCATGACTGAAAATGCAAATAATGAAAATGCTGCTAGGACTAGGATGGAGTATAGGAATATCTTAACACCCCCCCTTAATCCATCTTGGGCCCTGGTAACTAAGACCAAAGGTCACCCAATACAAATAAATAATAACAGTCAATAAACCGAGAAAATGGGGAAAACCTCATGGGAAAAATACCCCCCCTCAAAATAGACTGTAAGGAACACACAAAAATAAATGATCTAAACTCAAGCAGGTGTGTTGCTTGGTCATATGTGTGGAGGTATCTTCTTCTTGGGAAGAAGTAAATCATGCTCAGAAAGCATGTTCTTGTACTTGCTCTTCAGATTGAATGTGATGAGAACAAATCCAAAAGAATGAGGATGATCCTTGAACCTGTGATTCGAATCAGCTGAGGTAGGATAAAAAACATGAATGTGTAGATAATCTTTTGTTTTCTCCTTCGAACCATCATGGGTGAGATTATGCCAAAAAGAACCATCAAATAATAATTATTGCTTGGAATCCAAATCAGCTCCAAGACTTCATAAATGGTTTCTTGAGATCGCCTTTGAACCAACAGGGGTGAGATCAAAACCATCATATGCATGAGAAATTATCCCAAGTAGTGATTGCTTAGAATCCAAATTAGATCCAAGAATTGAATCATGGTTTCTTGAGATCTCCTTTGAACCATAAGAGGTGAGATCAAAACAAGTAAATGCATGAGAAGTTATCCTAAGAGAATGGAAATGGTTCTTTGAGATCTCCTTTGAACAAACAGGGGTGAGATCAAAACCATGGTGTGGATGATAAATTATCCCAAGCGAATGGCAATGGCCATATTCCTCAATAACCTTCTGAAAGCATGGAATAATGATCATATAGTAGTAAATAAGAGGTGATTGCTTGAGGAGAGTGAATGCATTACCTGCAATAGATCATGATGCAGACCAACAGACTCTGGTGCAAGAGAGGATTTAGGACCTTCTGCAATATCTAGAGTGTGAGCTGGCACAGAGAGAGAAGAAATTTGGAGCATGAGTGTAGAATCTGCAAGTTCTTTGTGAACAACTTCAATGTTGATGTATATGTAACTTAGGAATGCATTTCACATATATGTATATTGTATTCCTATATAGATGTTATTATTCCTCTATACGGAAGTGTTTGTATTCCTATAGAGATGTTATTATTCCTCTATACGGAAGTGTCATAACTTATACTTGATGGGTTATTAGACCACCTTGTTGGGGTCGTCCTTGTATAAGTCATGTGGGTCAAAGGGTTATTAGACCATCCTATTGGGGGTCAGCCCAGTCAACATTATGTTATGTGTTTAAGTTAAGGCTGACCTAGTAAAGGTTATTAGACAAGTCAAGTCAAGTATAAATAGAGTGCGGGAGGCACTCTATTTATTCATTCTATTCTCACACATAATCTTTGGAGAGTGGCACACTTGTGGAGGAGGAGAAGCTACTACTAGGAGATGTCTATCTCTTATGCTTGGGTTGTATCATTTCTCTATCTATCTCTGAGGAAGTTATTGGGGTTTTTCACCTTTATGGCTTTCCCCAAGTAAACTTTGTGTCTCTTGTGTGCTTCCATTATTGTGTCCATGATTGATATGTTGTAGATATGCTATACATGTTGTTCTCTCAGTTAAGATCCTAGATTAGATTGATGTAAATTTTGAAAAACTAACATGGCGTCAGAGCTAGCCTGAAAGAAGGCATGGTATGGCATGTATGACACTTGTTGCACTTGCGATGCTAGGGCTTGATATAGCAAAAACCAGTCATCGTAGCACTTTCACTATAAATCCATCTACAAAAAGTTTTCAGATTTGAAACATTTACAGGTCGCATATCAGATCCCCATGTACCTTGTGTCCAAAGGACAACTTCTAATTCGTTGTACTTTGTGTTGTATGATCTGTACAATCTAGGGTTTCTGCCTCTTCCAGATCTGAGTCATAAACAGGTGACCTAGGAAAAAATGTCATAACTTGGGCTAGGAAGCTCCAAAAGAAATTTCATAAAATGTGATGGGTAAGGGATGGACTAGACTTTCACAAGTCAAAGGTTCATAGGTCGAAAGTGAGCCAGTGACACGTGGCACTCCGTAAAAATGTGCTCTCCTGTTTTATCCCATAAACAAGTCACATTGCAACACTTGACATAATTCTCTCTCAAAACATCCAATTGAGGTCAGACCTATTGGGTTGGAAAGATGACAGGTTGGGATACCACAAGTAGAAGTTTCATACCTTTTGGATTTGTAATTTCAGAGTTACACCAGAAACAATTAGGTGAATATTTGTGTCAAAATAGAATTGGGTTTTGAGCACCTTCATTCATGGCTCCAGGAATTAGGGTTTTGGAGAAAGTTGGTATTTTTTGTAATCAGAGACCACGGCTGAATGCTACTCATCAAAATCAAAATTTATAGACCAAGATCAAATTTTTTGGTTGGGTAGAAGGTCGGGCTTGATCAAACCCTAGTTCGGGACTTTGATAGGAAAAATGGAAAATTAGGGCTTCTGCAAAAGTTGGAATTTTTGAAGTCTATGACCATGGCTGGAAGCTCCTCAAAAAAATCAAAGTTTAGAGTTTTGTATCAAACTTTTTGGTTCGAAAAAAGGGTGGGATTTATCAAACCCTATTTCGGGATCCTGTCTAGAAGATCTGGAAGTTTTCAAAGGCAATTTTGAGGAGTGAGACTTTGCAATTTTTCAAATTCTGAGTATACCAGCTTGATCAGCTCATCAAGGTGCATCTTTCTATCCTTTCTGAAGTTTGAAATTCAAAGTTTGAATTTTTAGGGTTTCCCTAACAAACCCTAATCTAGTTCCAGATCCAGTTTCTACAAATACAAGTGGATTGGGTTAATCCTATAAGAGAATGGATTGATCACCTACATAAGTGAAGAAGTTCATGTTTCAGAGGGAGATGAGGCTAAGACCTTACATAAGAAGATTACAAAACAATCTCGATAGGTATGACTCATATAGGTATGTTTTGAATTCTGTTCATAATTAAGTTTATCATATGTTTGTATTCATATTATTACGGTTAGTACAATCTTGGTTAATTTTAGACTTGTCGTATCACCTTAATAAAATTATGAATGCATGATAGAAGATATTCATTGATTAGGGTTTTGACACTTATGATTGTACTAATGCATTGTTGATGTTGTATGAGATTGATGTTGTTCACTAACATGAAAGGTACATCAAGAAATACAAATCATGTTATAGTTCAAGAACATATGACCATGGTGACATGAAGACAAAGGTTCATCCATTGCCATGGATCACACAGAAGATCTACTTACGAGGTATGTATAACTTGGTTCTATAATGGTTAACCTATGAGATATGCAGGTAACTAGCACAAGTCATTGAAGAAAATATGAAGACATTATGTGGGCATGTTAGACATAACTAGCTAGCATGCTAATCCAGGTATGTTTTTCCTATATCAAGTTAGAATCCTACCTTGTGTTAGGATCTCTTATATAAGTATACATGGCATGATTGATAATGATTATTTATGAAGTTAGAAATTTAAGTAATCTAGGGTTTATGCATATTATGTCTCTTACCTTGATTGATGATATGACTAACCAGAAAAGTTTTTCGGTCAAATATGAATATGCATGAGTAAGAGGAGTCTTCCTTAAAACATTGAATGCTAATGCTTATTATCTGTGTTTGAAATGATCATCACTATACATGTTTAATATTATTGTAGTATTGAGATTATACTAATGAATGTATGATTATGTATGAGATCTCGAGGATATCACAATAATGATACTTGTAAGCATGCATAGTGATTGAGGATGGATATAAGTTCAAGGATAGGTAATCCAGGAAGCAAAGATCAAAAGGGAGCACACTCCAGTAGTTTCTGCAAGGATGCAGATATTCAGAGGGAGTCGACCACTTCTCACAATCCACATCAGAATGGAGTTGCAAAGATTTAGAGGGAGTCCACCCAACAATCAAACAAATATAAGTATTTGAATTGTCATTTCTTACCTATTTGTTTGTTTAAATAATGTTGTTCAATGATGTATATGCTTATGTTCCTAGACTTAGGTTGTGTATTATGCATATTAGAATAATTGCATTAATGAACAGTATACTACTAATATGCATGTGATGGGTAAGTGGCCTATGGCACTGTACAACATTCCATTGCTACTTATCTAGAATGAAACCTCTTTGCTAACATGTTGGGAGTAGTGGAAACTCTTAAGCATGTTCTGGTAGAGATTGGAAGGCATCTAGAAAGTTACAGGATATGGATGAATGTTGTATTGAAGCATTGGCTAAAATAATTGCATGACTGTATGGCATATTTCTTTATGTGTAAGAATTTGTTTTGAACACTATGAGATGTTTCTAATCATGCAATTTAACTTGTTTTGTAGGAAAGATCGTATACCTTCACCTACAAAAGAAGGACTACAACATTTCTTCCAGTAACAAAGATATCTATTGAAGATATTGAAGATATTGAAGTTCCAAGGATCTGGGATGAAGTAATGGAAGAATGCCATGATCCGTCGATCATGAAGAATGATTTTTGGGATGTAGTCCCAAGACCTGAAGGGAAGTCTGCTGTGACTTCCAAATGGATCTATAAGATCAAGCATGCTGCAGATGGTAGCATGGAGAAATACAAAGCGAGGTTTGTAGCTCGTGGCTTCTCCCAGAAAAAGGGATTGAGTATGAAGAGACTTCTACACCTATATCCATGCACACTTCCATCATATTAGTACTTGCTCTGGCTATAGTGATGAAATGGAAGATACACCAGATGGATGTCAAGACATCTTTCCTGAATGGCGTAGTCGAAGAGGAAGTTTATGTGGAGCAACCACTTGGTTTTGAGACACATGACGGGAAGTCATATATGTGCAGAACTTGGTATGGTAGGATAGACAAATTTCTATCCAGTTTGGGCTTTACCAAGAGTAAAGCAGATTGCAACCTTTACTACAAGGTTGAGGAAGGCAATCCAATGATACTAATTTTGTATGCAGATAACATGTTTGTTATAGGTAAGGATAGATTGATTGCTGACATGCAATGGAAGCTTGCTGCCAAGTTCCAGATGAAGAACTTGTGGATGATGCACTACTTTCTAGGCATGGAGGTGTGGCAGAGTGTAGATGGAATATTCCTTGGACAAGGGAAGTTTGTAGTAGAGATCCTGAAGAGGTTCGGGATGATGGACTACAAGGACATGGACACACCTATGGCATCGAACCTAAAGCTTCTGTGTGATGCTTCATCTGATCCGGTTGATTTCACAGTGTATCGTCAGATGATTGGGTCCTTGATGTACCTGACAAACACGAGACTAGATATTTGCTTTGCGGTGAACACATTGAGCCAGTTCCTAACGGATCCCAGAGGTGTTCACCTGGTTGCTGTAAAGCATATTCTGAGGTACTTGAAGGGTGTAATTGATTATGGGCTCAAGTATGATGCAAATCAAAAGTTTAACGTACAGGGTTATGTTGATTCAGACTGGGCAGGTAGTGATGCAGATAGGAAGAGCACATCTGGGTGTTGCTTCAGTATGGGATCAGGTGTGATCTCTTGGTTTAGTAGGAAGTAGTCCTGTGTAGCACTGAGTACAACCGAGGCTGAGTATGTTGTAGGTTGTTCGGCTAGTTATGAGGCAGTATGTCTCTGGAAGCTACTGTCTAAGTTATTTGATCTCCTACTGAAGCCTACTGAGGCTACTGGTATCTTTTGTGACAACCGGAGTTGTGTGAAGCTGTTTGAGAATTCGGTGTTCCACGACAGGGAAAAGCACATAGAGATCAAATATCACTATATCAAGGATATGGTGTAGAGAGGAGCAGTGAAGCTCCTGTATGTTGCGATGGATGAGCAGGTTGCAGATGTACTAATGAAGCCACTAGCCAGAGTGAAGTTCAAGTACTTCAGAGAGAGGCTTGGTGTTCTTCAGATTGATGACACTTCGAGGAAGAAGTGATGGACACATTCGCAGGAGCCATTCCAAGCATGATGGAAGGAGGATCCTTCACATGGCTATGGATGTAAGCGCTGGATGATGAGCATCAGGATGATGTTGTAGTTTCTGCTCGATATGATCAGTTGGATCATTTATATGTATATGCATCATGTTGGATGCTGGATATGATCAGTTGGATCATTTATATGTATATGCATCATGTTGGATGCTGGATATGATTGGTTGGATCACATGTATGTATCTGTAGATGTATCAGGTGGATACATTGTATGATCAGGTAGATCATGTATGTTGATATGTATCAGGTATGATCAGGTGGATCATGTATTTGTATACGTATCAGGTGGATACATTGTATGCTTAGGTAGATCATGTATGATGATAAGTATCAGGCAGATACTGTGTATGCATCAGGTGGATGCATTGTATGATCAGGATGATCATGGATGATGAGTTTCAGGATGTTGATCCAGATGACATGCATCAGGACAATGCAGTGATGATGATCAGGATGATCATGTACATCAGGATGATGTATGGAGAGTATCAAGATGATACTCTATGGCTGTGGACAGGTTGTATAGATAAGCATATAATCCAGCCCTGGGAGGTTTGCAGATAGTCTTTTGAGGTTTTTCCTATGGCATGTAATGTGGCCATGGGATATCTCGAAAATGCTCTTTCGAGGTTTTTATTTGGGAGGACATATAATCCATCCCTGGGAGATCAGATAGGTAGAGATATGTGCTCGTAATAGCCTGGGATGCTCTTTCGAGGTTTTTTCCTATGGCATGTAATGTGCTCCTGGGAGATCCGACAGGTAAAGCTGAGTGCTCGTAACAGCCTAGGATGCTACAGCTAGGTTTTGCCATGACCACATGAACTATGCTCATGCGAGATCCGATAGGTAGAGCTGAGTGCTCGTAATAGCCTAGGATGCTATAGCCAGGTTTTGTGGTGAGATCACATGTAATGTGCTCCTGAGAGATCCGATAGGTAGAGTTGTGTGCTCGTAACAGCCTTGGATTCTACAACCAAGTTTTGTGATGGGATCACATGTAATGTGCTCCTGGGAGATCCGACAGGTAGAGCTGTGTGCTCATAACAGCCTGGGATGCTTCAGCTAGGTTTTGTGATGCACGTAATAAGTCCTGAGGATTCCATAGTATGGCTAGTGATGATGAAGACCTGTAGGTGGTGGGCCTACATCCAATATGAAAAAGGACTGGCTCTATAGAACTTCCTACGATGAGTATATTTAGAGATTGATTGAGATAGCAGCAGCAATGATGATGACGATGATTCAATGACGATGATCTAGAGAAGAAGACTTGGGCTAGAAGACATGTGTCGAGAAATACCTTCCTAGTTAAGAGGGAGTGTTGATGTATATGTAACTTCAGAATGTATTTCACATATATGTATATTGTATTCCTATAGAGATGTTATTACTCCTCTATACGGATGTGTCATCATTTATATTGTAAGTGTCGTAATTTATACTTGATGGGTTATTAGACCACCTTGTTGGGGTCGGCCCTGTATAAGTCATGTGGGTCAAAGGGTTATTAGACCACCCTATTGGGGGTCAGCCCATTCAACATTATGTTATGTGGTTAAGTTAAGGCCGACCTAGTAAAGGTTATTAGGCAAGTCAAGTCAAGTATAAATAGAGTGTGGGAGGCACTCTATTTATTCATTCTATTCTCACGCACACTCTTTGGAGAGTGGCGCACTTGTGGAGGAGGAGAAGCTGCTGCTAGGAGATGTCTATCTCTTATGCTTGGGTTGTATCATTGCTCTTTCTATCTCTGAGGAAGTTATTAGGGTTTTTCACCTTTATGGTTTTCCCCAAGTAAACTCTGTGTCTCTTGTGTGCTTGCATTATTGTGTCCATGATTGATATGATGTAGATATGTTGTACATGTTGTTCTCTCAGTTAAGATCCTAGATCAAATTGAAGTAAATTCTGAAAAACTAACATTCAATATGAGATATGATTGATACTGATTCATGATCAATGAGATCATCAAGGAGGGCGAATGCATCACTTTGCTTGCTCTCGAAAAGGTTTGGACCAATTCCTTTATTCTCTTTACCAAATATTACATCCAGTTGGGCCCATAGCTCTTTTGGAGTTTCAATATCAATGAATTGGCGTATCATGCATAGAGGCATAGAAAAAAACATGGCTGCACAAGCTCTGTCACCTTCAATTAACCAATAATACTCTTCTTCAGAGGATTTGAACTCTCTTTCAAAACAGTAATCAAAGAGACCATTTCTCTTCAAATGTGCTATCATATTCAGTTTCCATTCATCATTTTTGAATGGAGAAAGAGGAGGAATTTCTTCTGAATACATGGAAGCTGTAGAAGACCTGAAAAAAAATAGAAAATTCTACAACTGCTACTACTGCAAAAGATGCAGAAACTGCTGCACTCGGAATCTTGATAATAACCTGCAAAAAATTATCAGGAATGGAGATAAACAATACTCTTAACATGCTCATATACCATGTGAAAATCCTCACAACAGATCTAAGAGATCATGTATACCTCACAAGAGTAATTATGATTAAGCAGGAAGATAGAAGAAGAGTGGTCAATGCAGTGTAATGAGCAACAGAATAATAATACAGTAGAACTCAGATAGAAGCAAAAATACTTCACACACACTAATTAATTAATCACAATATGGACAAATAAATAGTACAATGCATGCGGATTCGAATTCCTAAGGTGGCAATTCAAATTAGCCTTCATGGAGTGATCAAAGGATCACTGGAGTGTCATTGGAGCACAACTAGTAGTCTATCTCATCATTGGTGGAGTCATCAATGCACAAGTAACTATCAACCGTTAGTCAAACTGAGTCTAACTGAGTGTGGTAGGTGTAACTAGCACATGGAGACACTAACTGAATGAAGGAGACTTAGTGGAGGGTGCATGAGGAGCTAATCTCATTGGAGGTCCATCGGAGCGATACAGTGAGTTGAGAGTCAGTCTAGCCTTAAATCAAGGAAAGAACTGAAGATAACTGAAGGGTCGGTAAGGAAGGGTGTCTTTCTCATGCAGTAGGTGAAAGGAGGGTGTACTAAGCTCTAGGAGGGATGAAACGGAGTGGAAGGAAGCTCTAGGGGCTAGCTAACTGAGCGCTAGGTGCTAGGACTGATGACGGGGATCCATGCAAATGCATACAAACCCTGAATAATGCATGCAAACACTAAAAGTACATGCATGACTGAAAATGCAAATAATGAAAATGCTACTAGGACTCAGACGGAGTATAGGAATATCCTAACAATCTCACTTGTTTACCATTATCTCTTTGTCTAAAACTTGAACCTATAATCTCTCTCTCTCTCTCTCTCTCTATATATATATATATATATAATAAATACCCCTAACCCCCAATCGCTCTCTCAAAACCCCTAACCCGCAATCTCTCTATCTCTCTTATAACCCCTACTCTTCATTATCTGTCTCTCTAAACCCCTAACAACCATTCTCCCTCTTTCTATATCTTTCTCTCTCTAAACCCTTAACCCCCAATCTCTCTATCTCTCTTTAAACCCCTAAAACCTAATATTTCTCTCTCCATTTAAAAACCTCTAAACCCCAATATATCTCTCTCTCTAAACCCATAACCTCCAATATCTCTATCTCTAAACCCCTAACCCCAATCGATCTTCTTTCCATCTCTCTCTATCTAAACCCCTAATCTCTGATTTCTCTATCAGAACCCCTAATCTCTCTCTCTCTCTCTCTCTCTCTAAACCACTAACCACCATTCTTCCTCTCTCTCTCTCTAAACCACTAACCAACATTCTTTCTCTCTCTCTATCTAAATCCCTAAACCACAATGTTTTTTTCTCTCTCTGTCTCTCTACCCCCCTCTCTCTATCTATTTGAAGCCCTAACCTCCAATCTCTCCCTGTCTCTATAAACCTCTAACCCCCAATCTCTCTCTCTCTCTCTCTCTCTAACCCCTAACCTCCAATCTCTCTCTCTCTCTAAACCCATAACCCCCAATCTCTCTCTCTAAACCCCTAACCACCAATTTCTCTCTCCCTCTCTCTAAACCCCTAATACCCAATCTCTCTTTCTAAAACCCTAACCCCAAATCTCTCTCTCTCTCTCTAACCCCTAGTCCATATTATCTCTCTCTCTCAACCATTTCAAATTCTTTTTAAGGTTGGATTTCACATGGGTTAAAAGGTTATGGTCACTACCGATAAGAATAAGTTCATCAGCATAAAGCACAAGAATGATGAGATGGTTTCCTACTTTCTTGGTATAGAGATTGGGGTCAAAATGGCATCTAGAAAAACTAGTGTCAAGGAGAAATCTCTTCATTTATGCATACCAAGCTCAAGGATCTTGCTTAAGGCCATATATATGTTTTTGAAGGAAATAGACAAGGCTAGAATCACATAGCTAGGAGGTTGTTCCATGCAAATTTATTCCTACAAATCCCCATGCAATAAGGTAGACTTGATATCCATTTGATGAACCTCCCATTTAGGTAAGGTGGCAAGGGAAATATCAAGGCAAATGGAGTTCATTTTGGTGACAGGGGAAAAAGTTTCATTGTAGTCAATTCCTTCAACTTGGGAAAATCCTTTAATAATCATCCTTGTCTTAAGCCCTTCAACACTTCCATCGAATGCATACTTAGTTATGTAGATCCATTAATGTCTGATAAGTTTTCTTCCTTTCAGAAGAGGCACAAGATCTCAAGTATAGTTCTCCATTGAGGAATGATATTATTCATCCATAGATGCATCCCAATTTGGATGGCCTTAAGCTTCTACAAATTTCTTTGGATCATGATTTTCTTAAAATTGATCTAAAACAGAAAAGGGTCGTTGGAACTGTGAACATGTTCATTGCTGATCATTGGGATCAATGACAAGATCACTAGTTGCTTCACATGTTGTAAGGACCCATCAAGGAAGTGGTCAATATTGTGCAACTAGAATAAAATGAGTAGGAAGAGGTGGATTTTCATCCTCGTTGTCATCATTAGAAGAAGAATCTGAAGTAGGAACACTATCAAGGAATTTGGGAGTAGAAGATGGCACAAGCATCGAAGATGGCTTGCAGACCACAGATGGAATAGATTTGAATTAGGCACGTAGGGAGATATATTTTCATCAAATTTAACGTCTATTCTAATAATTATATCATTAGAATGGTGTCGAATAATTCCATAACCTTTTACATCTTCATAATATCCAACAAATATGCACTTTTCACTCTTAGGTTGCAATGCTTTATGTTTTTCATCGAGAATATGTGCCCATGCTTCACTACCAAACACATGGAAGTGGATGACATATATTTTAATGTTACTCCATGATTCACCTGATGCTATATCTTTTAAAGACTTAGTGGGAGTGTGATTAACTATGTAATTAGCACAATTAATGGCTTCAGCCCAAAAATTGAAGACTTAATGCCTTAGCTTGGAGCATACAATTAGCCATTTCTTTTAATTTGCAATTCTTTCTTTAGCAACACCATTTTGTTGTGGTGTATATGGAACAATATGTTGCATATAGATTCCCTATGCAATGCAATAAGAATTAAATTTTATGTTTACATATTCGCATCCATTATTTGTTCTTAACTTATGTATTTGATGTCCAAAATGTTTTTCTACAAGGGCCTTGTAGGCCAAGAACTTGTCAAAACTTCACTCTTAAGTTTTTAAGAAATAAATCATAAATAAAAGTTAAGAAATACTTGAATCTAGAGAAGGAATCAAAGCATGCAAATCACTGTGAACAAGCTGCAAGGGGGTCGAGGCCTGCCAGGGGGCACTTTTTTCAAAATTGTCCCAATGATGTTTGTCGAGAACACACCTGGTACAAACACCATCGATATAAGATATGAGAGGAAGACAAGTCACCATTTTCTAATTACATAGTTTTTGTAATGAACAATAGTTTAAATGACCAAATCACTCATGCCAAAGTTTTCTCAAGTCATCACTATGAGCAATAAAAACGGAGGGAAAATGCAATGACCCAAAGTTGTTGAATCTATACAATCTGGTAATATCATCAACAATTACAATAGCTATGACATGCTTAGTATATTTGAAATCCTTGATTACAACTTGGTGAGGTGTAAACATTACAGTCTTACCTTCACTAGAATGAGTGATTTGATAGATTGACAACAAGTTGCAGGAAATATTTGGAACACATTATCATGAATTGACCTTCATCTAGTTGAATTGTTCCAAATCCTACAATATTAAGAGATTCATCATCACTAACAAATATTTGTTTGGATTTACATTCATTTAGAGAAAAAAGAATGGCTTTACCCTTATCCATATGATAAGGTTATCCAGAATCAATGAGCCACTCGTTAGAAGAAGAGGAAGAAGATGCATTGAAGGAAACAACAGAAGCACAAAGTGTGTGTCCATGATTTGTAGAGTCAGAAGGCAAATCAAGGTTGATGTTGCGGTTCTTCATTGTTGATTCTAAGATTACCATTTTCTTGAAACACATAGATTCCACATGACCATATTTCCCACAAAAAATTCAATGATGCTCATCCTTCTTACATTTTTATTTGGTTCCTTTGTCATCATTGGAATGATTAGCTAGATTAAAGGGTTTGGGACCTATTGGTAGCCAATAACCTTATCATCTTTTCTATGTTATTTTTAGTCAATAAAAGATGATATCAGAATCCTAACTTAATAATTTATTGAGAAAATATTATCAAGGAGTGCCTTCAGAATATTTGATTATGAAGGTACTCCCAATTGGAGAAAATTTTAACACTTGAAGTCAAAACATCACCCTGTTTTGGATTCTATCTCACATAAATTTCATAAATGCTTATTCGATTTCTGTAGCTGCTAAATTATGCTTTTCATATAGTCATTTTTATATAAATTTGTGAGTCAATTTTTAACTATATATGAATATATTTTGATAATATTTTAGCAGTTTCAACCAAGGTTTTGTGAGATTGGAAACATGCTTACCTTATGTTGGATTGAGTCATTGATTATGTACTGCTGACATATACAATCTTGAAATTATGATCTTATTTTTATGGATTTTGCACTTATATATTAAGTCTTTTTTAATTCATCGAGCTCAACATTTCATAATATTTCGATGTATTA
Source organism: Larix kaempferi (assembly GCA_027924585.1). Lineage (NCBI taxonomy): Eukaryota > Viridiplantae > Streptophyta > Pinopsida > Pinales > Pinaceae > Larix > Larix kaempferi. The sequence continues at coordinate 409,170 of BSBM01001823.1, forward strand.
ATCACTTTTATGATTTGGAAATGTTAGGGCAATGGGATAATTCCTTCTTTAAACCTAAGATTATTTACTAGGTATATGTATTATTGATGAAATATAGCTATATATATCACCTAAAAAATTTGTAATATATAAGGCATGTGATCTTATCATGGTTGAATCGCATTTTTACCCATTATACTAACCTAGCTAAAGGATGAATCATACAACGATATGTAAATCTATTAAAACTAGTGCAAATCCCATCCCACAGCTGTCATATTCTGTGGAGTTATCATACCGCGAAACCACCTGAATAAATCGTACCTTACGGTGGCAGCTCCATTAATGATTCCATGACCTTAATCATCATTTTACATTACTTGGTTATTATTACCCTCATCGTTTTTGAAATGCTTGTTTTATGATGAAGCTTGGGGTTTTAACCGTGATTATGAGAGAACTAGGTAAGGACTGAATCACTTGGCTGGTGTCTGTCATACCTTGGATTCCTATACCCTCTATTTTCACGACTATCCCTGAACCAAATCTCATCCATGAACGTTGTAGTGAGGAAATGGCTTCCACGGTTCATAATGCTATTGGGGATCAGGATAGGAGTTTGTCCCACCATGGGTTACTTAAAATTTTGATCCATTATCAGTTATCCTTAGTTGGTAGGACTTGGGATGAATTTTTGATAGAGAATGGTTTTGGGAAAACACAATATTGGCCATCTCCCCTCCCTAAGACTTGTCAGAAACGAAGAAAATATTCTATTCCTGAAATGGGAAATGATCTCGACCCTATGTTAAAGAAAAATGAATCTGAAGATGCTAACCCTGTTCAAGGGGATAATGTGGAATATGTGATAGGAAAGGGTGATAACCGTATGATATTTGAAACCCCAATGGACCCAGCCTCGTCTATAAATCCTGATGACATACCTGCATTGAAATATAATGGATTATTAAACACAAAAGATATAAAATCTGAAGATTGTATGGGGTCTAAGCTTAATATGAAGCATTCGAACTCTCCCATTGTCAAGTCAAACTAACGAAGGTTTACCAGGAGCATGGTTACTTCTTCTTTCCTGGTAACTATCCAACGGGTTAAAGAACCTCCTTTGGTCGAGGTCTTGAGTGATGAATAAGAACATATGTCCATTCATGCATCTCCATAAGAGGTTGCTTTCCAAGAACAAAGTTTTGGATTCAACAATTCTACCACGTCTCCAAGAGATGAGTTTACTGGGAATTTATCGCCATTCCAACAAACTAATCAATAGGTTGAGAAAGATCCTTTGTTTATTGATGATTCATTATCGAATCATACCAGGAAAACCATAAGAAGATATATTGAACGACCATTTGAAAAAAATATTACTCAGTTGAAAATTGAACTTGAGAAATCAGAATTAAATGCAATTGTTCTAAGAGAAGAAGTTCATAAATTAAGAAGTGAATTGTTATCCTGGGTGGATCAATGGTAGAACCTGAAGATGAGGAAATATACATATAAGGTTGTCAAGAAAAATTTAGTCTCTTTCAAGGAGAGGTTATTAAAATAGGAAGAGCATAACAAGATCAAGATCGTCAAGCTTAAAGCCAAACTAGTTGAAGCTAGGAGAGCTGCCAGAATTCATGTCTCAACATAGTACATGCATCTTTTTAAAAATCGTTTGTTTCAATTTCATCCATTTTGTAGGTGTATGATTTTGGGAAACTCTACAGGTAATTAAATAGTTTATTATTAGCACACCTCTTGGCACGGGATAGATCCATAGGAAGCGTGGAAGCCAACAGGCGTGAAAGCCAATCCCGTGAAAGAAAGAATCATCGCAAAATCCGAGGAAGTGCAAGAATAGTTTAGAATAATTAATTGCCAAGTTGGCTAAATGGACCATTTATAATAGAATAGAAACATATAAATAGAAGTGAATTGAAAGCCTAAGGGCATCTAAGTTTTGGAAACTAATGCGATCTTTCGGATTTTGTTGACTATTCCTTGTGAGGTTTGTTTTGCAGATGTAATGAATGAAGATGTTCGGTTATGAATTCTGTTGTTATGCGATGATGGGTTATTTAAATGATTTATGTTAGTTTTTGTTGATACATATTGTTTGTTAACACGAATATGCTGTTGAATATGCTTTGAATTAAATATGCGAATGTTTGGTTAAATAGGTTGTAGTAAATATTGTAATCTCTGGTTTACGTGCACATATCTTCTTCGCAACTGTGGAAGATTGGTTTCTGCAGCACCCTTATCCACCTTGGGTGAGACCTCACCTACTTTGCAGGTGTTGCAGGGAAGGGTAACTCCTTTTTGTGCCAGTGAATAAGGGGTTATTGGTGTCATTGACGACAGAGTGAACCCCTGTTGAAAGACCCTATGTCAACAAATGGTTCCGTTGCCAGGACCTTGAGAAGAATGAAGAGGATATGATGTGGCATCTGACGAAGCCAGATATCCAAGAGTGGTTTAGTCATAAAGCAGAAGAGTTTGTGAAAGAAGAAAGGAGGAACCTAGTAGAGACAGTAGAAAGTTGGTTACAAAAGCACATATATTCAGATATCCATGAGATATTCTTCGCCGAATTTCCAATAATACTAAAGGAGTGGCTCACGCAGTTGAAATTCAGAGGACATACCAATTAGAGTATCGAATTAGACTAGTGGACTCGAGAACTAATTCGACAGTTGAAGCAAGTCAACAATATAGTATCAAGGGTTGTTGATTTCTGGATCGATAGTATCCTAGAGGGGTAAATCACTAAGTTTGCAGTAGATGCCAACAGTTCTTACAGCGACGTAGAGAGACGATTTTTCAGGGAACCAAGGGATAGGTTTGTCCCGTCGTTGAACCTGTGGATTAAGATGCTGGTGTGCGAAAAGGGCATGATGAAAATGACCTCTGATGAGTAGATAGATCAGTGTGCAGGGGTTGTAGGTATCACATAGTTATGGATCCTCTAGGAAAGATGCACGGTAGATGGACATGAGTGACGACGAATTTCTAAGGGAAGTTGAGGAAGACTGTGGCACCTTCAGAAGTGGAACGATATTTCGGTGCCCTAATAAGAAGAGGAGGACTGAGGAAGAGTCCCTTAAGAGGACTGAAAGGGAATACTACACAACAGGGCCACAAAGGATAGAGATCTCTTATTATGAGGAGGAAGGCGTTGACCAGGATACCCTAGAAGAAGGGTAGATTGTAAGCTACCACATACCTTCAACCCCACACGCCACATATCAATTTAAAGGAAACACCACAAATAATTCATAGAGCTATCCCATGTGTAGTGGGAAAAGTAGTGCATCAGTAAGTAACAATAGTAGGAACACTGCAATGGCGGGCGATACGAAGATGCAAAGTTTTGTAGGAAGCGGGACGGAGGATCTCGAACAGTTTTGGTTTTTATGCAAAGCAGTGTGGACCGTGAAGCAGGTCTAAAGTGAAGACATCAAAAAGGGGTAGTTGGAGATGACCTTTCGGGGCTGTGCACTGGACTGGTTCATAAAATATACTAAGGTTCCTAGAAAAACATTGGTAGAAATCAAAGCAGCGATGATTCAGGAATTTAAAAAACCCAAGTCAGAAGCACAATACATTACTAAGCTCAAAGAGATTAGGCAATACCTGAATGAGCTAGTATGGGAGTTTGATAAGAGATACAAGACACTGATAGCAGAAGTTATTTTTCCAATAAACAACCTGCAGCATAAAGAGTGTTTTATCACCGAGCTGGTACCACATATTAGAGGACCATTGATGCAGCACAAGGTTGTGGATCAAGCTGAAGCATTAGAAATCGCGATGAAACTAGAGGCTTCGCTGATCAGAGAGACTGGGGCTAGAATGGATGAGATTCAAGCACAACTAGCTACGTTGACTCTCCAATTGGAGGACATGAAGCAAGGGAAAAATAACCGCGTAGATGTATGGTGCACCAGATGAAGGACGGAAGACCATCATAAGGATAACTCTTCAGTGTTTTAGCAATATTTGAACTCAGGGGCACTGAACCCCCTTCGCTAGGAAGGTCTACCATGGTGTCCCATTTTCTAAAACAAGGGGCATCGACCATAGGACTCCATATACTTATAGAAGATAGTGCCGAAACCAACAAGTATGTATTGTAAATTCTATCGATTAGTGGGGCATGACTAAAAGGATTGCAGAGCACATGATTTTTTGCAAGAACGAAACATGGATGCATACATGGTAAAGGGAGAAGATCAACAATTGGAAACTACAGTATGGCGCACCACAGTATCCGCAACCACAGTACCAACAGGCGCTGTATCAACAATACCCACAACTGTAGTATCAGCAGCCACTGTACCAGCAGGCGCAGTATTGACCGCCACGTGAAGGATTTGGTGGAGGATTCTGGGGAGGGCATGGTGGTGGCGCTCGAAGGGGAGGGGCCGCTAGACGGGGTCGAGGACCTCCTTCCTACATGCTACAATTGTGGGAAACAAGGACATTTCGAAAGGGATTGCCCCAACCCAGCCCTGCAATGCACGTATTGCAGTGTAGTGGACCATAGCATTGAATATTTCCCACAGCTCATCGCCATATGGCAGATGAAGAACCTACCGCCTCCGCCAAACCAGAACCAACCGGTGGTACAAAAAATATCGACAGAAGCTAGGAAGCATTCTGCGACGGTGGGGATAGTGACACAAGGAAAGGTGGTAACAAGGGCTGACCAGCTGCAGCATAATGTTTGGTTGATGGAAAAGAAACATGTCACCATCGACATGGAGGCTGAAAACACTATGGGGAAACCCCAGTACAGCTGCGATTGGAAAACCAGAGCAAAGTCACTTCTCTTGGCCAAGTGTGTCAACTTCCCGTTGAGATTGAAGGACTTTGAACATATGCTGATTTCGATGTCATTGAGATAGTACATAACACATGTCCATATCTAGCACTATTGGGAATTGGCTGGACCATTGAAAATCAGGCGATTATTAATTTCAAGAAACAGATCATGTCATTCGAAGATCGGGGAATAAGGGTTGTGGCGCCACTAGATCCTGCAGAAGGACAACGATATGCGAAACCAAACATAGACAAATATGCGGAAGGATGGGATAACCTATACAACATTTTAGAAGACTATATCAACCCAACCGATGAGGGGGAGTTAGGATGGTGTAGTTCGAACTCAGCATCGTTAGACTCAAAGAATTGCATATTCAATGCGTTGGGTGGCTACTGAGAAGTGCGTTCTACTGACATATGAAGGATTACCAAATCTAAGCACCTTCCTAACTGAATTCGAAGAAATGGTAGCAGAACCACAGAGACTCTTGGACTTGGAAGAAGCCCTGAAGGCTACTCCTGCGCGATGGTGGGTAACGCATAAGTCAAAGGTATCCAACTGGCCACAATACCGACGCCTCCTCGAGGTACATTTGAGTGACACCACAGCATGGAATGGATGGAACTACGATGGCAGAGGTAAACCAGACGGATAGGTGAAGGCTTGTCAGAACCAATGGGCAGTGCGATCGGAGCAGAAGTGGGTGCATACCTTTGTGCATACACTGGATGAAGTACTGCAGAGTTGGTATGTCGCAACAGAGTTGTGAATCAGTACACTTTCTTGGGATCAATTAACAATTGGCTTTAGCCAAACGTTCTCCCTCTCAGATAAGAATCCCTTCATCCATAATGCACTTCAGATAAGTAAGAAGAAGACTTTCGAGGCAGAACCGACAGTGCAACTATCAGAACTCCGATGGACCCTGACACCCGAATAAAGGAGGAACTGCTACAATGTCATAGGAAATCGAAGGATAACAACTATGGGACGACACCTAAGCTACCCATCGCCCAATACAATTAGCCACTGAAGATTATGAAGGTAACCATTGGATCTACGAAAAACCTAAATGTCGCAAATGATGAAAAGCATTGGGATGAATCAATTACTAGGAAAATAGCAAACCTGTTGCATGAATTTTAGGACTTATTTCCGACAAGGTTCTTAGAGAGATAAGACATTCACACCTCAGAGGATGAGTTCAATATAGATGAATATGCGATCGCAAGAAATTTTCAACCACAAATGGTATCCTCCAATGCGAAGACCAAACCCTACGATATGGTGTCGACAGTACAGCACCACCTATCACCGCAGTGCTGAAAAAAAAATAATATATATATATATATACATATAATGAGAAATGACGCAGGACTTGAACAACGTGAAGACATGAAGGCCAGTTAGAATCTGAACAGGACAGCGGAAAGAGAGGGGGCGATCAGTCAGATCGCATGTTGCCACTACATATGGAGGTACACTCTACACGTGCGACTCCACACCTAAGCATGCGACCACAGATAACCATCACCAGAAGACAGCGAAGGAAATGATGATCGAATCTCATCCAAACATGTGACCGCAACCAACGGTAAAGGGAAAGGATGATTGAACCACAAGAGGAGGGCCAGGATTGTACGAATGATGATGGTAATCAATCCCATAGATAGGAAGCACAAGCATAAATACTGATGGAGGAGGCCGCTAGAACATTAAGGTATCGGTGAATAGGGAGAGAATGTTAAGGAAATTGCATGCTGGAAGTTGATTAGACAGTTAGTTGAATAAGGATTTCCAAGGAGGTTGTGGAAATGGTTCATTTCATTTCACATGGAAGCACACCAAGTGCACTGAGAGCTAGAACGACGAGCTTCCATACACAACCAACGAGGGAAGCAGCGCAGAGACTCCAGGAAAACATTGTTGAGGTATCATCCAAGATGTATAAGTATGTGGTGGAAGTGCAAAGTTTCGTGGTCCTGAGGACCACCAGAATGCCAGGAGTAAAGGCTCCACATCCTTGGTAGAAGGCTTCCCAGGGAATGAAACAGATGTGCCAGAGCAGTCAGCCTGTCTCCCACCTTGGTGACATAGATGAACTTTTCCTCAGTTAGGACCAAGCACCAGGAAGGGCGGTAGCCGCTCAAGAGGTAGATGATCAATGTTTCAAGCGACTGTAGGATGAGTGCAAGAAGTACATGATAGAAAACCTGTGATCAGCGGATGGAGATAAGAAAAACACAACAACGAGTTCTAGATAGCAAGAATAGTTTCAGAGACCGAGCACAGCACAAGGAAGGTGCAAAACAACTGTGTCAGACTGTGGTGGCTCAGGATGAACCACAAGTTTTTATTGGGGGCCTGTTGGCACGAGATAGATCCATAGGAAGCACAGAAGCCAACAGGTGCGAAAGCCAATCCCGTGAAAGAAGGAATCATCACGGAATCCAAGGAAGCGCAAGAATAGTTTAGAATAATTAATTGCCAAGTTGGCTAAATGGACCATTTTGTAATAGAATAGAAACATATAAATAGAAGTGAATTGTAAGCCTAAGGGAATCTAAGTTTTGGATACTAATGCGATCTTTTGGATTCTGTTGACTATTCCCTACGAGGTTTGTTCCGTAGATGTTAATGAATGAAGATGTCCAGTTATGAATTCTGTTGTTATGCGATGATGGGTTATTTAAATGCTTTCTGTTGATTTGTGTTGATACATGTTGTTTGTTAACACGAATATGATGTTGAATATGCTTTGAGATAAATATGCAAATGTTTGGTTAAATAGGCTGTAGTAAATATAGTAATCTCTGCTTTACATGCACATATCTTCTTTGCAACTGTGGAAGCTTGGTTCCTGCAGCACCCTTATCCACCTCGGGTGAGACCTCACCTGCTTTGCAGATGTTGCTGGGAAGGGTAACTCCTTTCTAGGTCGATGAATAAGGGGTTGTTGGTGTTGTTGACCATAGAGAGAATCCCTAACGAAAGACCTTGTGTCAACACAACCTACATAATCATAGATTCTGTAGGAGTGGTTATCATTTCTTTTATAATATTTAGTTTACAATTGTGATGTTGAGAAAAATTTAATTGATGGTTGTGTTTTGTTACAGGTGGTATTCGAATCAACGGTGGTTCAAGCGTAATTAATTCTATACTACTTTGTTGGACTTAGCGAATGGATAATACATCATGCGATGTTTGTTTTGGTGCAATTAATTTCATGTTGCCTCGCTGGATCAAAGTGATGGATTTTGTTGCCAGGTGCCTGTTTTGGTTTTAAAGATGGTCTTTAGTTCTCCCAGAAGCATCTCATTTTTGCATCAAATATGTTGCAATATGCTAGGAGTCTGTTACTCATCCATTCGGTCATAATTAGTAGCAACGGCTCTTAAACTGTCATTCCCTCTTTAGTATAACAAGATCTTTATGATATGTCTATTTTGGAGAAACATATCCATGGAATCTCTAAGGTTGTTAAATTTATTGTTTGACTATATAACTCACAAGTGGATTAGTAAAAAAGGGAATCAGATGGTTAGAAGAGAGGTTGTTCTCTAGAGTTGCAACATTTCTTAATTTTGGAGTGGAACTATGTGTTGTGGTGACACTTGTTTTGGCATACTACTCTGAAAAACATCTTGGAAACTGGTATCATTTTGATTTAGTTTTTTTTGGATAAGATTATATACATATATTGACTATTTTTACAACTCTTCTATACTTTTGATTTTCAAATACATTTTGTTGTGTTTCATTGATTACTTATACATTTTCGAATACACACCATGTTCAGTCTCTATTTACATGATGTTTCATGTCATATTTGGATAATTTTGATTGTCTAATTTGACTCTTACATTATTATTTAAATTTATAATTATCTATTGGTATAGATGTTTTTTAGAGCAATCATTAGGATGAAAGTTTCAGATTTTGAACGTGAAATAACTTGTCGTTTTTGTATGTGTCCCAAATTAATAATGATGTGTTATTATTTCTTTTAAACATGTGATTGTAATTTTTTATTGAGATTAGGTTATATTCTCTAAGTTTTCTCTCAAAGTATATCATGTCTTCAAAACATACGTTTTATAGAATAACAAGTGACAATAATTATTAAAATTGCTCTTGGCCAAGATAGGTTAGTATAGTTTACAGAATAGATAATTACTCTTAGTTTCATTTAACAATTGTTAATTAGTTAGTTTTAGTTAGTTAGATTAAGTTGATTAACTTGTTACCTAATAGGTATTTGTTAGGGAAAAACCTTTTAAAATTGAATAAGAAGACTCTCGTTTAGAGGGAAAAAAACAGAAGGTAGTAGGACCATAACCCTATGAGAGTTAGCTATCTTAAACATACTGAGGGCTGCATTAAGCACCTTATGTGGGCTATCTCTCTGTAGTTGGCCTATGACAGAAAATCTGGCCAATAGGACCCTTATTTTCTTATTATTGCGAGGATGTTTCTTCTTGGGATTCTTCGTTTTGTTCTTATGTTGTGCCACTAAGGCTTTCTTAGATGTATCAACATTGTTGATTACTTCAGGATGTACAAGCTTATCTTGCTTGCAGATCAAGGAAATAGAAAACGATTCAAGAATGGGTTCTACATATTGATGCCCCAAACATTCTTTCATGGAGTAAAAGGTAAATACAAAAACAAAATAGGTAGGACCAAGCTTGGAAAGAATAGCATAAATACATTAATTTTTTGGCTTAGCAATTTTCATTCTATAACTAAGGTTCTAATGGTTTTGAATTTAGATAGATAGTCTTGAATGCAAGAAAATTCACTTGAATTTAAAGCAACCAACTCATTTTCAAACTAGTGACCTCGAATCTCATTGTGTTTACAAAACATAGTTTCCAATTTTTCCCAAGCCGCATCTAGGTCATCAATTCCTTAAAGGTGGACTCGTAAATAATTATAAATTGACATATCAATTAATCCATAGGATTCATCACATTTTTTAACCCATTTTATCTTATTATTTTCATCAGTGGGTTAAGTTTCCTTTCCCAAGGTAATCCGGTAAAGTCCCCTAGTTCATAGGACATCCTCCATACGAGATTTCAATGAGATGTAGTTGGTACTAGTAAGAAGAATATCACATGAAGCGACCATATTGTAATACATAGGTAATATGGCTTCAAAATCATAAACTAATGGTCTAAATGCAAAGATCTCGAAAAAATAGGCAGTTTAAAAAACAAACGGACTGAAAACCTATATGGATGCCAAAAATATGCCCTTTTGAATAAAAGCATAAGAGGGAGCCAAGGGGAGACATGGAAGGAAAAGGTTGATCCAATTGATGGTGGGAACAAAAAAATAGTAAGGAACCCCCTACCTTACTAACTATTCCTAGACTCTCGCTTTTACAAATAAGTTGCTTTAAAATAAGTGACCCACTTTTATAAGACAAGTGGGAAGCACTTTTACGCCTTTGTAGGATATGTACACCTCTATAGACTTTAGTAGTTACATTGTTGCGCAGAGGGGGGTCCCTTATCCCACAAACAAGGGGGTCACATACATCGAATTATTGGTTGTGGATCCTGATCTTGCTTATTCAGAGATCTTGTTGTTTAGCCATGTTTGTGCCCTAGTTTTATATGATGTGCAGGTGGAATGTACACTCATCGTAGCAGGGGGTGCAGGGGAGCTTGGCCCTCCATGAGGGTCTTGTTGGCAGGCGGTTCGATGGGGAAATGTTGCGGTACTACCGATGCTGTGACACATCGGATGAGGGCACGGAAGGAGTATTTTGTGTCAAAAGGATACTGCAGTTGGCGGGTTTTGGGTCACTTGGACCATATGTTATGTAATAGTGAGTCAATTGTACCGCGGCATTCGGGTTTTTGGGTCATTTGGACCGAGTCAGTTGGATATTGGGTAATTTGTCCATAGTGTCAGTTAAGAAGTCATTTGTAAGTGGACAAATATTGTAATGGTAGAAGCCTATAAATAGATGAGAGTTGTAAGTGTTAGGAGGAGATAGAGAGAAAGACAGAAAGAATAGTAGGCGAGAGATAAGGAGATGTATGTGTACGGAAATCTATGTTTTGCTTCTGGTATACGACTATGACAGTAATAACATGATGATGTTTTGGTATGATTTTTGTGCAATGTTGCGATATGTGAATGTTGTTATATTTTCTTGATGAAATGTCTGCTTACTGTTGCTGTGATGATAATTGCTGCGATTAAGTAATATGTTATAACTCCATGTCGAATGTTTAAAGTTTATGTTTAAGTAATGCAATAGTGCTAGTCCATGCAGCCACAACTCTCCTCCTCCTCAGCGGAAACATGGTTCCGTCTACTCTTCCTGGGTGCCTTGGGTGAGAACTCATCCGCTCTGTGGGTGTTACTGGGTGGGCTCAAACCTGCCCAGGCCAGTGCCTAGGGAGACTACAGTATGCGTCGATAGTGAGGCAAACCCCTGTCGACCGAGGTTGCGTTGGTCAACAAATGGTTCTGTTGCTGCGACCGTGTGCAAAGTAAAAGGAGGTCATGTTGTGGCACTCAACGAAGCCGGAGATACAGAGCTAGTTTGATCAGAAATTGTAGGAGTTTGCTAAAGAAGAAAGCCAGAACACGCGACTGACAGTAGATCACTGGCTGGGAAGATATATTCACGACGGTCCGCACGAATGGTTTTTCTGTGAATTCTCGATCATTCTGTACGAATGGTTGTCAAAGCTAACCTTCCAGAAGAGGAACTTCTAGGGTGGTGAGCCGACAGCTTGGACCCCGGAGTTGATTCAGGAGCTGCAAGAAGTTGATAATAAGGCATCACGGGATGTCAAAGTTTGGCTTGATAACATCTTGGAGGGATATATCACTGAATTTGCGGTCGATACGAAGAAATCCTATAGTGAAGCTGAAAGATACTTCTTCTGAGGACCAAGGGGAAGGTTTATGCTGTCGATTAAGATGCTAATCTATGAAAAGGGTATATTAAAGATGCACCTTGATCAGTAGATAGACTGGTGGGAGGAGGCCATCGGTACTGCAACTGCTCGGGAATGGTACATAGAATGGTAAAGGGTAGATGGGTGCAGACCATGAGGAGACTGTGAGCGAAGCTGAGGAAGAAAGTGGTCTTATAGGACGAGGAGCGAGGTTTCAACAAGAGAAGAGGCACATGACAGGAGAAGGTCCTACTGCGATCGAACTGCAAAACCGTGAAGGAAGACCACAAGGGACGAAGAAACCTCACAGTGTTGATAGGGATGACCAGGCTACACCCAGGATAGAGGCAGGACCAAGCCTCAGCACCAACGTACCCATACCTCTGCTCACTGACTCACAAACAACAAGAAATACCACTTCGACACCACCAAGTTCATTAATTCCGCAAAAGTTAATTGGTAGTAGCACAACGACAGGAGGAAGGAAGCCCAGAATGGAGGGCGATGATGCTCAGTTACCGTTGTTCCATGGAAGTGCGATAGACAACCCATAATAGTATTGGTTTTTGTGCAAAGCGGTCTGGACCATGAAACAAATCACTGATGCCGATGCTAAGAAAGGATAGTTAGCCACGACTCTACGAGGTCGTGCATTATATTGGTTCATGAAGTTTATTCTAGTCCCTACGGGGGCCCCAGAGAAGTCACTAGATGAGATTCAGGATGGGCTGATTGCTGAATTTAGATGGCCTAAGTGGGAGGCTCAATATATTACTAAATTGAAGGAAATTAAGCAGTATCCCAATGAGACGGTATGGGATTTCCACCAACGATTCAAGACGCTGATGGAAAATGTTAGTTTCAATATGAGCGTTGTCCAACATAAAGAATGGTTCATTGCAGCACTGCTACCGCACATTCAGCTGCCACTGATGCAACCAAACATATCGACGCCTAGCGGAGCTCTAGATATTGCAATGCGATTGGAGGCATCACCGATTGGAGATAATGCAGCTGGGATGTCGCAGATATAGATGCAGCTCACTAACCTGACTATACAATTGCAAGATTTGAAGAAGAACAAGGAGCAGCATGATCAAGTATGGTGTACGCGATGCCGAGGAGAAGGGCATACAAAGGATAATTGCCCGGATTTCCGTGATTATTTGGTGTCAGGAGCGCCAAAACTATTGAATGGGAGTAGTATGCCGTGGTGTCGCATTTGTCAGGTGTTTGGGCATAGTCATGATAATTGCTCTTATATGCAGAAAATGGTCACAACCCCGCGAAATCTTTATTGCACATTCTGCAAGTCGATGGGTCATGATGACAAGGATTGTCGTGCATATGGGTTGCTACAGGAGAGGATGTGTGATGCATTCTATGTCAGTGATGATCAGAGTGCCATGCAACAACCACAACTACAACCACAGGTAGCCCAGCCGCTACTGCAACTGCAGATGTAGTTTGCACCACAGCAACAGCAATCGCAGCAGTTCATGCCGCAATACACTCCGATGTAGATGACTCCCCCACAACCACAATATGTACAACAGCCGCAGTATGCACCACAAGGGCAAGGGATACCACCAGCACCGATGCAGCAACAGTTTAACCAACCTCGGTACCAACAGAAAGGCGGCTACCGAGGAGGATATAGTGGCAGACGTGGTGGTGAATTTGGTCGTGGAGGAGGAGGCCGAGGTGGTCATGGACCTATTCAATGTTACCACTATGTGGTATGGGGGCATTATCAGCGCGACTGCCCACTACTATAGAATCAGTGTATGTTCTGTTTTAGTAATGATCATACTATTGAGAATTGTCCACAATTGATTGCATGATGGCAGGATAAGAATGTTCTGTAGCTACAGAATCAGGCCCAGCCACAGCAACCAGTACAGAACCAGGTATAACAACTAGTATAGAACCAACCCCCGCAACCACCGTCGAACGCCAATCAAAATGTCAATTAACTAGGGAATCTGCAGCAGAACCAGGCGCAGGGTGCAAATATTGCGACCATTTGTGCGGAACCATGACCACAAGATGCTTCGGTGGCTGTTGTCACTCGTGGAGGCAAGATGAATGGGGAAGATGGTTTGCGACCACTGACTCGGTTGGCTGGTCAGAATATGGTACCTTTCGACATCGATACGGAGTGGGATACATTCCTAGAGGCACATCGCACCTTGGAGAAAGACCGCGGTAAGGATGTTGTTTGCGATATGCCACATGTCTTTGATAGTACATTAGATGTTGATCGACCACCACCACCGGGGACATTGCAAAAGTTTCTTGAAAGCTGTCTGTTATTGACTCGAGACCTGGCTGCCTTGGTTGATATTGAGGGATGGTTGCAGCGATTTACAAAAGGACAGCAGGAGTTAGTAGTAAACTCCCTATAGTGACTAAAGACTGGCAAGGAGATGCGAATGAATATTCAAATTGGTGAATATGATGTTGACTCTGTGATTCTTGACCTTGGTTCGGATGTTAACATCTTAACCAAGCTGGTGTGGCAAAAGATGTGGAGTCCCCCATTGAGCTAGTCTCCTGTGCAGCTTTGGTTGGCTAACCATGCAAAGGTAACACCCATTGGGCAAGTTCCGTGGCTCACGATTGATATTGAGGGCATGAAGACTTATGTTGACTTTGATGTTATTGAAGTGGTTGAGGGAGGAAGCTCTTATCCATTGCTCTTGGGGATTGGATGGGCTAACGATAGTGGAGCTGTAATCAACTTCAAGAAGTGCATGATGACCTTTGAGAATCGCGATTTCAGAGTCATAGCCCTGTTGGATCCGGTTGAAGGTCGCCGATAAGTGGATCCTGTAAAAGATGATGATCCCGCTATATGGGACCATGCATTCAATATTTATAAAGATTATGGTCATCCTACTGCCTGCGGTGAGTTGGAGTGGCGCAGCGAGAGCTCTGCGTCTTCTGACTCTCATGATGCCTTGGAACATTGGCAGGACCAATTTCATGAAGTACCATTCTGAAAATGTGTCTTAGTTACACAATCCTTATGTCGTGTTGCGAAAAAATGATCACATTTCCTATCTATGAGGGGTTTCCTGGCCTAACCATCTTTTTAACAGAATTTGAAGACTGTGTTTCAGAACCACAGCGATTGCTGGCATTGGAGGAAGCACTGAAGGCTTCTCCAACACGCTGGTGGGCCACACATAAGAAATTCATTAATGGTTTGTCACAGTGTCGAAGGTTGATGATGGTTCGGTTCGGCGATACTGAGGTTTATCACACTAGCAAGTATGATGGCCGGACTAATCCCAGTGATCATGTGATGGAATGCCAACGATTATGGGTAGCGCGACCCAGAGATGAGTGGGTCCATGCTTTTATCCATACTTTGGATGAGATGCCATGCTCATGGTACACTACTGCCAAGTTGCACCGAGACATTACTGCATGGGGGGAGTTGATAGTCTGTTTCACTCATACGTTCACTTTTGTGGATGCCAACCTTGATGTCCATAACGCCCAACAGCTCATCCACGACGTGATACTTCAGGTTGTTCTAGCGACCTACCCTATCGACTCGCACACATATTGTCAGATGCAGTCTCTCATGGAGTTCTTCAACATCAGCGGTGGGCCAGAGGACGATGATGATCCCCGAAATGTTAGCATTCCCAAATCTGAAGGAAGTCGTGATGTGGTCCCACCTGCTGCGCCAAGTAATCTGTTCAGTCAACCATTGGAGCTCCGCAAGATGAATATCGGCACAGAGGCTACTCCCAAGTTTGCTAATGTTGGGTATTATTGGGATGATGAGATGATGAGTAAGGTTACTAAGTTACTTCATGAGTTTCAAGACGTGTTTCCAACAAAGTTTTTCGAAATGAAGGGAATCTTGGGTGATTTAGGAGAGGTGAAGATTCCATTAAAACCAGATGCCAAGCCAGTCCGACAGCGACCTTATCGGCTGAATCCGCGACATAAAGAAAAGGTCAAGGCGGAACGTGATCGCATGTTGGATGTTGGTATTATTGAACCTATGGAAGAGTCTGAATGGATCAGTCCTATGGTGGTGCAGGACAAGAAAATAGGCGAAGTGTGCATTTGTGTCGACTTGTGGAAGTTGAACGATGCCTGCTTGCATGACCCTTTTTCGACCCCGTTTACTGATGAAGTACTTGAAGGAGTGGCTGTCCAGGAGATGTACTCATTCACTGATGGATTCTCTGGCTACCATCAGATTCACATTGCCAAGGAAGATCACCATAAGACAACTTTCGTTACTGAATGGGGTTGCTTTCAGTACACGGTAATGCAGTTTGGTTTGAAGAATGCACCTGCGATATTCTCCCAGGTCATTGTTGCTGCATTCAAAGATTTTATTCAGAAGTTTTTGCAGGTATATATGGATGATTGGACCATTTATGGATTGATTCGTGATCATCTGGCCAATCTGCGGTTAATGCTTGAGCGATGCCGACAGCACAAGATATCACTGAATTTGAAGAAATGTATTTTCTGTGCACCGTTTGGGATATTGCTGGGTCATATCGTGTGTAAACAGGGATTGCTGGTTGATCCATCCAAAATTGCACTCATTTTGGGGTTACAACGGACAACCACCATTAAGTAGTTGCGCATGACCTTGGGTCATACAGGATATTATCGCAAGTTTATCAGGGGTTATGCTGTGATTACTGCCCCTATGGAAAAGTTGTTAAAGATGGACGCGACATTCCAACGGAGCCCAGAATGTCAGGATAGCTTTCAAACGCTCAAGGCGAAGATGATGTCAGCACCAATCTTGGTCTTTCCGGACTGGAGTAAGGAATTCAATGTCCATGTTGATGCTTCATCGATTGCATTAGGTGTTGTGTTGGCTCAACCTGGAGAAGGCGACCTTGATCATCCCATTGCTTTTGCCAATCGAAAGCTATCCTCTGCGGAACGCAATTACACTACCACAGAACGAGAAGGTCTGGCCATGGTTTATGCACTACAAAAATTTAGGCATTATTTGTTCGGTGGCCACTTTAAAATGTTCACTGATCATTCTGCATTGAAATACATGGTCAATAAGCCTGTGTTGGGGGGGAAGATCTGCCATTGGCTACTTTTGTTTCAGGAGTTTGATTTTGAAGTCATTGTGAAATTGAGGTGGTTGAATGCTGGACCAGATCATTTGTCACAGATTGACACAGGGGAGGAACCCACTAATATCGAAGATGGGTTGTCGGATGCCCAACTATTTAAAGTTGATCAATATTTTGATGACATCCTTCAGTTTTTGGTGACTAGCACCGCGCTCACTGACTTTACCACTACTCAAAAGAAGCAGTTGGTTGTTAAGGCTACTGACTTTCAGCTAATCGCAGAAGAGTTGTATAAATTGGGCACTGATGAGATATTGCGCAGATGTGTCTCTTCGCATGAGCAAGCGTAGATATTGGCTGAGGCACATGGTGGAGTAGCGGGAGGACACTATGGCAGTCAAGAAACTGCCCAGAAAGTACTGCATGCAGGGATTTGGTGGTCCACATTACATAATGATGCAACAGACTATGCGCGGTCTTGTGATGTTTGTCAGCAAACTAGCAAGCCATCTAGACATGAGGAGATGTCGCTGCTACCTGAAGTGACATTGGAACCGTTCAAAAAATGGGCTGTGGATTTTGTGTGACCGATCCATCCACTAGGGAAATGCACAAGTGTGCGGTATATTGTCACGGCGATAGAGTACTTGACCCGATGGGCTGAAGCGGCACCCGTAGTTAATTGCTCCACCGCAACGGCTGCTCAATTTTTGTTTGATCACATTATCACTCGCTTCGGTTGCCCCAAGATATTGTTGAGTGATCAAGGTAGCCACTTTCTTAATTGCACCATCAGCGCATTGACGGAGGAGTTGCAGATACAGCATAAGAAGAGTACACCCTATCACCCATAGGAGAATGGAACGGTGGAGGCATTTAACAAGGTATTGGAGCATGCACTGACAAAGGTGTGCAATGCGAATCGTGACGACTAGGATCTGAAAATCCCAGCAGTGTTGTGGGCTTATCGCACCACATGTAAAAGGTTGACTAGTGAGACACCTTTTAAGTTGGTATATGGGAAGGAAGCAATTATGCCAATGGAGTACATTGTTCCAAGTCTACGAATTGCAGCTATTACGAGCATGGATGATGTCGCAGCATTAGATGAATTTCTAGCGCAATTGGTGTAGCTAGAAGAGGATCGGTTTATTGTTGGCTTTCACCAAGGGGTGGAGAAGGATCGCCAAAAGGCATGGCATGATCACCACATCAAAAGTAAATAGTTTCAGCAAGGTCACTTGGTGTTATTATACGAAAGCAAGTTTATGAAACATCCAGGAAAATTGCAAATGCATTGTCTGGGTCCATATCGCATCAATAGTATTACTTCAGGTGGAGCAGTTCAGTTGCAGCGATTGGATGGGGCGATGCTCCCTAAGATGGTAAATGGTCACAGGTTGAATCCGTATCAATCGGGCTTGGAACAGTGCGATTTCTGAGTCGCATAAAAAAAAAAAAGGTATGCGTAGATGGCGCACCAACAGAAGAAGGTATGCACAAGTAGGGAGGCTTGTGCCACAAGTTTGGAGCAGTCGGAGACACATGGCAGCATTGCGACCCGGTCAAATCAGTAATAAATGCCAAAAGTTTAGACAGTTAATTAATGGTTCTGTTCGAATGATGGGCATTAATGGTGGATCTGGCTGATCGGTGGACAGGATCGACGATGGATTTGCGTCATTAATACAGGATTTGGTTGAGTTAATGCATGATTTAGTCATGATTATGGTGGATTTGGGTAGATGTTATAAGTGTGGCCTAGCATCGGTCGAAAGACACTAAGGAATTAGTAAGAAGTGTTGTTGTGGAGTGTTGTAGTGATTTGAGCCAATTGTTGTTAAGTATATAATGAGGAGTGGTGAGGTATGCCAGGCGAACTGGAGACAGTGGACATTAGCAGTGAAGTGGAGTGTCCATTCATTTCAGTTTCTGTCGAACGAGAAGCTATGTCCTCGGACACCGTTGATCTTGGAGCCGAGGTTGTCAACATGCTGGTGGGAGCATCAAGTGTTGCTAAGAAGCACCGAGGAAGTCAGCCTTTTGAATCTCCGCAGAGTAAGAGGTTGCTTCAGTCTGTGGTGGCTGGTGAAGCTTTGGAGTAGGTGGGGCAGTCCAGTCACACCATTCATCCATCTGCCTAATGGATGGGACAGTCAGCTAGTAATATCCTTGGTTACATCCCTCTTGTTCAGCCGGATGCCACCCCGCATAAGATAAACCTGAAACATAAATACAGTGTGAAGATGCCCGCACTCCTGGCTGGGATGGACTGCTCTGTGGATATTGGGTCGGCGCTGATGTGCCTGCGCTACGAGGACCATGACATGGTGGCCCACCCTGAAATTGCATCAACACCATATGTTCCTAAGACATGCCATTCACTAGTTCCAGAGATACATGACTGGGCATGAGGACTGTGGTAGGCCAACTTGTTAGGGCTAATTAACATGCCGCATTTTGGGCGCCTAGTGGAAGTTGGTGCTTGTGTAAAGAAGCTCTTGTAATGCTTCCATGGGGGTTCATTGTGGTTGGACAGAGAGGTACCCGTCACTGTTGACTTGATTTGTTTCATTACTGGCTTGCCTAAGAAAGGCATTGATCTGGTGCAGTTTATTCAAGGAAAGGAAAATGAGAAGAAGCGGGCGTGTCAGTTGGCACAAAAGTATGGCTTGGAATCGGATGGGTGTGGGTATCGCACCAGTAGCTGCAATGATTAGGCAAGTACTCACAGGCATTAAGATCCTATCTTGTAAAGTTATTAGGGGAGGTCTCCCTAACCAATGTAATTCGGGAATAGTTGCTTGTGCAGAGCAATGTGCGGAAGGAGTCCAGATGAACTGGTCCCTATATCTCTTGAATCAACTAATGCAGGACGTCGCAGCAGTCCAATTGGGTAGAGGAACTTTCTCATATAGTTGGTTGTTGCTGTTGATTGCTCTAGTTGCATGGAAAGAGCCCGACACCTACCAGGGTATGGACTACCCGACTGCAACGGAACGATGAGGGGCACATTATCAGAATCTATGGTATGTACGAGAGCCCGAGCGAATTCAGGAGTGCCAATTGCAGTTTTGGCTGTATTCGGAAATGCTTTGTGATGCAGCAACACAGGTCCCATGAATATCTGAAGATACTATGGCACGATTCAAACCTGTTATGGCATTTGCAATAGGACCAAGTGTCATACATATACAAGCTCATCATGATATTGATAAACAATGGTTGCAGACCAGGTATAAGGTGACAGCGGAAGATTTGGAGGTTATTGTGAATGAGTGGCCGGAGGCCTGGCAACAGCCCATAAGTTCAGTAGAAATTAACGCTACAGGTCCATCGTTGGGTCCTGCAGATCGAGTATCAGCGCAGGATCAGTAGAGTCATCATAATTCTGATTACGAGTCAACCAGAACACCAATGTCAGATGATAGTGACCATTCTCTTGAAGAAACCCGGTCAAAACAGCACCACGAGAATGCAATGATCAGTGGGATGTCTTTACCAGTGGAGGCGCAGTTGGGCCGATTAATGACATCCCTCAACCATTACGCCACAGTGGCTACCAACAAGATGTTCGTCAAGGCGGAGGAGGGATTCTCTGCGATTGCTGCTCGTATGGATTCTTTGTGTAACACAGTTTTACAAAAGGAGCTCGGTAATGTACCCATGCAGGAAACGGTCACAATCCGCACCACGCCCCAGGTCCATAATATCAACATTCCCCTGACTATAGTTGTGACTGACAATGAGGCATTGCAAACTGTGCTGCAGATGATTGCCCAGGTGACTGTCAATGTTAATGAACTGCCGGCAATGACGCTGGCGACAATGCAGAGGGTCACCTCCCAAGAAATGGTGGATAGAATGCATGAAATCAGCAAGAGCTATCAACAATTCCACCCAAGCGAGGCAACTGCAACCATCGCTATTGACGAGCTTACCAGTAGGACTGCTATAGCGCGTAAAGCAATGGATGACCTTGAAGCCAACATTAAGAAGGAGCGGGCCGAGAAGGTTCGCGCACTTGAAGCGCTTAAAAAGGATCAGGATTTTCTTATGATAGAAAATACCCATCTATGGGACTACATCGTGAAGTTAGAGACGGTGATTTGTGATGCATGCCAGCATACGCCGGAGCCCATTCCCGAGATCAACATGCTCCAATGGGTGCAGTGACTAGGAAATATCATTATTCAGTTGCGATAGGAGAATGACATGTTGAAGGCCTTAGTCGAAACTAGGTACGCCTCAGGCCGAGGTGGATGAACGAAGAAGTGCACTTGAGGAAGTTGCCACCCAGATAGACGAGCTTGAAACATAGGCAACCAGGCTCACCGCCGACACTGTAGAATTTTGGGGCTGCATCGTTCATGATGAGCAAGTTGAACAGCTCACTAAATTCTAGTAGGAAGCGGAGGGCCAGGTGGCCACATTAAAGGCTACGATGAGAACCCTGCCACCAATGGAGCAAGTTGCTAAGTCGCATGAGCTGAAGGACTTGCAACAATGGGTTGCCAAGGTAGATGAATGACAGAAGATACGTGTGGCCTAGCTGGAATAATTCAAGGACATTGGCGAGAAACTGATGCTGCAGGCTAGTGAAGCTCTACAAGTAGTACAGAAGTATCGATAGCAGGTCATGGACAAGCTTACCGATCACCCATCGATCGACGATGTGATCAGCAATCAGGCAGTGGCTATGGATGCTGAGGTACTGGTGTGGAATGTCGAACAACCATATGCAGACTTCAAGGTAAGGACCACAGTGTGTACTATGTCTAGCAGTTGACTTGGCTCGAGGGCGAGCCACAAGATTATGTCGAGGGTTTGTTGGCAGGCGGTTCGATGGAGAAATGTCGTGGTATCGCTGACGCTACGACACATCAAATGAGGGCACGAAAGGAGTATTTTGTGTTAAAGTATACCGCAGTTGGAGGGTTTTGGGTCACTTGGACCATATGTTATGTAATAGTGAGTCAATTGTACCGCGGTATGCGGGTTTTTGGGTCATTTGGACCGAGTCAATTAGATATTGGGTCATTTGTCCATAATGTCAGTTAGGAAGTCATTTGTAAGTGGAAAAATATTGTAATGGCAGAAGCCTATAAATAGATGAGAGTTGTAAGTGTTAGGAGGAGATAGAGAGAAAGACAGAAAGAATAGTAGGCGAGAGATAAGGAGATGTATGTGTACGGAAATCTATGTTTTGCTTCTGGTATATGATTGCGACAGTAATAACATGATGATGTTTTGGTACGATTTTTTTGCAATGTTGCGATATGTGAATGTTGTTATATTTTCTTGATGCAATGTCTGCTTACTGTTGCTGTGATGATAATTGCTGCAATTAAGTAATATGTTATAACTCCATGTCGAATGTTTAAAGTTTCTATTTAAGTATTACAATAGAGCTAGTCCATGTAGCCACAACTCTCCTCCTCCCTTGGTGGAAACATGGTTCCGTTTGCTCTTCCTGGATGCCTCGGGTGAGACCTCATCCGCTCTGCGGGTGTTGCTAGGTGGGCTCAAACCTTCCCGGGCCGGTGCCCAGGGAGACTGCTGGATGTGTCGACAGTGAGGCGAACCCTTGTCAATCGAGGTCGTGTTGGTTAACAGGTCTGGGACCCAGTGGCCCCAGAGTAGGGGTTCAAGGGTAGCGCCCTCGAGAAAAGGGGTTCAGGGGCGAAGCCCCTGAAAGAAATTTTTATTTCCTTGTAAAATGTTGTAATTTTAATAGTTATGATTTGGTCAATAATGGGTGATTTATGGGCCCATGGTATTGGGTATCCTGTTGTATTTTCCCATGGTAATTTATCTTTAAAATGAAGGCATTATAATACGGCTATGTATTGTATAGTATTGTGAAAAATATATCTATGATTGAGTGAGAGATATTGCGAGAGAGTGAAGAGGAAGTTGTTGTGGATGTGTTGAGGGTTGTATCCCTTCATTTGCTAGACGGTATAATAAAAGGATTAGCAATTTATCCGTGGGCATAGCCCAAATTGTGTGAACCACGTATATTGGTGTCTCTCTTATATTGTGTTTATGTGCTTTATTTATGCATCTTATTTTATGCTATTGTTATCCAATCCTATTTTTCTAACACAAATTGGTGCATGGCTTGGACGTGACCTTATAAAATAGAGAGAACAATTTAGTTACTTTATAACTTAAAGTTACATTAAATTTTACAAAAAAAGTAACAAAAGGAAGGATTTGAACCCAAGGCCTCTTACTTTTTAAAGTAAATTTCAACCAAGTGAGCTAAGCAAAAGATTTAGTAATATTATGGAGGAGAATGGATTTGTTGTTGTTGTTAAAAGAGTGTGCCTACCCACAAAAACTTGTTTTTTGTGTACAAGACACTGCACAACCACACAAAAACAAAAAAACCAAATTTTGAACAAATTTTGCTTACTCCTTAGTTAGCATACATGAAAATGTAATTTTTCTCATTTTTTTTCGGTTTATTGAGTTCACACAAAGTGCATGGAAAAGAACATAAGTAGTAAAGAAAACCCCCAAAGGGTAAAAAACGAAAATATAATAAAAAAACCAGGCTAAAATCTAAAAGAATATGAGAAAAAAAAATAAAATGCGTAATTGTAAACAATATACCTATGGATCTAGTAAAATGGTTATATCTTGGGAAAAAAGAAACCTTTTTCAATGAAATGAAAGATGTTTCCGATTGAAAGAAGCACTCCCACTACAACATATGGTCCCTCCTTTCTATGAAAGTTACAACATTTCACTAAAATTTCATTGAAGAGAGGTCATCGAACAAACATTCAACATTTGACGTCGGAATTCCAACTTTCCAATGTTCATTGGTATTATGACGGACTTTCGTCGGTCTTACAATGAATATCCAATTTGCGACGAAATTTCAATGACCTCTCTTTAATAAAATTTGCAACGAAATTTCAGTGAAATGTCATAAATTTTGTTGAAAAGAGGGCCCATATGTGGTAGTTTTCGGACACAATGGAATACCTCTCTTATCCCGAAAATGTACAGAATATATCAGAAACTAGAAATACTTTTATTCATACAACAAAATTAGTTCAAGATCTCGATCACCAATATAATCGAAACTTCATAAGAGCTCTAATACCATGTTCAACTAACATCGGACATTTCTAGAAGATCTAACACCTTCAGTAGCCACTCACATAAACAAATCACAGATCAACACATTGATGTTTTTACGTGGTTACAACCCTCGAAGAGGGAAATAGTCCATGGCCCCATCCAAATAGCTACTTGAGGCAATATATTATGCAAAAGAAAATAAATGTTAAAATGAGCTTCTCACAATCAATCATCGAGACTCTTTAAATAGAGACCATGGACCAATGGTCATTAATGTTGAGGTGAGGGTGAACAATCGAATCACTCTATGTTTATAACATATCATGTCCATTGGACTACATATGTACAAATGCAGACTAAAGAAACACACTTTATATAAAGATACATTATAACAAATTGATCTTAACTAACTCCTAAGTGTCTTAATATCCTAACATTAAAGTGTACATGTGGACACACTCCCATCAAGGAACCTACGGAATAGTATTCATGAGCATATAACTACCAATGGGAATACCATCATAAATAAACCATGAAAAATCAATTGAAGGGAGGACAAAGATCAAATTCCTTAAGGAGGGGCATGGTCACAAAAAGGACATGTAAATAGGAATCATCGTTGGAGGAACTTGTATTTTTAATCATAACCATTATTCCAATGGGAGGCCCTCTAGAAAATAAAATTAATCATAGGTGAGATAGGAAAACCACCATTATTAAAAAACCTGGAAGAAGCCACTAGCTTAAATAACATGAATGTGTCATTATTAAGCACATGACAATGAACCTTGGTTGGCACTAATTTTCAAAAGGTGGTATTATCACCAATTGAAGAAGGTTGAAGGAAACCATCAAGGGTGTATTAGGTTAGGAATCAATGGAAAGTAATCTGATGTAGGAAAAAAACATCAAGAACCAATATACATTTTAGAAAGTCAAGTGAAAAATGGAAATATATGAGAGTTATTAAAGGTAAAATTTCATGGCACAATGAAAGACATATGTTGCATCACGGTAGGATGTAAGGACAAAATAATACTATAGTGTGCAACAACCAAAGGTGGAATTAGTAAGAATATTGATCAATGAATCTAATGCAAAAGACTAAGGGTTGGATTGTACTCTTAAAACATGGAAACAAGATTTATGAAATATAATTAATGAGATATATGGTGTTTGTGTCATTTGTATAACCATATAGGTCAGATGGTGCAACATGCCTAAAGAAAAGATTGATCTATATATTGGAATAAGTCATTAACTTGCAACAATGAGCAAAGTCACATGAAGAAATCCAATAGAATGGAAGAAAAGGTCCCATGATAATGAAGACCTCCATAAAGCCAGATCAAGGAATGAAGAATTAAAAAAGGTAGATGAACACCCAATATAAAAGAATAAAGAAGAGAAAGACCAAGGTCATGTTCACACTACATTTTCAATGGTAGATTTGAATGCCGACTAGTCCAATGAATACTATTTATTTTAGTTATTGCACTTCTTTTATAGTGCACACCATATAATTAGCATGATGGAATATGTTATTTCATGTGATTTTCATATAAGTATGGTTGTTGTAGAATTTAACTATTTGTTGTTTTGGGGGAAACAATGGAAAACTACGTGAAACCATAGTCAATCAAGGACAATCATAATCAACCTTAATTAGTAAGTTATGTTTTAGGAGGTAATTAGTTTAGTATCATAAGCCATTAATATATTCATCCTTGGTCAACAAAGGCTGGCTATATTCAATTGTCACTACTTGAATAGGGGATAATAATTTATACATGGATAAGTAGCATTATACAAAAATAGAGTGTCACATGTCTTTTTTAAATAGAATGGATAATATTTTTGTATTAAAAAGGTTGAGTAATAGCCAAAAATTTATAATCCAATTACATTTAAAAAACTCTAACTTCTACATAGCATCAACACAAAGTTCCTCCTCAATATACACACATAAAGATGTGCTTACTACTTTCACAAAATACTTAAAGCTATATATATAAATATATTTCCCTAATAGAAAAGTGCAAGTGAAATACATAAATACACCATAAACGAAGACAAACCAAGGCCAATGTGGCCTTCTTCCATCTATTGTTCTTCCTTTCCAGGTCCTTGATTGCTTAGTATTTCCAAAGTTGTGATAGAAATTTGATGCACTATGTCCTCTTCCATCAACTTCGAACCCACTGAACGAATAATATGAGACTATGTGCCTTGAGTTAACCACGTATAATATTGAAATGCATGTTTGAGTCATAATCAGGCTGTCTATTGCTTCCAATTTCTCCTTCACTATGCTCTCTAAGTCATCATATCTAGCATCCTGGTACACAATGTGCGAGGTAATGTCATCAATTGACCCATTCATTTATTCTATTTGAGATTTCAGTCAATGCAACATCTATTTAATATCTTGGATATAACTAAGGCCACCCCCCCAACTAATCATTAGTTCAAGGGGTTGGCCATATCAACACATAAACAATATATTGAAAGAAAGTGGTTCCCAACCCAATGAAAATGCTTTCCACCACACACAAAATTCAAATTGAAACACATAAAGGTAAACAATTATGCTGATAAAACTTCCATTATGGAATTCATCCATATAATTCTCTTCCTTTCTAAGTCCTTGAGTGCTTGGTATCTCTAGAGTTGCGATAGTAGTTTGTTGCACTATTTCCTCTTCCATCACCTTCAAACCCACATAATGAATAATCTATGATTGTGTGTTTTGAGCTAAGCCCAGTATGATGCATCTTTGAGTCACTGATTAGTTTGTTTATTTTTCCCCTTGCTCCTTCACTTTGCTCTCTAAATCATCCTATCTAGCATCTTGTTGCACAATGTGTGAGGTAATGCCATCAATTGACACCTTCATTCCTTCCATTTGGGATTTCAATTGATGCGACATATGTTTAGTCTCTTATATGAACTAAGGTCATCTGTCAAATACTCCTTAGTTCAAGGGGTTGGTCATAGTAGCACATAAATTAAATATTGAAAGGTATATGTTCCCAACTCAATGAAAATGATTTCCACCACACACAAAATTCAAATTGCAACACAAAAGTAAACAACTCATCTACTACAACTTCCTCTACACATTACGCATTTAAAATTAAATTGACAGTAATAACTCCAAATTCATTTATTCATCAACCAAAAACCTTTATTTATACATTAACTAGGTGACTCTTGGACTTTGGATTCCAAGAGATCCATTGGAGTCTCCAAGACTAATCCGAAGGGGTGTTTGTAAGTTTGAGCATGGTTCTAAATATTTCAAACTTTTCTCATCCAAGTGCTTTAGTGAAGATGCTTACAATTTGCTCATTCATGGAACAATGACGTAAATGAACTGTCTTGTCCTCTACATGGTGTCGAATTAAATGACACTTTATGTTGATGTGTTTGGTTCGATCATGGAATATGGGATTCTTGGCAAACTTGATTGCAGAAGTGTTGTAATCAAAAGTGGAGTGGATTTATCTTGTTTCTCTTGAAAATATTCAAGTATCTTCCTGAGCCATACAATCTCTTTCGTTGCTTCTGTATTAGCTACATATTCTGCCTCTGTTGTTGAATCTATTGGAACTGACTTTTTGGGTGATCTCCAGGAGACAGTTTTTGATCCAAGACTCATCATGTATCCATAAGTGGACACTCATGTTTCTTTGTCGCCATCGAAGTCTGAATCAAAGTACCCAGTGATTTTGAAGTCTTCCACCTTAGAGTACTTGATTCCAAAGTCTTGATTCCCTTTCAAGTATCTTAGAACTCTTTTTGTAGTAGACTAGTGTCCTTCACAAGGTTTGTGCATGAACTGTGAAAGAATGCTAACAACATAAGAAATATCCAGTCTGGTAGTGGTAAGGTAGATAAGGGTTCGTACAAGCTATTGGTACTTGGTCGCATCCTCAAATTCTTTTCCTTCAGTTGAAGTGAGCTTTAGATTTTGTTCCATTGGAGTTGAGAGTGGGTTGCAATCTATCATGCCAAATCTGTTCAACAATTCTCCAATATACTTCTTTTGATAGATGAATATGTACTTAGGATGTTGAGTCACTTCAATTCCTAAGTAGTAGTGAAGATGTACCTGATGAGTCATTTCAAATCCTTTCTTTAAATATTTCTTTATGGATTCTATATAACTTTCATTGTTCCCTGTCATCAAAAGGTCGTGTACGTATACTACAATAAACACAACAAATATTCCAACCTTCTTTACAAACAATGTTGTGTCATCAAGATTATAATGTTTGAAATTCATCTTTAGATGATGCTCAATTAGCTTTTCATAACATGCTCAAGGTTCTTGTTTCAGGCCATACAAGGACTTGACAAGTTTTCATACCTTGTGTTCTTGTCCCTTTACAAAAAAACCTTATGGTTGAGACATGAAGACATTTTATTTCAAGTCTCCATTCAATAATGTTGTTTTTAAATCCATTTTATGAACTTTCCCATCCATTTTTTTCTGCCAAGGAGAGTATAGTACGGATGGTGCCCCATTTTGTTGTGGGGGAGAACATTTCTTCATAGTCAATTCCTTCTTTTTGAGCATAGCCTTTCGCCGCAAGCCTTTCTTTGTGCTTTTCAAGTGAGCCATCTGATTTGTATTTATTCTTGGATACCCACTTGCTTCCAATTGGTTTCGTTCCGATTGGAGGGTAAACCAGCTTTCAGGTTCCATTCTTCATGAGTGCACTGTACTCATTCTGTATGGCTTATTTCCGATCATCATGAGTACCATACTCTTCAAAAGAATTTAGTTCAAAGTTAGCAGAAAAAGTTAATTCACAATCAAATGAGACATCATGTCATCATCTGAGCTATTTGCATTGCCTCCATCTTCTTGTCTCGTTGAGATTCTCGTTCCCGTCTTTCCAACTTCATCTGGATGGACACTTTTAAGTGCCTTTGTGGCCCATTTCGGAATCTTCCTTGATGGCCCAGGTTGATCATATGGTGGTGATTCATTCTCTTCAATGTTCAATGCTCCAATCCTCTCAATCACATCATCCAGTTGAGTCTCTTGTCCAGTTGAAGTGGTAGGAACTTCTTCTTCATGATTTTCTTCATGAAGGGGTGTTGGTGGTGATTCAAAAGGAAATTCCATATATTGATACAAGATAGGTGTCCCCCCTTCAAGATGTGGAATTTCATTATTAAATTCATAATATGTATTTAGATGATCAAAGTTCTCAAGACAATCAAGTTGTCTTTCAATAGACTGGTAATTTTTATTAGTTTCAATAAAAATGACATCTCTCGAAACAACAAATTTCTTGTTTACCTCATCATAGAGACAATATGCCTTAGAGGTTTCTGAGTACCCCAAGAAAATTCATATTCAAATTCTAGCACCAAGCTTGTTTCTTTTCTCCTTTGGTATTAAGGCATAGCAGGTGGAACAAAAACACTTAGATTCCTAACCGAAGGAAGGTGGCCAAACCACATTTCATGTGGAGTCTTATCTTCAATAGCATGATATGGACTTCTATTTCTCAAATATGTTGCACGTACTAATGCATCACCCCAAAAAATCAACTCCACATTCTTGAAAAACATCATTGAACGTGTTGTATTCATTAAGGTTCTATTCATCCTTTATGCTACATTGTTTTGTTGGGGATTGTAGGGAACTGAAGTTTGATGTGTAATCCCATGTTTGGAAAGATAGTCTTCAAAAGAATTAAAGAATTATAAGTATATTCTTTACCATTATCAAATCAAAATGTACCAATATGTGCTTTTGCTTGATTTTCTATACATGCATGAAAGTTCTTGAAAGTTTGAAATGCTTCATATTTTGGCTTCAACAAGTATATCCAACACATTCTAATATAGTCATCAATAAAGGTCATGCTGTACTTATTACCATCTGCAGAACTAATTCACATGGGGACACATAAGTCAAAGTGCACTAGTTCTAACTTTCTACATGCTTTGAATTCAGACTCTTGAAATGGTTTCTTACTATCATTGTTTTCCTAGTATGCATGCATCACATATGTTCTTTTGCTTAGGAATGGTTGGAAAACCAAATATACCATTATTTCTTAACAAACGAAGACTATTATAATTCAGATGACCAAATATAGCATGCCATTAGAAAATTGGATGACATATTACCTTCTTCATGATGAGAGAGATAGGCAAAGTTTTAAACTCTTGCAGCAGAGCCCCTCAATTTCAACAATTGTCCATCTTCATAACTAGTCATGATGACCTACCTTGTTTTCAAATGAATTTTTTATCTCTACAATTCCATTGAACATGTGGATGGAATGGCCTTGTTGTCTAATCTACACTAAGGACAATAAGATTCTCTACAACTCTAGAAGATAGAGAACATTCTTTAACATAAAATCAGGGAATTCAGGTAGTTTAAGCTTGATTGAGCCAATTCATTGTGGTTTGAGGCTAGATTTGTATGAAAATTACACTATGCCATCTACAATTTCATTCATTTCTTCAAAATAATATTTTCTAAAAGTCATATGAGATGTTGCACCAGTATCAAGCAGCCAACAATCTTTATAAGATGACAGAGAGGTTATTTCATTATTTCCAAGATTACAATTTGCAACAATACAATGAGTAGAATTAGGGGCTTGACCATCCTCTTGTTTTTTATTCTTGTCTTCTTTATTCTGGTTATTTCTTCCTTTTATGGAGTCCCAAGAAGCCCAACACTGATATGCTTCATGTCTAGTCTTACCACAGTGCTTGCACTTCAGATTTGATCTTTTACTTGAGTTGTTTCTGCCTCCTCTTTCTCTGAAATTTTTTCTTCCTTTGCCTTTTTTGCTTCTTTCTCCCTTGGAAGGATCTTTGGGATTATTCTTTTCTTTCTGAACAAAGCAAATAGGTTCTCCAGTATTCGCATTTGTCTTCTTTCCAAATTATTACTCTATGTATGCAATCTTCTCTACCAGGGTGTCAAAGGTGAGGTCTTTGAACTTGTCACTTACTTGCAGACATTCAAGATAGTTGGTGTGAGTAGGATAAAGTGACTTTACAATTGTTGCAAGTGGAAGGTCTGGCTTCATAGCAGAGGCTTGAATCTTATGCATTATTGCTCTAATCTCAGATGCAACCAGCATAGGATCATTATCCTTTACATCCAGACTAAATAGATTTAACATTAGCTTAATCACTTCAATTTTAGAGTGTGATTCATACAAATAGTTTAAAGTAATTAAATATTCAAAGCATGATTTTGTAGGAAATATATGTTGGCTCACCTCTTTACTAACAGTAGCCGAGATCATGGCTAGGGGTTTGTTGTCTCTAGTTTTCTAGATAGCAAGTTCTTTCTCATACGTTGGAGGTTTTGGATCAGTACTGATGCTTGTGCCTTCATTGGTGAGAATGGTTTTTCCTTCATAGATGTCGCCCCACAAATCATTGTAGACGAATGTAGCCTTGACCATTCTAGATAAGTATCTTTTCCAGTGAGGGTAGCACCACCTATTGATGCTGGTGAATGCATCTTCTGCAACTTGGACTTGAACCTGCAACTTTAACCAAAATATATGGGAGAAAGTATATGGGGGTGAAAATTTAAATTTATGCTCCCTTCTTTACAAAGTGCTTTTTATTACAATTTAATTATGCAACTTCCTATTCTGCAGCACTCCCTAGAAAGCTATTACACGTACTTATACAAGCTTATATTTCATTCACCCTCTATTCTAAAGCAAATATTCATTGAAGATGAGATTACATTCACCCTTTACAATCACTGGGATAAGTTAAAATACAATGATATAGTACCATTTACATTCACATATGACTCATAAAACCTTGAAGCAAGGTCGCATCACACTCGAAGCAATAGTCTAGGTTTATGTCTTCAAAAATTATTGAAATAAATACTCAAACGTGCAACACATGAGGTCGAATACCCTTACATTCATAGAAGCATGACAACGCAACTCACATTGAAAAAGATCGAGCATAAACCTCCATGTAGGTTGCAGTAGCTTTAATGATCTCATGAGGTCATATTTGTGCAAAAGTCACCAATATCCAAAGCATGGAGTTGGGCTCTCTTTAAAAAACGTGGATGCAGAATAAAAGTGACCGATTTAAATACATGTTCAAATGCACCACAGGAAGTGAGATAGTGTCGCAACTCTCATTGAATATAAGATTACATTCAAAAACTAGAATAAAGAAGCTGTCGGGCTTAGGATCAACACATAACCAGTCTTCAACACAACGGTTTTAGGAAACTCCGATAGCCTCTTTCTCATACAAATTCCTCCACACTAAAGTTAGGGTTTGCAACAAAATACTTTTACCTCCACGTAGGTCACATTCCTTCCATAATCTACATGTAGGTCGCAGTCCTTCCATCACTTTCACGTTGTAGTGAGGTCGCAATTCCTCAAATCATCAACACACTCAACAAAGCATTCAATAGAAAAGATAGCAAGCACTGAACATTCACTAAGACAATGCACCATAGTTTCACTTCAACACAAGGTCGTGAATATTCACATACACCATATCGTAGCAATTAAATAACGGAGTCACAGTAGTGATGGGGTTGTAGGAGTGTGCAGCAACAACTATACAGAAAATGGATGGAGATTAGGGTTAAGCATCTCCACAATGTGGCTCACATCAACCTGAACCATTGATCGCAGCTAAAAAAATGTGAATTTATCCTTCACAAAGGATAGTCTCTCAAAATTGTGAAAATATACACAACTCAACTCTTCTATTCATCATAGGAGTAGGAGATAACTTGCATAAGTTATGGGAGAATGGATTTCAGTTCATGCACTCACTCAACATTCAAACAATACCAAACAATCACCGCGTATGGTTTAGGTATGGAACACACAAACGCCCATGGAAGTAGGAGGACACAAAGGCATAAGATGGAAAGCAATGCCAAATCACAGAGTTGGCAGGAGATGGCAGGTAGCACCAAAACTAGACAAAAAAAGAAAAAAATGCATAGAATTCCCACTACATTTATGGCAGACAGTCAGGAGTGGAAAACCATTCTCTAATACCAATTGACAATAATAACTCCCGAATTCATTTATTCATCAACTAAAAACCTTAATTTATACATTAACTACGTGACTATTGGACTTCAAATTCCAAGATATCCATTGGAGTCTCCAAGACTCCTCATATTCCATAACTGGAAATATTTACATTATGTACAATAATGTCATAATCTTGGAGGAATCCAGGTTAAATAAATGCTCCTATCCCAATAGAATGAAACAAAATAATATTTCAAGTGGAGCTCTTACATTTATCTCTATCAAATGATTATGAGAAGCACCACCAACTTCATATCCTCATGCAGTCGAACAACCCTACTTCCTAAGATCTATCCTACCCTTGGCATTTCCCACCAGAGATATCCCTCCAGCAAAGGGAAATTGCAAATGGAGAGCCAAAAAGGATATAGCATATGAAGGAAGGGGGGTTCATATAAGAGAGACAAAAATGCAAGGGAGTTGTATTGGTCTCTCACATGCCATCAATGATGAATGATACCTAACATGGAGACGGGACTGGCAAGTGTAATTCATGCCACAGATTCCCAAATTCAATGTTGTGATATATGAGAGATCTATCATGTGTTCCATCATGCTAATAATTCAAGGGGATCCACCTATACTCTCAAAGACCCCCACTTTGCATAAAGACCCCCTATCCAATTTGACCACTTCATTGGCAAGATTGTCTACAACAAAATTATTGTACCTTATAACATGAAAGAGATTTACTTATTTTACTTGTTTGAGGTTCCAAATAATTCTTTCAATGATTTTGGATAGAGTAGCTCCTCCTTGATTATTTTTTTCTTTGAAAACCAAAAGAGAGTCTTTGACTATTATAATTTTTTGTATCTGGAAGTGTTTGATTATTTCCAAACCCATATACAAAGCATACAGTTCGTCTTGGTTGTTTGTTTCCCTGCAAATAACCCAAGAAAAATCCATGTATGTATTTCCATCAAAGTCTAGGAGGATTTCCCTTGCACTTGT